>NW_021025447.1:387425-400032 GCF_004153795.1 Camellia sinensis | reverse complement strand
GTAATATGCATGATATGCATGAAATGCAACTAAGATACAACCTAGCATGCACAATGCTATGAAATGGCATACACGATGCACGAGGTAACATGGCATACACAATGCGCTAACATACAACCTAGCATACGCAATGCTATGAAATGAAATGGCATACACAATGTACAATGGATTTACACCAACATGAGTGGACCTCAGCCACACTCACATCAGTAGCCATTAGATGAAAAATGAGACTCTCGAAATACGTGCACGCATGCACGCAAACCGAGGACCGAACCTAAGGCATAGTATGCAACTCTAACAAGGCATGGCAAGGGATGGAACATGATATGCAAGCATGCGAATTTTAGTGCTGAAATGTGATACAAAACAGCCCCGAAACATGGAAACATGGCACCCGATGCATGGAATGAACCCCGAAATTCGAAACTAGGCACACGGAATGACTTACAGCTATACAAAGCGTGCTTTATTTGATCATGAAGTATGAAGACAAATGCAAGACAGTCCCAAAACATGCATATTTCTAGTTTATAACAAGTCTCAAAAATGAACACAAATAGGGCTAATCTATCATGCAAAAACGGCCCTAAAAGAGATATTAAACACAAAGGGACAGCAGCCGACCCTAAATGGCAAAGAGCCCTTCAACAAAGTTGAAGAGGGTCTAAAAAAAAAGCACTTTACAGTTTACATCAAGCCACAAAAATAATCACAAACAAGGCCAAACTATCATGCAAGAAAAGGCCTAAAAGAGGGGTAAAGAGACAAGTGGTAGCTTCTGTTCTCAAACAGAGGAGAGCCCTTCAACAATGTTGAATAGAGGCTCAAAAAAAGATATTTCACAATTTATGGAAAGGTCCAAAACAGCTCACAAATAAGCCTAAAATACTATGCAAAAATTGGCCTAAAAGAGAGATAAAGAGGCAAGTGATAGCAGGAGGCCTCAAACAGAAGAGAGCCCTTCAACAATGTTGAAGAGGGGCTCAAAAAAAGTTATTTTAAAGTTTATGACCAAGTCCAAAACAACTCACAAGTAAGCCTAAAATACTATGCAAAAATTGGCCTAAAAGAGAGATAAAGAGGCAAGTGGTAGTAGGAGACCTCAAATAGTAGGAGGTCCTTGATCAAACACAAAAAGGGGCTCAAAATATGACTATTTACAGTTTGGGTCGGTGCCCAAAAAAGCTAGCAAGTATGGCTTAGATAGCATGCAAAACAAGGCACGAAAGAGGGAAAATGGGACTCACCCTTGTAGAACCAAGCTTCAACAACTTTTGGGCCAAGTTTGGGAGATCTTCACCTCTGGAAAGCAGCCTCAAGTTGCTGGAATGAGGGATGGAGGCCATGTGCTATGAGGTGTAGGGTAAATGGTGCAGAACTTAAGGGGTTTTGGTGCTTGGAGTAGAGAGAGAGAGAGATTGAATGCAAGAGCTCCAAACAAGTTTTTGTAACCCTTAAAATGCAGCTGGAAGTGCTAGTTTTATAGGGAAAGGAGTGGAGGAAAAAGAGGCAAAAATCAAATTCAAATTTCCCCCCAAAAGACACCCCCTCGGATACAGGATCTGGGGGGAAACAGAGGGTGCAACTGTAAGGAACCAGGTGAGAGGGTCATGGCCGGCCAGGTTCAGAAGGTTCAGGAGGCCAGCCGGCCACCCCCCATGGCCGGTCGACCAAGGGTCAAAGGGGTTAAGGATAATTGCTGGTCGGCCACCTCAAAAAGGTGGCCTCCCATGTGTGCACAACACAACTATGTGGTTGAAACCCGGAGAATGTGAACCAGGAGAGAGAAAAACCCATTTTTGAGAGGGGTTCAAAAGGGTCAGGCACAATTATTGGTCGGCCACCAAATATTGGTGGCCTCCCAGGTATGTACAACACAAATATGGGGTTTAGGGTTCAAGAAAGTGGCCTCGAGGTGGTCAACATTGGCTTTCAAGTGAGGAAAACGGGCATCGGAGAGCGATGAAGAAATAAAGCTGGCTTTTCAGAACAATTGCTGGCCTCCCAGCCTCCTACAAGCTTCCTAACTATGAAAATAAGGCCTCTACCAAAAAAGAACCAAAACGGATGCAAAACAGAGGTTCGGGGGACCGAAACGCGTGGCCTGGGGCCCCGAAAATGGGCTGTTAAGCACCAGAGGTGGCGTTCAACCACGAAGTTGGTCTCTCGGGCCACAGTGTTCCTCAAAAGGGAGGAAACAAGGTGTGTGCCAAAAACCGGAGCAAACGGAGGTGGTTAGGCGGTCCCGAACCGAGGCACACGGCCGTCGGCTCTGAAAAATCGGAAACTGGGCTCCAAATGGGAAAAATGGCCTATGACCACGAAACGTAGCCTACGGCCACTGAGAGATGATCTACGAGACCTCTCTCTCCCTTCGGGAAGAGAAAATAGAGAAAACAGAGCCTGGTTCGCAAACCGAGGCAAGGCACGAAAGAGTCCAGAAGTCTAGAGGCAAGGTTTGCAGCCGGCACTCTGAAACTTCTGAACGAGCACAATATGCAATATCACCGAGCGCTCAACTGGTGACGTCTGAGTCTTAAGGTCGGTCAAAAATGGGGTGTCTACAGTTGCCCCTCTTTGACAGAACTCAGAAGTTATAAGTGACGGGAGTGAATGTCAAATCCCAAAGACGACCCATTTTTGACAAGGCCGAAGACTCAGACAAACAGGCAAGACAAACAGAGATGTGCCCGTAGGCAGGGGCAAAATGCAACCGACAATGCAAGAAGCCAAAGGTAACTCAAGGATCATGCGAATGCAGCAAGCTGTAATGAAGCACATATTCACAATAGATGCAACAGGTTTAAGCAAGAATGCAAAGCAACAACTACATTTCATGTAGTTAAGAATGCAGAGAATTGTTCGATTCTCGCCGCGTCTCACATGGAGAAGATACAATACCTGCGTGGTTCGTCTGGTCGCACCAGCCTCAAATGAACCGTACATATAATATCGTGCCTGCAAAAGAAAGAAACTCGACAAGCACAACATAATCAGCAACACATGTTCAAAGCGATATTTAATGCAGACAATTGCGGCGTCGATAGAAAAGTGCATCGCAATGCGAGGAGTAACGCGCGTGACAACGCGGGTTAAGCACGAGGATTTGACAACACCTGTGAAACGTGCACAATAGTATGAGTGGTGTGCATGAGAATGCAAGTGACATGCATAACAATGCAGAATAAATGTGAATTCGAATGCGAATTTGTTGTAAAACGACGAGCAAAGAAATGCAAGTTTTCGATGAGAGTGACTCAATTATGACCTCCGATTTACCTCCCGGAGGGGTCACAACATGTTTGAAAAGGATACATCTCATTTTTGACGAGTAACGATGAAAAACGCATCGAAAGTTGGAGTTGAAGTTCCGGTAGAGCGATTTCGCGACGGAAAGTGCACTTCTCTTGTACTTTTTTAGGTCTCGGGGACTCCAATCCTTCCCAAAATTTGCAGAGAGCTTGGTGGGCACTTGGGGAACACCACTGACCAAGTCCCGTCCCAGGGAGAGGCCACCGACCAGAATTTTGCGAAGGGGGTGGTCGGCCTGCCACAAAAGGTGGTCGGCTGACCCCTTAGCCCAAATCCGGGGCAGTTCGGTCAGTTTGCTTTCATTTCTTTAAATACACTCGGCCAAAGCCTCATTCCTCACAACTTCAGCTCTGAAAACACCTTCTCTACCTTCCTAGACCGTTTTCCCCTTCAGATCTGAGCTCTATACGCGTTTTCCAACGCCCCACGCAAGTTATTTTCGCGAAATCTTTCAGTTTTCATCACTTTTGACCGATTAAATTTTCATTTCGGTGCTTCTTTTCTCATTTTCACCACTTGAGGTAAGTTTGTCTCAACATTTGGAAGATTTCCTCGGGGGTTGACTTTTGTTGACTTTTTCATTTCCCGAGAGTTGACTTTTGTTGACTTTTTCCAATTTTGGCTCATTTTGCTCATTTTTGCTCTTTTTTGCAGATTTTCTAAAATGGCCGATCATTTTCCTCACGGTGGAGGTCCTCCGGGCGCCGGGGATGATCCCGATATTATGGCTCTGCCTCCGAGGGTTCGACCCTTCATACCCGAGAGGTGCGCCCCTCGAGCACATATCCTTCCGCGAGCTATTTTTTATCACTTCATTGATTTTGATGATCGAGCGCCTGAGGATCTGCTTTTGCGGAAGCCGGAGTCTCACCTCTCTCATGAGGCACGAGAGGTATTTATTTCGCCCTTTTTTGCATTTCTGCAACGTATTCCGCATTTTTGTATGTTTCATGCCTCTTGCTATGCATATCTGCTCTTTTTAGCACGTAGCTTGTTTTGACGCTTAGCCCATGATAGAGTATTCTGTTTGCGTTTTGAACGCTTGAATTTCTGATCACGTAGCCCATAACCTGATGGTGAACACACGACACACATATATGTTGACAGTTGAACACTCAGCCTAAACTTTGAATTTCTGAACACGCAGCCCAAGTTGAAAGTGAACACGCAGCACACACTTGTTGAGAGTAGAACACATAGCCCAAGTTGAAGGTGAGCACACAGCACACACTTGTTGAGAGTAGAACACACAGCCCAAACCCTGAATTTCTGAACACGCAGCCCAAGTTGAAGGTGAGCACACAGCACACACTTGTTGAGAGTAGAACATACAGCCCAAACTCTGAATTTATAAACACGCAGCCCATTGTTGAGGTGAACACACAGCCCAAACATTTTTATGTTGAACACTCGGCTCGAACTTTGAGGTGAACACACAGCCCAGTGATTTTGAAATCTAAACACACAGCCCAAACATTTTGATGTTGAACACTCGGCTCGAACTTTGAGGTGAACACACAGCCCACTGATTTTGAAATCTGAACACACTGCCCAAACATTTGGATGTTGAACACTTGACTCGAACTTTGAGGTGAACACACAGCCCACTGATTTTGAAATCTGAACACACAGCCCAAACATTTTGATGTTGAACACTCGGCTCGAACATTGAGGTGAACACACAGCCCACTGATTTTGAAATCTAAACACACAGCCCAAACATTTGGATGTTGAACACTCGGCTCGAACTTTGAGGTGAACACACAGCCTAGTGATTTTGAAATCTGAACACACAGCCCAAACATTTTGATGTTGAACACTCGGCTCGAACTTTGAGGTAAACACACAGCCCACTGATTTTGAAATCTAAACACATAGTCCAAACATTTTGATGTTGAACACTCGGCTCGAACTTTGAGGTGAACACACAACCCAATGATTTTGAAATCTAAACACACAGCCCAAACATTTGAATTCTGATTTGATTTTGTATATAGCTTATATATTTCATTTGCACGTAGCTTGTATATCTCATTTGCATGCAGTTTGTTTATTTCATTCTGAAACTGAATATATGTGTTCACCGTGAATGCAGGTGTCCTCCCGTGTTACACGGGGATACGGCTCCATTGTTGCGAGAGATTGGTACGCGGAGCTCCCAGAGGCCATCCGCGATTGGGTTGATCTAGCAGGATTTAGGCCCTTTTGTGCCGGGATATCTCGTTATCCAGCTAGCAGGACGTTGATGGGCGCCCTAGTGGAGAGGTGGTGGGACACCACCAACTCCTTTCATTTCTCATCTGCTGGGGATATGACCATGACCCCATTTGACTTTGCCGTATTGACCGGCCTTGACGTGGGAGGCTGGGCTATCCCATATGACGAGGACATGGGCCAGTGGGAGGCCGCTTGGATCTACTTACTGGGAGCTCATCCACCGGTCGACCGATCCTCGGGCCGAGTCCGATACACTTGGTTTTCTTCACATTTTAGGCATACTGAGCCCGAGACTCTGGAGGAGATTACACAGTACGCCCGCGGGTTTCTGATGTTCCTCTTCGGGACCACTCTGTTCTCCGACAGGGGGAACACCATTGGCCTATATCTGCTGGGTGCCCTGGCAGACCTCACACAAGTTAGTCGGTATGATTGGGGTGGCGCCAGCTTGGCTACCCTCTATTGCTATATGAGTGCGACCTCCCGCGGATGGGGGAACATAGTTGGTGGCTACTGGAGAGCCTAGGAGGTACTTTCTACCCTCTTGATTTACATTTCTGCTTTTCAATGTATGTATATTGCACACACGGCACACTTTATACTCTGTCCTGACATCCTGCACTCAACATTCTGTATTTTGATGGCTTTTGCCCCGTTTTCCGCAGTTATGGGTTTTCGCATATTTTCCCATACTAGCGCCAGAGCTGGAGGTGGAGGCGCCCCTTATGACCCCTTACTCGCTTGTTTTCGAGGGCCAATACCGGCCGCGGCCTCGGGAGACTCTTCTCTACCTACGGCAGTACTTCGACACGGTGCGGCCATCAGAGGTAATCCAAAACTCCCAATTCCCAATGTTTTCATCTTTGGTTTATTCCGTATGTCTACGATTTCTGATCAGCCTATGCATTGGTTACCCGCAAATTACCTGGCAACCCTAGTTGCCTTTGGGTGGGGACCTTCGATTTCAATTTGCTGGAGGATGGGGCTCTTCCCGGTATAGGATCTTGTTCGAGGGGCCAGTTGGTAGGGCCTGGTTCTTGGGGGAACGCTTCCTTTGTCAGACTATGGGCTTTCCTAAGCCGAGTGTTCCCTCAGCACCTCCGGATGATATGCGGCTCGCTGATAGGCTTACTCCCCAGGGTGTTATTGACGCTAGACTGGGCACTGATGCACTGCTGCATATAGAGGACAGGGAGTACGCAACCTACCGTCACACTTACTTGATGCCTCCGTTGACACGTGTCCGTACTCCCTCGAGGAGGTCTACTGACATGCCATCTTTGAGTCGAGCTCAGGCTGCAGGCGCCCCTTCTACTAGCAGGGCTGGCACATCGAGAGGAGGGGTTGGACTGGTCCCCCCGATTCCTCCGACTCATCATCATGCCGGATGGCCAGACATGCCGACCGAGTTGACAGGATGACGATACGGGATCTCCTACCCGATTCCGATAGAGCCTCCCATGCCTGATCATCGATATGTCATTGATCCTGACTCACCGCCGATATGCCCTACTGCTTTTCATCTATCATTCAAACACTTAGACACTCCTTTATTCATTGATGATTTGAGCTTGTATCTGCAGCCACCCAGAGAGTACATGGAGGGGGTGATTGGATTGGTGGCCTCACTCGAGGGCATGGTCTTGCGGAGAGAGGCGCAGCTGTCCATCATGGGTTTTCAAGTATTCTTTAGTTTTCTCACATTTATCGTACTTCTGACGACATGTTAACCTTGAACATTTTACTGCTTTGATTAATTGTATGTGCAGAGCACATCTGATACACCACATTCATATATTGTATCTGCATGCACCCTCATTTCATGTAGTTTGCTTGCATCTGTATCTGATACACACATTTTGAGCTTATGTATTCAAATTGCACTTTTTATTTTCAGATGCCTCCAGTATATCCGCCACAGACCGGGCCATCTCGACCTTCTCGGGGAGCCGGGCCATCTTGGCCTTCTTGCGGGGCTGGGAGAGGGGAGTCATCCCGCAGACGCAGGGCACACATCGTAGAGGAGGAGCCCGATGAGGACGAGGAGGAGGAGGAGGCTACAGATCGTCAGTCAGAGACCTCTACTGACAGAGAGGAGGGTTTCGACCCTGGTTCCGGGAGTGGAGAGGAGGCTGAGGAGGATCCTGAGGATGACAGTTCCGACTCAGATGGTGCCGGTGGTGCAGAGCCTGTTCCGCAAAAGAGGACGAAGAGGGCCTCTTATTCCTGCTCTTGAGAGCATTGGTGCAGCTGTTTCTTGCTTTATTTATCTTTTTTACTAGTAGTTGTAGCACATTGTACATTATTAGGTAGTTTTATTTTCTGTAAAACTTGTACCTTTGCTGTTAAATGTTGTAACAAAGGAAGCATGATGGAATGAAACATCTTTTTTGAAAAAGTGTTGTACTGTTCTCAGCATCGCATCGCATCATTTTGCAAGTAAAGAGATTGAACGGTAAATGTGCATTGTGTATGTGCCAAGCCAGGTAGCGAACCGACACGACAAACAAAACAACCTAATCTTACTGAGAAACAACAAAAAGACCTCAGCAAGTTTACAACTCAATAAGCAAAACACAACAAAATTGATAAACAAAGAGTAACAACTCAAATGCACAAGACTCGGCGACTCCACTAAACAAGACTCGGTAAACGAAACAGCTCGATCAACAAAACAACAACTCGATAAGCAAAACAACAACTCGATAAGCAAGATTTAACAACTCTATAAACAAAGTGTATTTCAGACAATTTGGGCGACGAAACGCATCCGAAACAGAGAGAGATGGAGGCTTTTGACACTCCCGATGCATGGAAATGCTAGGAACTTTCTTCTGGAGAGTAAACATGGCCAAATACGCAGATTGCAGCATGGCCGGCCACTTTTGGGAGCTGGCCGACCAGCTTTTTGCATTTGAGGAGGGGGGAAGGTGGCCGGCCTGCTAGAAAAGATGGCCGGCCGGCCACTTAGTCCAGCCACCACCAAATTTTCGACACGTGTCCCCCCGAACAGTGCCTTATCCCCTTTAAAAGTCCTAGCTCCATGGCTCATTCATTTCACCTCAGTTTTGCACCAAAATGGAAGTGTTTCTTGTTGAAAATCTCACAGCTTGGATTGCTTCTTTAGACGGCTCGGAAAAGTTGAACTTCCGGGGCTTTGGCTTGAATGCACTATTCACGCTGAGCCGTACTCCGCTACACCTTCCTTTCCTTCATGCCGCGGCAAGGTTTTGGAACCCGGTAACGCATGTCTTTAGCTTCGGCGGGCAAGAGGTATGTCCAACTTTCGAAGATTTTCAAGCTTTGATGGAATCCGAAAGTTGTGAAGAGTTCTTGCCTCAGTTTCGCTTTGGTCACGCCCAAGCTTTAGGGCAGATGTGTGGACTCACCACACATGACGCTCGGTCTCTGACCTGTAATGGGGAACTGGACATCCTCGGATTGATTTATCGCTTTTCTGACGCCGCTGACCGTGGCGACCATCATTGGCAAGGTTTCCGACAACATGCCCTTTGCTTGTGTATGCTATCTCACTTTTTGCTTGCGTCGGGCTTTGGTGGATCTAGCATTCGCCTGATTGAAGTTGCTCAAGGCTTGAAGGATGGAAAGAGTTGTATTGCGATGACACTGGCTAAGACGCTGATGGGCTTGGATGCTTTCCATCGCCGGGAGACAACCAGATTTGCGGGGAGTCCACTACTGCTGCAGGTAATGTTTCCCACCCAATCTTACATATGTAATGCTCACATCACGCAGCCCTCAGGCTCGGTTTTTCTCATAAAACCCTTGTCTTACTTTTTTCTCGTCGTACATCTCTCTATTCTTTATTCTCTCATTTTTCATCCCTCCCCAAGTATGGTTGATGGATAAATTGCAAGTCGTGGACTCTTGCCCAGCCTACTCAGCTCGCGGCTACTTTTTTCGACAACGCCTAGTCGATGCCTTTGATGAAGGATGGTGGTTCGACAGGATGTGCAATTTGTCTGCAGATCGCATCGCCTGGTGCTGCCCTTGGCTCAATCTCCCGGCAATGGGCTATAGTATGTTCCGGCAGACCGGGATCCAGTTGGTTGGTCTGACTCATTGTGTATTCTACTTTCCGTTCCGGTTCCAACGCCAGTTTGGTCATGATCAGACTTGCCCGCTAGAGGGGATAGAGTCTCCGCCTGCCTTCCCAGTTCGAGGGGCACAGCTTGCCCGATATGCCACGGCATGGAGGACGAGAGAACTCCTGGCCCCCGTTCCCACTTTCAGTTATACTTTGTCTGGCGAGTGCTTGGATTGGCTCAATGAAGAGGCACAGATTGGGCCCAGCTCGGTATCAGAAGCTTCGACCAGCTCTGGGAGGGGGCGCAAGGACACCTGGCTTGACTATGCCCCGGATTTATTGTTTTATTAGCACTTTCAAGTTTTCTTTATGAATGTAATAAAAAGCAACTTCGATTGTATGCAAGAGCAGGAGAACTCTATTTTGAAATCAATGAAATTGAAGGTTGTGGTACTGAAAATTTTTCGCTTTGGTCCAAAAATGGTCTTAGTTGTAAAGAGATTAATTTGAACAGAGTCAACTTTTTATTAAAACTTTTCAAAACCATTTTCGATATAGATCAGAACTGGACATGCCTGAGATCTGTCACTGAGATGCACAACCCCGGATCCCTGCAACTGGAAAGTTGCCCTTAGTCTGAAGAATACCGCGGCATTGTATGGCAACGGAAAGTTGCCCCTAATCTGAATAGCACTGCACCGAAGATTCCAATGGAAGCCCTTAAATGCTGATAGACAAAGATGACTGAGATGATCAATTGGACAGTGTTGATCGGGGAAAAGTTTATGGCTGAGCTTCAGGGTGAAGTTGCCTATGTATCCCGAAGATGGGAATCAAGCCTTACGTAGTTCAGGCTTAGGTTCACTCGAGTATTTTCACTCTCCTTTTACACTCTAACTTTTGCCAAGGCCGCCCTTATATTTTTCAATTTTTTATGCTCTAACTTTTGCCTAGGTCACCCTTTCAGGTTTTCGGCCAAGCGAGCCTCTCAGGGATAATATTTCTTCAACTTGTCCATGTTGATCAGTTGGGACAACTCTAGGCCATCTAGATCTATCAGAACCATAGTTCCACCTGACCAAATAGACTTGACGATGTAGGGACCGGTCCAATTGGGTCTGAACTTGCCCCTTGGGTCGTGGATGGGAGCTCGGTTGTCCTTGAGCACCAAATCTCCTTCCTTTAGATTCCTGGACTTAACTTTCTTGTTGAAAGCCCGGGCAATTCTGCGCTGATAGCCTTGAACATGGTGCAGTGCTTTCAGTCTTCTCTCATCAAAAAGCATGAGTTCCTCAAACTTGCTCTGCTGCCAATCTGCTTCGGCTATTTGACACTCAGCCAATACTCGCAATGACGGAACCTCAATCTCGATAGGTAGAACGGCCTCCATCCCATAAACCAATGAATACAGAGTTGCTCCGGTAGAAGTTCTAATCGAAGTCCTGTAGCCCCACAGAGCAAATGGCAGCTTATCTGGCCAATCCCGGCAAGTTTCCATCATCTCCTGCAGTATGTGTTTGATATTCTTGTTGGCGGACTCGACCGCTCCGTTGGTTTGCGGCCGGTATGTGGATGACTTATGAAAAGTCACATTGTATTTCTCCAACAAGTCAATCACTTCCTTCTTGAAGTGGGAACCGTTATCTGAAATGACCTCGTTTGGGACCCCATAGCGATAAATGATGTTATTTCTAATAAACTTCGCAACGTGCGACGCCTTCAACACCGCATAAGACTGGGCCTCAACCCACTTTGTGAAATAATCTATCGCGACTAGGATGAACTCATGCCCATTCGACCCTTTCGGAGTGACAGCCCCGATCACGTCAATTCCCCAAACTGAAAGCGGCCATGGCGAAGTCATGTTGTACAACTTTGACGGCGGGATATTCATGCGATTTGCATGGATCTGACATTTGTGGCATCGCCGAACAAAACTAACACAATCCTCCTCCATGGTGGACCAATAGTAACCCTGTCAGAGGATCTTTCGTGCTAACATTACTCCGTTCATGTGTGCACCGCATTCTCCTCCATGGACGGCCTCCATTAGGCGCTTCGATTCCTCAGCTTCAACACACAGTTTATGCATTCCCAGATGACCTCTCTTATACAGCTTACCCCCACAGATGATGAACTGAACGACCATTCTTCTGATTGCCCTTTTATCCTTGGCATTTACCCCTGGCGGATATGCTTCCTTCTCCAAGAAATTCCAAATGTCATAATACCAGGGGTTTTCGTCCTGAACCTCATCTATAGCAGTAATCGACTCATAGGCTGGCACAAATTTATGGTCAATGATGATTGGACGCATCCGAACTCCAAACGGGATGTCTATCATGGAAGATAGAGTTGCTAAAGAATCTACGAACATGTTGTTCTCTCTTGGAAGATGAGCAAAGTTTAGCTTCTCAAACCTAGGAATTAACAAGTCCAAGGTCTGGTGATACATCATCATCTTTTCTTCTTTAACCTTCCAGTCTCCTTTTGCTTGAGACACAACAAGGTTTGAATCGCCGATGACGTCTAACCGTCTTGCTCCTAGTTCCAGGGTTGCTTTTAGACCGGCAATGCATGCCTCATATTCTGCTTCGTTGTTCGAGACTTTGAACCGGAGTTTGAAGGCTAGAGAGATACGGGAATTGTCAGGTGCTATCAGCAACACTCCTATCCCATACCCGTGCTGATTTGACGTTCTGTCAAAGTACATCGTCCAATACTCGTCGTCGATGTGCAAAATGGCTTCATCTGGGAATAAATATTCAACTGCTTCACCTCCTTCCACTGGATGATCGGCTAAGAATTCTGCTACTGCTGTTCCCTTGACTGACTTGCGTGTCACATATTTCAGGTCGAATTCGGAGAGCAACAACAACCAACGAGCTAGCCTACTCGTAAGTGTCAGTTTCTCGAAAAGATATTTGATGGGATCGAGTCGTGAAACCAACATTACGGAGTAAGCTAACAGGTAGTGCCGCAGCTTCCTGGTAGCCCATACCAAAGCTAAGCAAGCCTTCTCCAACG
>NW_021025447.1:283421-361616 GCF_004153795.1 Camellia sinensis | reverse complement strand
TGTGAGTTTTAAGCCCACTTTGTGAAGTGGCAAATCATATTTTAAGCCCACTTGAGGGTGGCAAATCCGCGTTTTAGCCCACTTGCGAGTGACACTTCTAAACCATTTTCGAAAACGTGGCTCTATCTCAACATGTTTTTGCTACTGATTTAGCATGCTTTAGCTCTGTTTTGAGCTTTCTTGGTCATATGAGGCTTGCTTTGTATAGCTATAGTGTAGTATGCCTTCACTAGCTTTGTGTTTTAAGGTATCTAACATGTTGTGCATGTGTTGATTACATGATATAGCATCATTTTATATATGATTTTAGTGTACATAGCCTTGTCACACTCTCACATACTTCACTCTTCATTAGTTTTGAGAGTTGTGTTTTGAGCCTAGCTTGCGAGCTAATACATGAGCATGTTTTTTTTTTTTATAGCTTTTTGTGCTTCAATTCCAGCATGATTTAGACATTGTTTTGGCATGTTTAAGCTCTATCCAGAGCTGGTTTGGTCATTTAATCTTGATATTGCATGCCTTTAGTGTAATGCTCTTCACTAGCTTTAATGCTTTTAGCTTTTGAACATGTCTTGCATGTATTGCTTGCATGATTTAAGGTCTTAAGCATGCCATTTCAGCATTAAAAAGTCTGCAACCTCCCTCATTTCTTCATTTTTCTATTCGTTTTGAGGGTTGGTTAACCTTATGATTGTGTTTAAGTTTGAGATAGAGCTTGTGCTCAATTGCTTTAACCCTCTTATGAGGGTTCCTCCTAGCCAAAGGCATGATCTCTCTCATTTTTTAAACCATCCTTTGGTTAACCCCTCTCTCATTAGAGGACAATCACTTTGGACTTAACCAACTAAAGAATGGTTTGGTAATGCTAAAATGTGTAAACAAGAATTGGACAAGTAAAACATGGCTAAGATAAGCATTTGTCTTGCATTGCATGTGTTTGGATCGGACGTTAATCCAAACATAAGAAATGTGGGACGTTTCATACTCAAAGTGATGAAACGTGTCACATTTCTTGGTCGCCGCCACCCTTGATCATGCATGATAGGGTGGTGGTCCTTTGAGTCTATGTGTGCATTCATTAAGCTCGTACAAGCTCGACTCTTTGGCCATCATGCATTAAAAATGCTTGATTGGTGGCTTAAGAGCCAAGTGCCACACTCCTTTGAGCTTGAGACATGATAAGGACGGTGGCAGTACACACATTCCTTGAAAAATGCATTGCTGTGCCTCTATTGTTCTCTGTTGTAGCAAAAACAGAAGCTTGGAAAAAGGGGTGGCTGACCAACCACTTATAGTAGCCGACCGGCCAGTGTGGGTGGCCGACCGGCCAGTTAAGGTGGTCGACAGCCACTTTTTGTGGCTGACCAGCCACCAGTCCATTTTTGTGCAAAAATGACCCTGTGTTGGAGCAAAAGCAGTCTGGAAGATTGGTGCGTTGTTCAGAGATCAAGGTGAGTGCAAACAGAGGCAACAGAGATCATGGCGATGGATTTTCGGGAAGACGCAACTGAGCATGCATGTCTCCCTTGCCTATGAGGCCGTTTACTCGCTTTATTTAAACTGTTTTAAATAGCTTAGCGTAGCTAGTTATTTAATTCCTTTTGTAATATCATAGTTAGTTTGTGTAGCTAGTTATTCAATTGTGTTGTAATTAATTAGCTTAGCATAGTTAATTAGTTGTTTTGTAATAATTAGCTTAGCTTAGTGTAGCTTAGCTTATTTATTCGGACCCTCCTTCGAGAGGGCGCAATGTTGTAATGAGTGTGTGTGTGTGTGTGTGTGTGTGTGCATGTCTTCCAACCCCATGTCTTTCTTCCTTTTATTTAACCGCTTTCGATGGTTAGTTTTAGGGCACGTTTTGATTAGCATACCTTATGCTTGCATGTTTGCATCATTCATTTGTATTGCATGCACCGGGCTCGGCGCATCATTCAAACTGCATTGTATTTCAATACTTATTTGAATACGTGTATCAAATCGTCGCATTCATATACCACCTTAGATAGCCGAGCCTATTTAGTTGCATTATTGCATGTATTGCATTAGGCATCTTGTATAGTTAGGATCATGCATATTTCTAACTAGCTTTTTGTTTTGGCTTAGAGTACACTGTAAGTTTTTATGCTTTAGCATACTTGCATGAGTGTGAGTGTTGCCATGATAGCACGCTTGCCATGAGACTATTCTCTTACTTGTTAAAACTGCATGAGTGCTTGTGGGTGAAGGCTTTGTTGCCTGAATTAGAACAATCCGATGATTGTGAGTTTTAAGCCCACTTTGTGAAGTGGCAAATCATATTTTAAGCCCACTTGAGGGTGGCAAATCCGCGTTTTAGCCCACTTGCGAGTGACACTTCTAAACCATTTTCGAAAACAAACATGAGTCAAATTTGTTCCAATTCTCGTGACTTAGTCTATACTTGTATATGTGCGCCACATAGTAAAGTTAGATTAATAACCGGATAAGAACACATGAGGTTTATAAATGTCATGACCCAAACCCGCCCCTATGGGTTTAGCACCGTAACCGGCCAGTAATCCGAGACTACCGAAGGCCTGCTTAACAGTAGTACAGAATTACAGAGTACAGGGGCTGGCAGAAACCAAAACAGTAATTAAAAGATGTCCACTGAGCTGTGACAGTCTGTATGCAAAAAGACTTTTCATTCATATGCACATTCATAATAGAACAGTCTATACATACATGCACAATCATCTAGGATAGGGACCTAATCCCTATCATCACAGTGCAGTACCAGTCTATACAGTATTACAAAACCGGTATAGAGACAGATGAGGGAAAATTAAAACACCCCAAAAGCCGTAGCTTGACAGGCTCGGAACCTCGCAGTGAGGCACAATGGTTGGCTTTGACAAAATGGAGTCTAACCCACGCTCCTAGCTCCGGTCTAGTGCCTGAACACCTACATATATATATAAACAGTGAGCTAAAGCCCAGTGAATAACATAATGTGTAAAGAGGTTAAGAATGAATGTCCTTACGGTAACGAAAACAGTTCATTGAATCAGTATATCAGTCATTCAGTCATAATAGTCATAACAGTCATATGTGGTACATCCATTAGCAGAATAGTCCAGTAAACAGTAGGTCTTAAAAGACCGAACAGTCAATGATGGCCATCGTAACAGTAAACAGAAGTTCCAAGATAGGAACTGACAGAGATCTCTGTAACAGTAACAGTAACAGTAACAGTAACAGTAACAGTAGTTGCTAAGGATGCCACAATACAGTTCAGAATAGAAGACAAACATTCGTTCAGTTAACAGTAAACAGTTCAGAAAACAGTTCAGTTGATCATTCAGAAAAAATTCATTTTCGAACATATATTTACAACATTGTTACTCACAGAGTTCTGGGCTACAGATAAGCTAGTACGCGTTCTCGGATGCCAACCCTACACAGTTACAGAGTGAACACACACTAAGCTACACAGTTGGGAAATAATAACGTAATCCCTATCTTGACTCGGTGTGGTTCTACATCAATATCCTCATTAAGATGCCTTAAACTAGGCCTAAGAATGCCTAGAATGGAATGAGGATGCAAAGATGCACTTTAAAAATATTTTTAGAAAATAGAGGTCCCGCTCGAGCGTGGGTTTACCTGCTCGAGCGTACAGGCAAACAAAATACTCCGCTCGAGCGCCAGTTACCCCACTCGAGCGTACTGTAAAACATGCCAAAAATACTGGATGTTTGAAAATCACGCTTGATTGGGCGCTCGATACCCGCTCGAGCGTGTGACACAAGTCATCGCTCGAGCGTCCAATACCCTGCTCGAGTGGACTGTAAAACAGTGTAAAGTGCTGGATGCACGAATTTCACGCTCGAGCGCCAGTCACTCCGCTCGAGCGTGAGTCCAAAATCTGGAATTATTCGAACCTCAAGCTCAAAACTCAACTTTAAATCATCAAATTAGATCCTCTTGGGCTAATATTTTAGAAAGCACTTTAAAACTCATAGTATAACATGTTTTGAAGATCAATTTCAGAAATCAAAGCCCAAGGGTAGTTCAATTAAACACAATTTTGAACCAAATTTCAAGAACATAGCTTTAATGTGACATGCAAGTATTTAACCAAGATCAAAGCTTCAATTACATGCTCTAATGAGCCAATTTCCTCAAAAACAAGATGAATTCATGGTTCATTGCAAAAATATGAACATGCATGAGGAATTTCATGAACATTAACTTAAAAACTCAAGAATGGCAACATACATGCATGGATTAAGCTCTTAATTCAACATATTAAGCTAATTCATGACCTTAATCTCTAGACTTCCATAAACCATGCAACATATAACTTGAATACATGAACAAGAAGGTATAATCTCTACCTTAAGTCTCCAATTCTAGGTGTAGGAGTTCAAACATGCAATCAACCTTCAATTTCCTCAAATCACCAAGCTAAAATTGTTGAACTCAAGTTTCCTCACTCTCTCTGTCTCTAGTCGGCTAAGGACTCAAGGAATGGCTGAGGAAATGATGCTAAACAATGTATAATTCAAGTCTCAACATATGGTATGAAGTGGGCCACTAAGTGGCAAAGTTGTAAATAATGCAACTTGTGTAATTTAACTTATTTTAATCTATTTAATCATACCAAATCATATTTCAAATAAATACGCCATAAAATCACATAAATTATGATTAACACATATCACTAATCAATTTCAGATTCGGCCGCCGATAAAGCCTTCAATTTGCAGTTTAAAACATAAAACATGAACAGATAGTTTAACAGTCGAACAGATAGAGATGCACTTAAACAAATACAGACAATCAATCAGTTCAGGATTTCAGTCAATTATCATAATCAGTCTTAGTTTAACAGTAATCAGTGGTTTACCAGTAAACAGTGGTGAGGGTTGTCACAATAAAAGAACATATCATGGTAGTAAAGGCCGATCCTTTGATCGGGCGAGCGGGGGTGCTCATTTCAGGACCTTCCCCTCATATACCCAAGTTCCCGAGCTAAGGCAACTTTGATGATGACGGACACGTGGCGTTAGGCACGAGTCAGGGTTTCCTAAATTTTCCAAAAATAAAATATTTAGGTGGCGACTCTGTAATCTGGAAAAATAGTCCAGTTTTGGCATTATTTGATCTAAAATCAATTTTCCAAAATGATTTGTTGGATTGGACTTTTTGGTGTTTATCAGTCTCACATTGCACTTTGTGAGATTAGATTCAGAACCGTGACAGGAGTCCAAACTGTAGGAGACCAATTCACGCCTCTCCGAAAGGGGGGTGCGCGAAGAAAGTCGAGTCTACAGCGGGTACCAAATACAAGACACAACTCAAAACCACCCGACTCACTACTCAGACTCATAGACTATTCACCCTTTTTCAACTTTCCACCGTTCAAATCTTCATTGTATTATAAAAGAAATTCAATAATGCATACAATGCATGAATTTGTAAATTCTTATTTTCCTCTAAAATGATTTCTATGCATAACAATTCAATAGTTTACATGTCAACAATGAGAAGATTCTTCAATTCATAACAATTATCATCATCTCCAATTTCGATGTAACAGTCTCAAAGTCTAACTTTTCAGCATCAAAGTCAAGTAAATATACACATTAGTATCAAAACAATCCAATAATTCATATTTCAACCTCAAAGCCGAATAAACATGCCCAATTTCATGTTTTAAAAATCAATTGAGCAAAACCCCTCTTTATTGAACAAGTTTCAAAACTAGGGTTTGTAGAAAATAAGGGGTTTTCTCTCTTTCATGAATTAGAGACTAATTTCCATCATCAACAGCACTAATCCTCAATAATAGACATACTTCCATCTATAATCATGAATTATTACCCACATCCTTCCAAATCATTTATTAACAAACATAATCCAGACACACACACACACACACAAACACACACATATATATATATATATATATATCTACAAAGGTGAATATCTAATGAAATTACCATATGTGGGCCCCAAATTAAAGATATAATAAGTTAAAAATACCCCTACCTTAAGAATGGAAGCTTAAGATGGAAATCCACTTGAAATTTCAATGAAAATGTAAAACAATCGGTAGATATATCGAACTAGACTTGTTCTCCAATTTTCTTGAAGGATCTATGGTAGGGAAAAATTGGAGAAATCAAGTGTTTAATGCTCTAGGGATTTGGGTATGGAGGAGAGGGAGAGAAGAGAGGAAGAAAGAATAATGATTTTGGGTCAAAAACTCACTTAAAAATACTTGATAGCGAACAGACCGCTCGAGCGGTCAAAGCTTGGTTCAAGCGGTGAAAGAAGCTCCCAGAATATCTAAAATTCATGCAGACTGCTCGAGTGATCAAAAGTTTGCTTGAGCAAACTTGCTTCCAACACATGTACTCAAATTTCAAATAGGCATAACTCTTTCGTCCGGACTCCGTTTTAGGTCGTTCTTGTGTCCAAATTAAAGCCCTGGAGACAAGCTTTCCATGGCTCTAGCCTCACATCCAAATTTAAAGTATGGAAAGAGAAAAGGGTCAAAGAGTGAAGACTACTCACGGGACAATTATCTGAATCAATGTTTTTGGTTCAATCTTACTTTACCATTATGATACCACCTCAATCAATATCCCAAAATGAACCAAATAGGCTCCAAGTACAATAATAATGGTGTCAAGAGCAATCCTACTTGGCCAAATAGGCTCCAAATGTTAAATTTTCCACCATTCCTTGAAGGTCTTCAATGATTGTCAACATCTCAACAGTAGTGGGTTCGGCATTTTGGCGCTCTTGATGTACTCGAACCGGATTGGGTGCATCTATCATGCAAAACACCTTAGGCTTGGGTAAATGGGTCGGAGTGATGTATATGCTGGGGTTGAAGGTAACTGAGAGCGTGTGGATGAGGTTAAGGTGAGGAGAAGGTACTTGCTCATGGATGGAAAGGGCTATTATCTAGTTGTCGATGAGATTCTGAACCTCATGATGAAGGCGGTAGCAATGATCGGTGCCATGATCGCGTTACTGATGATACACACATTATTTGGTGGGGTTATGTCTAGCAAGGAGTGGGTCAGGAAGAGGTTGGGGATCGAGGGGTTTGAGATACCCTCTTTCCATCAGGATTTTTAGTGTGCTGGTTAAGCTCATATGGAGGGGGTGAAAGTTCTGCCTTGAGCTCGGGTTGGGCTAGCTGTTTATGGATTGGTATTGGCAAAAGGGTCAGCAATTTTGGGACTGGTGACGGTGTTGATTTCAACAGGTTTAGGAATAGTGCTATTGCTAGCATTGGTACTCCTTGAAAACACTCTCCTTGTTGGTTCGCTTGTTCTAGGAATAATTCCTTTGTTGAATGCACCCTCAATTTGAACTCCTAATTTATGCAAAGTTTTGAAAGTGAATAGTGGAGCAACTATCAATTTTTGCAACATATCAGGCTCAAGGTTCTGCACCACTATCTACACTTGGTCCTTCTCAAAAGGGCAATCTGTCATCTGTGTTATCTTTGCTCTGCATCTTGCAACAAATTCCACAAAAGACTCTTCAGGATTTTGGTTGGTTTTTTTAAGGTCTTGGGTGGTCATTTCAATTTGGGTATTGTAAGAATACTGATTGAGAAGCGCCTCAGCCAATTCTTCCTAATTCTACTTCACTTTATCCTTCAACTTGGCATACCAAGTGGCTACTATGCCTGACAGGGTTCTTCCATACAGAGAGAGTTTCTGAGGCTTAGTTAGAACCATCAATTTTAGGACGTCCAAGAAAAGCCGAATATGTATCATAAGATCACCAGACCTGTTAAAACGGCCAATATGTGGCATTTTGAATCTATTTGGGAGCCCTACGACAGCCTCGATGTACCTATCCTCAATGTCGAGAATGGAATTAAATCCCTGTGCCTTTTTGAATTGCTTCTCAAGGTTAGCAAATTTTACCAAGGTCGGATTGAGATTATTAGTATCAAGGTGATAAAGCCCATCATGAGGCTGCACCAGGGGTCTGAAAACTCAAGCTTGAGCCAACACTTCTCGAGGATTTGGGCCGTGCAAATCTTTAGTTGGCGGAGATGGGTCAAAGTTCAGCTAGGGGCCCAAGACTGGATATGTAGTAAATGCCCTAGATGGGCGTTACATTTTAGCATTGGTCTCATCCTGTGTGGCAATTCCCTGGTTTAACCCCACTATCATGGTCACGACTTCTTCTGGACTCTGAGCCATCATGGGTCTGCTGAGTTAGTAATCGGTGAAATGGATGGGTGTAAGCTGAAAGCTGACTAACAAGGATTTCGACCCGGTTATACTTAATGTATCTGAACTGGATTAGTCTAGGCCGGTTTGACTGGATTGGGTTTTTAGAATGGGTCTTTCGGCAATGGATGAATCTTTTCTGAGTTGGCCTTTTGCAGATCAGATGGACTGGGCCTTTGCTGAGTGGGTTTTTTTCTATAATTGGATGGACTATGATGGATTAAGGCTTTCTGGGTTGGAGTGGATTTGGCCTTTGTTGAGTTGGATACTGCTCCTTCTTTGGCTCAGACAAACCTGGCATTAAAAACAAAATGCCCCATCAGATCAGGACACCGGGTATGCTGGTCAAAACAAAGCAAGATACAATTTTGGCCTTAGTTCTGGTTTTGCTAAAAATTCACCCATATTAAACACAAACCCCAGGATTTTGACCCAAATCTAATTCTAATATGATCCTCAGGTTTGAAACGAATCACCTCAAGATTAAGACTCCCAGGATTGCATCACGCATTTCCAAAGATTTCACATTTTCCACTAAAGCACTCAGAACACCCCTTTGAGAGGTTAGGATTTCCTTGTCCTAGCTTTGGAGTGATCTATAGCTTTACTACTCAAACAAACGGTATCACATCATCCTGCATATGCGAGAGTATCCTATCCTAAGTTGGAACAATCTCTATGGCTTTACTATATGCAGCTAGGCCAAATGGTCAAAAAGGGTGCCTCAACAAGACTACCTAATATACCTCTCATACCAAACACTGAGAAATGAAAAGAGGATCAAGCGGTGCAGTAGTAGTCTAGATCCAAGGGTTGTGTTCCTATCATGGTAGAGCCCGTGACCGGTCAGCCTTTTGGCAAGCTTTTAGGCAAGCCTCCAGAAAATCGTCTAGGAATAGCAGATGACAAACACAGTGACTTAAATGCACCAATGCAATGTAGATAAAATTTGACATCATGAAGTTCGAGTCAAGTTCTCTAATTTCCCCAGCAGAGTCGCTAGAAATTATAGCTCGACTTCTTTGCGCCCCCTTTTGGAAGTCGAATAAGCCTTACATTATCGGACTTCCACGGTTCTGAATCTGATCTCACAAGTGCAATGTGAAATACATAAACACCAAAGAGTCCCAATCCGACAAATCTTTTGAAAAATTGATTTTGAATCAAATTGCAAAAAATAGACTGCTTTGCTAGATACAGAGTCGTCACCTAAATATTTTGAAAAATTTAGGAAAGCCATGACTCGTGCCAAAGGCCACATGTCTGTCATCACCAAGATTATCTCGGCTCAGGAACTTAGGTATGAGAAGGAAAGGTCATGAATTGGGCACCCCTGCTCGCCTGATCACAGATCGGCCTCTTCTAATCATGATATGAATCTTATCTACATTATATGCTCTTGTTCCGGTTTATTAGGCTAGCATTACTATGTGATACGCACACACAAGTATAGACTAACTTTGCAAGAATTGGAACATCTGATTCATGTTTTGTTTTTTATATTGTTTTGAATATGTACCACTTGAAAAAGTTCTCATATGAACATTTACTCAAATTATTCCAGTTCAAGCAATAAGCCTTCATCTACAGGCATTCAAGCAATTATAGCACTTAAGCAATTAGCCTCGTGGCAAGCATGTTAACTATGGGAACAATCACACACATGCGATATGCTAAAGCGAGTAAAGGCTCACCTAGTACTCCAAGCCAAAAAGATGATAATGTTAGAAAGATGCATGATCTGAACTAGGCAATATGACTAATGCAACACATGTGATATGCAATCTAAATAGGCTCGGCTACTTAACGTGACATATGAATGAATTTGATAGCATGCGGTTTAAGCACGTATTCAAAGAATATTAAACTAACAATGCAAGTTAGAATGATGAATCGAGCCTAATGCATGCAATACAAATGGATGCAAATATAGAGTATGCTAATCAAAACATAATGTCCCTAAACTAACTATCATAAGCTAATAAATAAAAGGGAGAAAGACGTGGGGTTAGAAAACATACACATTATTACAACATTGCGCTCTCACGAAGGAGAGTCTGAATAAACTAACCGGCTAACTAGCTAATCTAAGCTAATTATTACAAAACAAATGAATAAATAGCTAAACCATTTAACTAATTATTACAACAATAAATGAACTAATTAATTAACTAATCTAGCTAATTAAAATAATTAAATCACTTTACAAAATTAACTAGCTACAACAAATTAATTACAACAAATATCTAAGCTAAATATTTAAACTAAACAGGATCGATACGCGAGGAATGCTCATGCACGTGTTTGATTTCCACCCGAAAAGGCCACTGTTTTGCTTCTAGAAGGTCTCTGTTACACAATAGAACACTTATACTTTTGACCACCTCCAGAATAGCTCTACTCTGCTAAAAAAACACACTGTTGGATTTTGCATTGGTGGCCGGCCGGCCGGCCAGGAGGGAGGCCCTGTCGGCCATGGAAAGTGGCCTACCGGCCACTGTTGCAGGGTTCATCTTGCTATAACAGAGAACAAACAGAACATGCACAGGGTATTCTCAAGGGTTGTCTGCACAACTCACCCCTTCTTATCATCAAACAACTTAAAGGAGGGACAAAACTTGGTCCACAAACCACCAACTCAAGCAATTTCATTGCATGATGGCTTATGAACCAAAATGTGCAAGTTCAATAAATGCAACAAAATAAGACTCAAACCTCCTTCCTTTTATGAATTGATCAAGGGAAGTGGTGACCTTGGAAACTTGAGTCATTTCATTACTAATGAGTAGGAAATGTCTCAAGCTTCCATGTATTTAATTAACGTCTGATTGAACACAAAACCAAATTCTTATCTTACATCATTTTAGCCTCAATTTTATTACTTCATTTTAGATTACCATCCATTCTTTAGTTCAATTGAGTCCCAAAGGTGAATTTAAGTCCTCTAATGGAAAGATGGCTTAAACCAAGAGTTGCTTTGGTCATGAAAGAGACATCATACCATTGGTAATAAACTCCGCAGGGATTAAACCATTAAGCATGACATCTCAATCTCATGCTTAAACAAACAAGTAGTTTGAAACCACTTAAAAAAAAAAAAAAGCCAAGAAAGGAGGGAGGTTGTAGAAGTGATTAAGAATGATCACAAGTATGTAAAGCCATAAATAAATACAATCAACTCAAATAAAACGGTGTCTAAGGCCTAAAACACCAAACTCATGAGAACAATTACACTACAAGCATGCAAAACAAAGTTCAAATGCAACAAACACTTAAAAACAATGCTGAAACAGTCTAAAAAACAGTCCTAAAATATGCTGGAATTAAGACAAAAATAGCTAGATTAATATGCTAAAACATGGCACAAACTAGGCTAGTAAGCAAGATATAAGGAGGGGAGGCTAACCCCTCCAATTTTGGACTTCAAAACATGATTTTAGCCACTGAAATGACTCTGAAAAAGTAGTATTTAAAAGCTCAAAAAAAGGTGACAACAAGGTGGGAAACACAAGGGTAAAGGCCTTGGAAGCTAGGTAGAAGGAATGGTGAGCCATTCCTCCTTATTGGCCTTAAACCATAAGTTTCAGCCCAAAATTTCAGAGTTTAGATAGTCCAAAAACAACCCAAAAATAGTACAAAAATATGCTGGAATGAAGATAAAAGTTGCTAAAATAATAAGCTAAAACATGGAGCAATTTAAGCAAGTAAACAAGCCAAAGGAGGGGTGGCTAACCCCTCTATGTTTGGGACTTCAAAATCATTTTTTTAACCTCTGAAAACCTCTGAAAATCAATGGTAAAAAGTTCAAAAAAAATTGATGAAAAAATGGGAAACACAAGTGTAAAGGCTTAGAGAACAAGGTTCAAAGAAGGGTGATTAACCCCTCTACTTTTAATAACCTTAAACCACAAGCTTCAGCCCTTAAAAATAGTTGAAAAACACTTCAAAACCAGCAAGAAAAGATAGAAAAGAAGTAGTGCAAAGATGCTTAAAATTATACCTCTTCAAGAGGAATAACACTTTTGTTCACAAAGCAACAAGTTCTCATTTTCAAGGGCTAAAATTGGGACTCGATAATCTCAATAAGTAGAGCTTCAATAATGGTTTAGGAAGTGTAGAGAGAGGGTGTATAGGTTGCAAGATAGAGATAGAGAGAGAATTTTATGTTTTGGCCCTTAAGGATTTTTTTGTAACCTTAAATCATGAAGGAAGGCCCCATATATATAGAAAAACAGCCCCTTAGGTCGAAAATATCAAGCCTGGAACAGCTGGCCAAAAATATCTGTGTCTTTCACCAGTGGCCGGCAGGCTAGAAATGTGAGTTGCCAGCCACCAATGGTGGCCGGCCAGCCATCTGTCGGCCACCAAAAATCTGCTTCTAGGCCCAACTTCAAATGGGCATATCTCTTTCATCCGGACTTGGTTTTAGGTCATTCTTGAGTCTAAATTGAAGCCCCGGATGTATAATTTCCAATGGTGTTAGCCTCACATATAAATTCTAAGTGTGCAAATAGATATGCCTATTTTAATGAAGGTTTCTCATTTCTATCTTAACTAGATTGATGCGTAACTTTAAACGGCTATATCTCCCTCATCCGGACTTGGCTTTAGGAGATTCTTGAGTTTAAAATGAAGCCCCGGAAGTCCAATTTCCAATGGAGGTGGCCTCCCAACTAAATTCTAAGTGTACAAAGAGATAGGCCTGATTTAGTGAAGGCTGCTCAGTTTTTCCTTAACGGTTCGATACCCAACTATTTCCCTAACTAGTTTTCTTCCCTCTCCTCTAATTTTCTTCAACTCCAAACCTATAAATAAGAAGTTTTTAAATATTTTTCAAAGAGTTCACCTCTCTTCCATTTATTTCCACTTGGTCCTCTCTCGGTTTACCGAAAAGTGTAACATTTAAAGAAATGCGAGCCTCGGAACATCGTAGAAACATTTGGAAAAATATTTTGAAAGAGAGGGTTTAAGGTCTAAAATAGTTTTGGTAAAAAATGGGATGTAAGGTTGGGATTGAAGCTCTTCTTGTTGAAGAAATCGAATGTTTGTACAGTGTAACTTTCATTATCGAGCGATCAACCTGAGGCACCCAAGTCTTAAGGGTGGTCAAAAATGGGATGTCTACAATATGATTTAAACACCCTGTTCATAAGGTCATGAAGGCAGCAGGTGCGTTAGTCACCCTAAATGGCATTACCAAAAACTCATAGTGACTATATCAAGTTCTGAATGCAGTTTTCTCTATGTCTTTTACTTTAACTTTTTGCTGGTGATACCCGAATCTAAGGTCTATCTTAGAGAACACTTGTGCTCCCTGGAGTTGGTCAAATAGGTTGTCTATTCGGGGCAATAGGTATTTGTTCTTGATAGTTACTTTGTTCAATTCCCGATAGTCTATACATAGTCTCAAAGATCCATCTTTGTTTTTGACAAACAGAACTGCAGCACCCCAAGGTGAAGTGTTAGGGTGAATAAACTTCTTATCTAACAATTCTTGCAGTTGAGTTTTCAATTCTTTCAATTCAGAGGTTGACATTCTATATGGGTTTTGGAAATTGATTTTATTCCAGATATTATATCAATAGTGAATTCAATCTCCCTAACAATTAAGTCCCCAGGCAATTCATTCGAAAACACATCAGGAAATTCACAAACAACAAGAATAGTTTCCACATTAGGACTATCAGAAGTCTTAGTCAAAACATAACACAGATAACCCCTACATCCCTTCTTAAGTAGTTTAATAGCTTTTATGGTAGAAATCAAATATGGGGGAGAAACTACCCCATTCGCAGCAAACACAAACTCAAGTAAACCAAGTGGACGAAACACAACAGATTTATTCACACAATCAATAGTTGCACAGTACTTCGTCAACCAGTCCATACCCAGTATGTAGTGAAAATGAGTAATATCCAATGGTAGCAAATTAACATATAATAACACATACTCAATCATGATGTCACATGCAGGATACACATAACCACACACCATAGAACCTCTAGATGGCGTAGATACAGACAGTAAATAATTCATGGGTTCTAAAGGTCTTAGTAATTTTTGAGAAAAGGCATGCGACACAAAAGAGTGTGTAGAACCAGAATCTATCAAAGCATATGCATTTTGGGAACAAATGGAAATTATACCCCGATACCACAGACTTGGTGTTCTACACATCCCCAGTTACTAGTCCAAACACTCTCCCTTACCTTAATGTTTCATCCCCAGTGTTACCTCTAGCATTAGTTTATGCATTTGACCTCTATACAAAAGCAGATTCAGCTGAACTTGCTGCAGAGCGATTGGCATTCTTGGACCCAAGCAGACAATCTTTTATCATTTGGCCAACCTTGCCACACTGGTAACAGGCACCAGATGCACGGTAACATACACCCTTATGCTTCCTTCCACATTCAGAACAAATAGGTATATACCCACTATTTTGACTAGAGCTACTGGAGGATCCCGTGTTTTGCTTCTTTGAAAACAACCAACCTTTTTTGAAATTGAATTTAAATCTCTTAGCTCTCCATTCAATTGTTGGGCCTTTAGTCTGTCTCTTTGCGGCTAAGTTGGCTTTACCCATTAGAGCTCTACTAAGCACATCAACGTACTTAGGTAGTGTCAATACACCAACCCGATCAAACACATCTAGATCCAACCCTCCTTCAAATTTTTGAGCTTTCTTATAGTCCGTATCCACCATGTGAGGAGCAAATCGGGCTAACTCAGTGAATTTAGCCTCATACTCAGCTGCAGACATGTTGCCTTGCTTGAGTTCTTAGAATTCGGACACCTTGCAGTCTCGAAAACAATGGGAAATGTACTTCTCGTAGAAAATCTCTTTGAATTGATCCTAAGTCAAAGGCCCACTACTTTTACGGACAAGCATCCACCAACGTCGGGCTTCGTCCTATAAGGTATAGGTGGCCAACAAAACTTTCTGAGTCTCGGTACATGGAAAGACTTCAAATAACTTCTCGGTAAGTCTTCTTTTACTTTCCCTTTGCATATCATTTAAACTAACATCTAGGATCATGCATCAATTTCTAACCTTTTACGCTCTTGGCATGGCGTAGAGAAGTATTAGGTAAGCCTCTTTCATTTTTGCATCATGTGTGTGATTACTTCTTATTATCTCTAATATACTATAATGAGATTATGTGTTTATGTGATATAGCTCCATGATTGCTCATTGTATGGAGGCCTAATTACCTAAGTTGGAATGACTACGACTTCTTCGCATGACAGATATCTTAATTTTTCATAAGATTTCTAGTTTTAAACCCTTTCTTTTAAACCCTTTCAAATGGCAAGAGTTTAGAGCATCTCAAAGTAGGTGATTTGGTCTATATTTACTTACTCAACATAGTAAGGATAGCATTAATAATTGGGTTATATGATCATATTGTGTTAATAATTCTCATATCAAGAATTAGTAGAAGCCGATCTTTGATTGGGTGAACGGGGGTGCTCAATTCATGACCTTCTTCCCTCATATCTAAACTCCCGATCCGAGACACTTTGGTTATGATGAAGTATGGCTTTTGGCACGAGTCAAGATTTCCTAAGTTTCCCCAAAAAGATTAGGTAGCGACTCTTGAGTCTGGTGACATGATCCTTATTTGACATTTCTTGTGATTAGTGAATTTTTCTATAGACTTGCTAGATTCAGGCCTTCACTTACCTCACATTGCACATTTGTGAGCCAGACCGAGAGATGAGGTCTGAACTGTGCGAGTACGCTCGAATACCCTCTGAGGAGATCCCACACACCCTTACAGAATATGTAGTGTTGATTACTACAAATTTTATGATTAAATCATTTTCAGTCATAACTATAAAAAAATTTAAAAAAAAAAGAAAAGTCATAACCAAACACCACATAAGGTATAACTAAAGACTAACAAAAATAATAATCACAATATGTGATAACTAATATCATAATGATTCACAACTAACAATATAATCAGTCATAACTAACACCATAATTAATTATAATTAACACTATGAACATCATAACTGTAACATATGAATCACACTCCAAAACGAGGTGTGTATCATAAAATTTCTCTAGCGAAAATATTATTTGTTGTACCAACAATATAGTCACTCTAAAATGAGATGTATATCATAAAATTTCTCTAGCGAGGATATTATTTGTTTTACCTAAAACAAGATAGTCCCAACTCCTACTATTACAAAGCAACAAAATATCATCTGCACTGTTGCCACATTCCGTATGTGATGGATATTAATATTTCAAACGTTTAGAAATAATGCAACCTTAATAGATAGAGCTTCGTTGTTGACTGATCTAAGACGATCGAGTCATCCCTACTTCAACCGTTGGTGCCGTCGCTATTTGACGATTCTGTTTCTCCACATTCCCTTTCCATCCTTAAAAAACGATTCATATCCAACAAAAAAAAAATAATCAGTGTGTTTAGTTTGAGTTTTTTAGATTAAATTTTGTAAAAATTGAGTTTTTTATTTGTCGTGTTTTTTTGTTTTTGGTGAATATTTTTAAAATTTTAAACATTTTTTATATTTTTTTAGATGCACCTTTCTTAGATATATTTAAAAAGTGAAAAAATTGTGAAAAAAATATTTTAAAAAATTAACAAATACATAAAAATACGAAAAATATACTAATTTTCGTACTTTTTTTTTGTATTTTTGGTATTTATTGAATTTTTAGAAGATTTTTTTGCAAAAATTATACTTTTTATATTTATTTATGTTAAGTGTGTCTATTAAAAAAAATTACTTAAAATATTAAAAAAAATTTAGTAAAAACAAAAAAATACAGAAAATAAGAAAATAAAATTTTCTGAAAACTGTTTTCAGAAAAACGAAACCAAACAAGATATTAATATCAGATTAACTGAATTTTTTTTTTTTTTTTTAATCATCTTATCAATGATCCTAAATTGAGTCTTATGAGATAAGATGAGCCCGCCAGCTCAATCACCAATTGAGTCTTATGAGACGAGACCATGCAGAATACCATATCTCCAATCCATGACCAAGTAAAGAGAAACCATGTCCATATTTTATGAGACGAGCCCACCATCCTACTATTAATTTTTAAAAATATTTGGTACTTGTATTTTTTTTATTAAGTACTCTTAATAATGAAGACAGGCTGGGCTTCCCTTCAGTTGGTGATCGAACTGAAAGATATTATTGGGTCCGTGAAGGTCTATCACGAATTTCGTTTTGATAATTTAAACTGTTTAATATGTAGAATTTGTGGTGTACTATATGTCTGTAAAAAATCACGTTGATCAGATATCGATAGTTATCTCATAGGATCAGATTTCTGTCAATCGTTTATTTTTTCACTGTAACTATTGATATCTGATCAACGTGATTTTTTACAACAAAACCAAAACGAGAACATGCAAGAGGAAATTCTTTGAAAAACAACTTCAACATTCCATGAAATATGCATGCATGCATGGCTGGAGTTTTAATTTTTAATTTTAGCTTAATTCTTCTGATTTATCTCTTAATTCACTTGAATTCTCACATTAGCTTACTCAATTATATAACTAAAGGGTTTAACTCTTACCTTGGCTTCTCAATTGTGCTCTAGATGACTAATTGTTTGAGTTTCCAAGCTAATTCTTCCAAATTCCCTTCAATTTCCCTTGTTTCATCTCTCTCTCTCTCTCTCTCTCTCTCTCTCTCTCTCGGCTTAGCCTCAATAATGAGGGGTTGAGAGTGTAAAATGTATCAAAGGTGTTGGAAATGGCCTTATATAAGCTTATTAGAGAGCTTAATCAATGTATGCTTAAGTTAATCAACTATACATGTTATTCTAATTATTTGGTTCCAAAGAGAATTTCAATTAAACCTATTATAAAATTCTAAAAATTCTAAATAACACATAAACCGAGTCAATTTTGTGATCAGATGCCAATGAGGCCTTCAATTCGCATGTCAAATCGGAAATACAAACAGATATTTCTACTATGAACAGATATAAATGCAATTAACATATAACGCATGCAATTAACGCAATATTTTCTCTTAATTACTTATTAGGCATTCTTAATTATGGTTGAATAGTTAATCACATGTCGGGGTTGTTACAATAATAAATGGGTTAAATGATAATATTCTGTTAATAATTCTCATATGAAGAATTAGTAGAGGCCAATCTTCAATTGGGTAAAAGGAGGTGTTCAATTCATGACCTTCCCCCCTCATATCTAAACTCCAGAGCTGAGATACTATGGTTACAATGGACTATGATCTTTGCCACGAGTCAAGGTTTCCTTGTGTTGCACCCTGATATTTTTATTCATATTATAATTTTCAATACTTTATCTTTATACCCATTTCCCCAACAAAACAAAGGTATCATGAAATATTAAATCTTGACCTGAAATATTATTTATCCTTATACCTTATCTGTCACGCCCCAACATTTTAATTAATCGAAAACATTACCAAAGCCTGTAATTTAGGTCCATTTTTTTTAATTTTATATCTATTACCATTGAGTAATAGAAATACAATAATATATGTTCTATCTCTCTCTCTCTCCCTCTCTCTCTTCCACTACTGAGCTACAAATAAATAATTACAAATCACAAGATACATTTTTCATTCCTTTAACATTTATGATAAAATTATACAAAAAGGTACATGGAATCCATACTCTTCAACTAATGAATCCAAAATTCCCTTCTTGAAAAAGAATAAAACAATGAGGGGTGAGCACTAATGCTTAGTAGGAATCTCATAGTTCTACAACAATAACTAACACATAGATAGAAATGATCATGCATGCAGAGTGATCATATAGTAAGGTGACATTTTGTAAGTTCAAAATATTACACGAAAGTATCTTTTCTTAAAATTTCACTTGAACCTTTAAGAAAACACCCTGCCATAAATGTAGTCTCTCATCATTAGAAAGCCATAAATTATCTTTGAAAATAAGTACACCTAAGGAAGAACATCATCTTAAATTTATTAACTCGGTTCCAAATTATTCCTCATTTCATTTCCATTTTAATATTCCACATTTCATTTCCATTCTAATATTACACATTTCACTTCCAATTACCATACTCCATAACATCAAAATCCAAAGGATTAGAGTTCAAACATAACACAAGAGTCACAAACCCTTTTCCCAATTACTTACAAAACAAAACTCATAATCTTCCCTTTTGTCACAAGCAATCCATTGAGTTCATCATCACTAGCCTCTAATCCAATTACCTACATGATGCCAATTTCAATCCTTAATCTGTTTTCCTTCAGTTTATTTTCAGTTCATTTATTCTTCTCAATTCATGAGTCAATTTCATTATCTTTCAACAACCAAACTGAGACTACAACTCAGTGGTTTTCCAATCATACAAAACACACATAAACATTTCAAATAGCCATTTTACAGATATTTCGTCCGTGGGATCGGCACCCATGTATAAATTTCGAGACTTTCACCCAGGACACTCCAGCCAACTTAGTTATAATGGAGTCCATCTCCTTTCTCCTCCCAAACAAACATGCATATACAATGTATTTAATCACATAATCACACATAAAGTACATTCCCTTTCTCCTCCCAAACAATTATATATGTACAATGTATTAAAACACACAGCCATATTCAATGACAACCATTTCTCAGACTTATCATATTATTTACTCTTTTCAACTAGCACAATACATGTGATCCAAAATATGATTTTCAAAATGAAACAAGTGCACTTAAAACATAACACAACAATTTCCAAAATCTTTTTCCAAAACATATAGTTTAAATCCTCAAAATCCATTGCATGCTCCATGATATGCATGATTTATAAGTAATCCGGTTTGCCTAGTCAACATGTAATTTCTACAACAATCATAGCTATCCTCCACCGATAGCCCAAAACAAATATATCCAAACTGATAAATAAATTCCTTTAAAGATACGCTTTTCCAAAATCTCATATGGGAGTGATAATACATATCAAGCTCCACCGTCGTCATTAATAATCCTCTGATTTCACATTTACAATGACAATATCAATTATTTATACAAAATAACAATTTGATCCAATTAGGGAAAAACTCCATTTTTTTCCAAATATCAACGCAAACTCAATACAACCCAACACAACTCAACTTAATTTAACACAATTCAACATAGTCAACACTATTCAACATGATTCAATTCAACACCACTAAATATAATTCAACATAATTCAAGATGAACTGTTAAATCCTCATTTTATCATTTCATCCCAAGTCTCATGTCATCCATATCATTAACTAATCTTTTTCCCCAAATTTCATTTCATATTATAGCATGATTTACAATATCCATAATAAAGGTTCATTCGTTAATTTTTGACATAATTTTCAAACATTTCCAAAATTTAATTAAACTTGTATATATATAATTCAACCTCTCAATTTCATGATTCTACTTTCAATTTAGGTAAAATCATTAATTATCATCATAAGTCAACTTAGGGTTTTCAAGAAAAATCAAGTCTTTCAAGAAAAATTAAAACTTCTCACACCGCTATTTTTATTCTAATTTTCCCATTGATTATACACCTAAGGTTCATAATCCACAATCTTAACCCAGCAACTGAACCCCAACACTTAAAACCCTAAACCCCCAAATTCCATGATATAACACTATATGCTCAAAAATGTAGATTTTGTATTTATATAATCAAAATACCATAAATCTATCTATTAATGCAAGTATTGAAGAAGAACTAGGACCCTACCTCAAGATTGGAAGCTATGGGTAAAGACCCATCTTCAAACTTCAATGGAATCACAAAATAATCAACAAAAGTCTTGATTCATGCTTGTTCTTCAACCTTCTTGAAAGATTTGGGTTGAATCTTTGGTAAAAAGTAGAGAAATCAAGAGTTTGGAAGGTTAGGTTTTAGGGTTTGGAAGATGGGAGGAGAAGAGAGGGAGAAAAAATATAATTTTTGGGCCAAAAAGTCACTTTATAATGTCTGTTAGCGACCTGGTCGCTCGAGCGAAGAAAGCTTGGCTCGAGCGTAGAAAACAAGCTCTCAGAGTCTCTGAAAAACACACTCTTCGCTCGAGTTAAGAAAAGCTCGCTCGAGCGAGAATGCTTCCAGCACAGAAATGCAAAATTCAAATAGGTATAACTCTCTCGTCCGGACTCCGTTTAGGTTCGTTCTTGTGTCCAAATTGAAGCCCCGGAAACAAGCTTTCCAATGGTTCCAGTTTCACATTCAAATTCAAAGTATGGAAAAAGAAAAGGGCAAAAGAGTGACGGTTGTTTGTAGGAACATTATCCGAATTAAAGTTTTTGGTCCAATCTTACTTTACCATCATGTTACCACTTCGATCAATGTCCCAAAATAAAACAAGGAGACTCCAAATACGCTAATAAAAATTTCAAGGGCAATCTCACTTTTTATGCTCGAGTGGCACTTTCTGCGCTAGAGCGGCCCGCCTGTAAACACGCGAGATACTGAGAGCAATAATTCTACGCTCGAGTGCCACTTCTTGCACTCTAGCAGTCACCTAGACAGATTGTCACAATCTCTCCTCCTTAGAGAATTTCGTCCCCAAAATTGTATCCGTTCTCAAAACTATAACAAAACATAGCAACAAACCCCAATTTAATAACAAGGCATGACAGTAACAATATATATATACCTATCAATGCTTAACAACATTCAATTACACCTCATATCAATTTTAAACCCAAAAGTACAAAGTGTTACAATCTCCTTACCTTGGGAAATTTCGTCCCCGAAATTTAGAGAAATTGAAACAATAGTCAACCCGCTACGGATGGAGCACAACTCTTAACTTAACGCTCTTGAAATGTTTTTCCCAAATTTAAAATAAGAGGCGAAACGAAAACTACTCAAACCCAATGGCAACACATCACCACCAACCAAAAGCTAGGCTTCACTCAAGATAAATTATCAAGTTTTGGTTCAATACCTCAATCCCCCAAAGACTACTGAACAAGAAGAATCACAAGGGAGAGATCACAAATACCTTTCAATCAACACGTGCATCGGAATCTAACGGGTAAGGAGCAATATCAACCACTTATAATCCCAAAGTCCTTAATAATTCCCCAACCAACAACAACATGAACAATGACTATGGAACGGCCAAAACTCAGTTTCATACAAAAAGGAAACTACTGTTAAACCAAACACCAGGTCAACACAAGCGAAAACAAATGTCATATCACATTGTACGGTCCAATACCGCAATTGTCAATTGCATCTCATTTAGTGACATTATCAATTCTTTATTCAACGTAGCATTTAAAAGTGGAACAGTGAAAATCTTTCATGAACATATTCAAATTAAGTTTTTAACATTTAGTTCAACCGTGCTTTCCCAGGCCACACACAAGGAAAAGAAAATTTCATTTTTCACATCAATCTCAACATTATCCAGGTGAATTCCAATCATCACCAAATAACCCCCGCCACCCATCCGGTGACATCACAACACATTGGCCATACGTACTTGTGTTAACAAAAAAATAGAAACAATTACAGTGCATCCAAAAAGTAGCATAGCACATGTGGCTTCCCACAAGTTAGAAGTCTCTCTATCATTGTAAATATCAACACTAGCAATCGAGATATACATAGGCATAGGTGCGCTTACAACAATTTACATTCTAACATTTTTAAAATTAGAGTGGTTTCACAATTTCACATCAACAACGTACATATATATACGAGTAAGATCCAATGTCTTCATGTGCCACCTAAGACACTACCCAACCATATCTCTATTTATTCGAAACAAAGCAAATCCCAAGATAATTAGGCACCAATTGAATTCAAATAGCATTCATTGAAACCACCAGTTGAAAGTCAAACAAAAAAAAAAAAACTAACCCAAACCGATCCTTAAATCCCACAAAAAGGAAGCGACTACAAGAATCCATCTTCTTTACGCAATTTAGTCCAAATTACCAATTATCCACTCTCATGGTTCAAATATCGACACTCACATCATTTCACATTCACAATTCATGATCATCATAATCATCAGCATCTATTATTCTCACACAAATAGAGCCAAGAAGTTCATAATACACCACCTCCAGACTCGGATTACCAACACTTATATGTTACTTCACTCCATCTACTCCGAGATGGAGCTTCATACACCCTTCTATACGTTTCTAGAATCTCACTGGACTTCTCGAATATGCGTCGCATTAGCACCAGTCCTAATAGTTCCATCATTCTCAAGCCAATATAATAACACCTATTTCGAGTCACACAAAACAATTACCACCCGCACAACACTCACTACTAGGAAACACGACTCATATTTCCTCCTAAGAACCACTTCTAGCATTTGTTCATGCTCATGAACCCCATACTCCAATACTGCTAACTCCTTTACACACACATAACCACTAGCTCACAACACCTTATGCCAGCACTACTTTTATCACCATGAAGCACAATTTTCATACCACCACCAAGCATTCTCACGATTTGCTAAGTAACTCAAACTAACCTCATACCATCCTAGGGTTCCCCCTTGTCCCAACTATGCTCCCTTGCAAACCATACAACTCCCACTTTACACAAACATTTTAATTCAATTTTTTTTTAAAGCTCATAAATCAATACATATCCCATTTGGAAAATAGGAACGGTTACACAACAAAATTGAAAAGTATAACTTTTTATAACACATCCCACTATAAACAAGTTCCAAGTTCAATTACATGTCCCCTACCTACATCCTTAGTCCCAACGTGACCACTTCTAGCTTGCCTTAACATTCTATCAATAACAACCTCAAACATCGATCAACTGAACTCTAACCGTTTCCTGAGACACTTACTCCTCCTACCAAGACACAAACCAACGTAACGAATAATCACACAGCACATAAACAAATTTTAAGCAACAAACCACATGATTGAGTCAAGCCTACAAGGATGGTCACTTATTTCAGAACTTCCAAGGAACTCTCATCGGAAACCATGTTGATCAGACGTGTTTCCAATGAGATCTCAAAGCAAGTTAGCCGACCACAAGCACTATCCATGAAGCTTAACCCATGTTCACACAATGTAACACAAAATGTTCTACATGCAAATGTCCTCACCAAGCGAAGCTAACCCATTGTGGTAAAAACCACTTCCCATGAGCTCCAGGTGTTCAAACCCAGTTAGCTCTGATACCAAGTTGTTATGGCCCAACATTTTAATTAATCGGAAACATTACCAAAACTTGTAATTTAGGTCCATTTTTTTTTAAATTTTATATCTATTACCCCTGAGTAATAGAAATACAATAATACATGTTCTCTCTCTCTCTCTCTCTCTCTCTCTCTCTCTCTCTCTCTCCCAATGAATACAACAATAACAATAACAAATGTCGAGCTTCCACTACGGAGCTACAAATAAATAATTACAAACCACAAGATACATTTTTCATTCCTTTAATATCTATGATAAAATTATACAAAAAGGTACATGGAATCCATACTCTTCAACTAATGAATCCGAAATTTCCTTCCTGAAAAAGAATAAAACAACGAAGGGTGAGCACTAATGCCCAGTAGGAATCTCATAGTTCTACAACAATAGCTAACACATAGATAGAAATGATCATGCATGCAGAGTGATACCATATAGTAAGGTGAAATTTTGTAAGTTCAAAATTTTATACGAAAAGTATCTTTTCTTAAAATTTCACTTGAACCTTTAAGAAAACTCCCTGCCATAAATGTAGTCTCTCATCATTAGGAAGCCATAAATTCTCTTTGAAAATAAGTACACTTAAGGAAGAACATCGTTTTAAATTTATTAACCCGATTCCAAATTATTCCTCATTTCGTTTCCATTTTGATATTCCACATTTCATTTCCATTCTAGTATTGCACATTTCATTTCCATTTCCAATTACCATACTCCATAACATCAAAATCCAAAGGATTAGAGTTCAAACATAACACAAGTGTCACAAACCCTTTTTAATTCAATTTCCCAATTACTTACAAAACAAAGCTCATAATCTTCCCTTTTGTCACAAGCAATCCATTGAGTTCATCATCACTAGCCCCTAATCTAATTACCTACATGATGCCAATTTCAATCTTTAATCCATTTTCCTTCAGTTTATTTTAAGTTCATTTATTATTCTCAATTCATGAGTCAATTTCATTACCTTTCAATAACCAAACTGAGACTACAACTCAGTGGTTTTCCAATCATACAAAACACACATAAACACTTCAAACTGCCATTTTACAGATATTTCGTCCGCGGGATCGGCCCCCATGTATAAATTTTGGGACTTTCACCTAGGATACTACAGTCAACTTAGTTATAATGGAGTCCATCCCCTTTCTCCTCCCAAACAGTGGAGTCCATCCACTTTCTCCTCTCAAACAAACATACATATACAATGTATTTAATCACATAATCACACATGGAGTACATTCCCTTTCTTCTCCCAAACAATCATACATATACAATGTATTAAAACACACAGTCATATTCAATGGCAATCATTTCTCAGACTTATCATATTATTTACTCTTTTCAACTAGCACAATACATGTGATCCAAAATATGATTTTCAAAATGAAACAAGTGCACTTAAAACATAACACAACAATTTCCAAAATCTCTTTTCAAAACATATAGTTTAAATTCTCTCAAAATCCATTGCATGCTCCATGATATGCATGATTTATAAATAGTCCGGTTTGCCTAGTCAATATGCAATTTCTACAACAATCATAGCTATTCTTCACCGATAGCCCAAAACAAATATATCTAAACCAATAAATAAATTCCTTTAAAGATACGCTTTTCCAAAATCTCATATGGGAGTGATAATACATATCAAGCTCCACCGTCATCATTAATAATCCTCTGATTTCACATTTACAATAACAATTTCAATTATTTATACAAAATAAAAATTTGATCCAATTAGGGAAAAACTATATTTTTTTCCAAATATCAACCCAAACTCAATACAACCCAACACAACTCAACTTAATTCAACATAATTCAACATAGTCAACATTATTCAACATGATTCAATTCAACACCACTAAATGTAATTCAACATAATTCAAGGTGAACTCTTAAATACCCATTTCATCATTTCATCCCAAGTCTCATGTCATCCATATCATTAACCAATCTTTTTCCCCAAATTTCATTTCATATTATAGCATGATTTACAATATTCATAATAAAGGTTCATTCGCTAATTTTTGACATAATTTTCAAACACTTCCAAAATTCAATTAAACTTGTATATATATAATTCAACCTCTCAATTTCATGATTCTACTTTCAATTTAGGTAAAATCATTAATTATCATCATGAGTCTATAGAATGCCCGAAACTCCGCTCCGCGCGCGAGGGCGCGAATCGTTGTTCTTAGCTTCTACAGTTCGGACTCATGTCACGGTTCTGAACCTAATCTCACAAAGTGCAATCTGAGACTGATAAATCACCAATGAGTCCAAATCTGACAAATCATTTTGGAAAATCGATTTTAATCAAAAAACGCCAAACATGAACTGCTTTGCCAGATTTCAGAGTCGCCACCTAAATATTTTGTTTTTGAGAAATTTAGGAAATCCTAACTCGTGCCTAAGGCCACGTGTCCGTCATCACCAAAGTTGCCTCGGCTCGGGAACTTGGGTACGAGAGGGGAAGGTCATGCAATGAGCACCCTCGCTCGCCTGATCAAAGGATCGAATTTAACATGATATGTTATCTTTGAAAACACATGTGCTCTTATTCCGGTTTATTAGCCTAATTTACTATGTGATGCGCTCAGCATACATGTATAGACTAGATCACCTAAATTGGAACAAAACATCTCGTGTTTGTTTGTTTGAAAATGGTTTGAAGGTGCTGCTCGCAAGTAGGCTAAGACGCGGATTTTGCCACCCACAAGTGGGCTTAGAAACATGATTTGCCACTTTCAAGTGGGCTTAAAAATGCAATTTGATGAATTGTTCCAATTCAAGCAATGAAGCCTCCATCCACATGCATTCATGCAGTTTAAACACATAAGCAGTTAGCCTCATAGCAAGCATACTATCATGGCAATACTTACACGCATGCAAGGATGCTTAAGCATAAACACTCACAGTGTACTCCGAGCCAAAAAAGAAGCTAGTTAGTAATCAATGCATGATCCTAGCTCTGTTAACAATGCCTAATGCAACACATGCAAAAATGTAGCTAAAATAGGCTCGGCTATTCTAAGATGTCATGTGAATGTGACTAGATAACATGTATTCAAATTGGTATTGAAATACAATGCAGTTAGTATGATGCGCCGAGTTCCGTGTATGCAAAACGAATGAATGAATGCAAACATACTAGCATAAGGATGCTAATTGAAACATGCCCTAAAACTAACCATAAAAAGCTGGTAAATAAAAATGAGAAAGACGTGGGGTTGGAAGACATGCATCACACACACGCACACTTATTACAAAATTTGCCCTCTCGGCGGAGGGTCCGAATGATAAGCTAACTAGCTAAATCTAAGCTAATCTACCCAGCTAATCTAATTAACCTAATTAAACTAATTATTACACAACAAATTGAATAACTAGCTACAACTAATTATTACACAACTTTAATTAATTAACAAATTAACTGAGTTAGCAACTAACTAAACATGTAAACTATATGAAGTAGGTTACCTCAGCTCTGCCTTGAACGATAAAGGATGCATGCTTGGTCGCTTCACTCGGAAATCCATTGATGTGCCTGAACTTGTCTCTGTTTGCATTTGATTTCAGAACACTGCAAGAGCCTCCAGATAGCTTCTACTCCATCATGGAGACTTCCAGGAGCATGGCCGACCACTTTTTGGTGGTGTAGACCACCTGTCGACCACCCAAAATTGCTGCAGACCATAAAAAGTGGTCGGCCAGCCACTTTTTCTAGTCTGCCAACTAGAAAATCCTGCCAAGCCCCATTTTGCTGCAACAGAGAACAAGAAAGGGCACAACAGTGTATTTGCAAGATATGTTGCATGACCACCCTCCCTATCATTTCATGAGCTCAATGGAGTGTAGTTCTCGACTCTCGAGCTACCAATTGAGCATTGTAATGCACGATGGCCGAGAAGCTGAGATTGCACATTTCAATGTAAATGAATGCACAAATGATACATAAGAGCCTTAACCTCTATCATGCATGATCAAGAGGGTCGGCGACCGAGAATTGAGGCACGTTTCATTACTTCAAGTATGAAAAGTTCCTCATTTCTTGTGTTTGGATCAAGGCTCGATCCAAACACAATGCAATGCATGCAATATGCTCAACCTATCAATGCTAATGGCATGCAAACAATGCTAATGCAACATGAGCATACAAACACAATGCAATGCAACATGCAACCACAATGCAAGGTAACAACATGCAATGCTACGTAACAACATGCTCTTCTATGAGTGCTAGAATGGCATGCTCGAGATTCTATCATGCAAACAATGCATGCATGGCAAACTTAAAAGCTAAGGCCTCATGACAAATGAAGTGCATCATACATGAAGCACGCAAGACAATGCACAAATGGTCAAACCAAACATGGACAGACCTGGGATACTTCAAAACAGATGGACAGACCTGGGATACTTCAAAACAGTGGCCAAAACTCAACAAAACCTAGGCACAAAGAGCATGGAATGCACATTCAACTCATGGTTTGTAAGCAAGGCATAAGAGCACAACTCCTAGACGTAATTAAATAGTGACATGCATGCGAATATGACAATGCTATATGCTCTGAAATAAAGTGTTAAATGATGCCAAATTATCCAAACAACACAAGTGAGGCATGCTAGAAGGCCTAGCGCATAAGGCTAGTTAAGAGCAATACACAAGGACCATGCAATACTAAGCTTAAACCACTAAACCAACTCTGGATAGAGCTTAACCATGCCAAGTTAAGGGTCAAGAACATGCTGAAATGGAGCTCAAGAACTTAGGCAAACATGCATGCACATTGGCTCACAAACAAGGCATGAAGGCACAACTTTCAAACACATTGAAGGAGTGAAAAATGTGAGAGTATGGCAATGAAATGTGCTCTGAAATCATGTGAGAACTGAGGCTATATCATGCAAACATCACATTCCAAGCATGCTAGAGACTTTGAAACTCAAAGCTAATGAACAAGGTTGCACCATGGCTATACAAAGCAAGGCATGCATGACCCAAACACTTAAAACAGAGCTTAAGCATGGCAAAATATGGATAAAATCATGCTGGAGTATAGTCAAAATAGGCTAGAAAGATGGTCCAAAGTATAGAGCATATTAGGCTAGCAATGTGGAATTACACTACAAGTGTATGAACCACTCAAGAGACAACCAAAACAGCCAAAAATAGAGTCATATTTGGTCCAAAAAGTCATAAAAACAAGCTTAAACAAACCACACAGAAGTGTAAAAACATGCTCATTTGATAGGCCCTCTATGCATACAAACAAGACAAGAGAAGGGGGGACCACCCCCTCTCATTTCAAGCCTTAAAACCATTTTCCCCCACTGAAAATCCATTGGATTTCAGTGGTTAAAAGGCCAAGAGAAGGTGATCTCAAAGGCTTAAAGAGATAGCTCAAAACAATGCAAAATAAGGCACAAAATGGGGTGGACCACCCCAACACCAAAGAGGCCTTAAACAAGTATTTGAAACACTGGAAAATAAAACTTTTTACAGTTGAAAACTATGCCAAACAAAGCATGCAAAGATGGCTAGGACAGTAACCAAAACAAAGCTTAAAAGGGTGAAAAGGGGTTACCCTTGAAGCACTGTTTCTTCAGCCCAAAACCAGCTTTTGTGACCGAAATACCACCCCTAAGAATCTCAGCTCAGAGATGGTGGTGTGTGGCTAGGAGTTGTAGTGCAAAAGTGAAGAAACAACACACTTTAAGGCACCAATATATAGAGAGAGAGGGATATATAGAGGGAGATATATGTATATCTCTAATGAAGTTTTTCTGAACCTAGAAGAGGGAGAGAGAGCCCCCCTCTTATAGAACTCCAAGCTTTAAGCTTCTTAGAGAAGCTAGAAGCTTGATTAAATATGGAGGATGCAATCTGTGCTCTCCAGCTGGCACAACTGGCATTCACAAACTCTGCAGAAAATGCAGGAAAGCTGCCGACCAACTAAAGTGGTCGGCCAGCTACTTACACTGGTCAGCCGACTAGTGGAAGTAGTCTCCAAGGAAACAAAGTGGTCGGTAGGGGGGAGAGGTGGTCTCCACCAAGAAACCAAGGTGGTGGCATGGCTGGAGACCACTTTTGGTGGTCTAAAGACCACCAAGACCAGTTGGCCGACCAGAAAGTTGGCTGGTGGGGGAGAAAAAGTGGTTTTCAGGGAGAGAAACTGGTCTCCCACCCTTATTCCACATTCCAAACAAGGAAAACAACGTTTGTGTCAAAAACAAACCAAAACGGATGCAAGACAAGAGTCCAGGGGTCGAGGTGCGCAACCAGAAGTCTCGAAAACTAGTTTACAGGCGCCAAAAGCGGTCTACGAGGAAAAAGTGGTCTACGACAACAAAAAGTGGTCTCCTAGACCTCAATGTCCCTTTAGGCAGAGGTAACAAGGCATGGTCCGAAAACAAAGCCAAGAGGAGAACGTTAAGCAGTCCCGAGACAAGGCGCACGACCAAAGGCTTCGGAAATCGAAAACTAGCCTATAAGAGAGAAAAGTGGTCTACAACCACAAAAAGTGGTCTACGGACCTCTCTCTCCCTCCAGGCAAGGGAAAACAAGGCATGGTCCCCAAACCGAGCCAAAATGCAAAGAGTTCAGAGGCCCGGAGGCAAGGCACTCAGTCGAAAACTCCGGAAACTCAAAACGAGCACAAACATGCACAATCATCGAGTGCTCAAACGATGACGTCTGAGTCTTAAGGTCGGTCAAAAATGGGGTGTCTACAGAGTCAACTTAGGGTTTTCAAGAAAAATCAAGACTTTTAAGAAAAATTAAAACTTCTCACACCACTACTTTTTATTCTAATTTTCCCATTGATTATACACCTAAGGTTCATAATCCACAATCTTAACCCAGCAATTGAACCCCAACACTTCAAACCCTAAACCCCAAAATTCCATGATATAACACTATATGCTCAAAAATGTAGATTTTTTATTTATATAATCAAAATACCATAAATCTATCTATTAATGCAAGTATTGAAGAAAAACTAGGACCCCTACTTCAAGATTGGAAGCTATGGGTGAAGACCCATCTTCAAACTTCAATAGAATCACAAAATAATCGGTAAAAGTCTTGATCCATGCTTGTTCTTCAACCTTCTTGAAATATTTGGGGTGAATCTTTGGTAAAAAGTAGAGAAATCAAGAATTTAGAAGGTTAGGTTTTTGGGTTTGGAAGATGGGAGGAGGAGAGAGGGAGAAAAAATATAATTTTTGGGCCAAAAAGTCACTTTATAATGTCTGTTAGTGACCTGGTCGCTCGAGTGAAGGAAGCTTCGCTCGAGCATAGAAAACAAGCTCTCAGATTCTCTGAAAAATTCACTCTTCGCTCGAGCGAAGAAAAGCTCGCTCGAGTGAGCATGCTTCCAACACAGAAATGCAAAATTCAAACAGGTATAACTCTCTCGTCCGGACTCCGTTTAGGGTCGTTCTTGTGTCCAAATTGAAGCCCCGGAAACAAGCTTTCCAATGGTTTAAACCACACATTCAAATTCAAAGTATGGAAAAACAAAAGGGCAAAAGAGTGACGGCTGCTTGTAGGAAGATTATCCGCATTAAAGTTTTTGGTCCAATCTTACTTTACCATCATGTTACCACTTCATTCAATGTCCCAAAATAAAACAAGGAGACTCCAAATACACTAATAAAAATTTCATGGGCAATCTCACTTTTTACACTCGAGTGACACTTTTTGCACTTGAGCGGCCTGCCTGCAAATACGCGAGATACTAGGAGCAACAATTTTACGCTCGAGCGCCACTTCTTGCGCTCGAGCGGTCACTTGGACAGGCTTTGTACCCATTTCCCTAAAAGTACTTATCATTCTCATTGAACTTCCCAAATGTGTTTCAAATTTCCATTATGTTAGGATGTTTTCAGATTACAAACAATTACATAAGTAGTTGAAAGAGCTAAAGAGATTCGAATAAAGGTGCCTCAATGGCTTGCAACTTTCAAGACAAGGGTCTTAATTACACAAAATTGGAACACGCTTCCAAACATATAAGCTCTATAGCTATCACAAGTAAGCAATCAAAACGAGCCTCTGTGCTCCATCCAATTTTCTACATTCTTGTTAACAGGGTGGAATTACATCATCTTGACCTGAAATGTTATTTATTATAGGAATGAGCAAGATTTCCTAGTAGAAGTACATTTAACAAGGTATATAAACATTTGATAGAAGTATGATCATGCCAATGTAATATCATGCCCAAAATCAATATCTTTGTTTCTTAACAAAAGAATGATGCATCAATGCACTTTTATTCCAAAAACAACCCAATATCAAATATGGGGTAGTAAACGCGCACTAGAATCCCAAAGTATGAGTCAAATACGTAATATATAGGTTTTATATATCAAAATAATCCTACATTTACCGACTCAAATATGAAAGGGCAGTTGGGCACCTAAAACAAACATTTTTCCACATTTACTGGCATCAAGCACGAAAAGGCCATTGGGTACCCAGAAAATATCAATTTTCACATTTATTTGGCATCAAGCACGTAGTAAGGCAATTGGACACCTTGACTTCCCGCGCAGTTGCCAATATAATACACAACACATTTCTCAAAACCGACTTACTAGCCAGATTACTATGCCATTTACCCCCTTTCAAATATTCCAACATCTAAAACAACAAATCAACATGAATCAAAAGCCATGAAGTGCAATGTGATGCATGAGTGTGCAAAATATAACACTTTGCCTAAAGTTCCATTTAACTTTAAAAGAATTAGACATTATAATATTTGTAGAGAACCTTAGTCACGATTTTATTGCCTTCAAGAACTTCCATGGCCATCCATCATTACAACAAAATTCTCAAAATTCATGTCATCTCAAGATTTTCAAAATATATCCATTTAATATCAACTCAACATCCTCATAAATATCAATTTATTCTGCAATCCCTCTTTTAAAACCAAGATCACAAACTATGGTTTAGCAAAATTTGGGGGTTTCCTCATTTCTTTCATAATCGAAGAATCCTCAAGCAATTAACTATTTTTACACAAAGACGAAAAATATTTCAAGTATTTGAGTGAAACCCCATTTTCAAACACCAACACCTCTTTAATCAAACTCATTTATCTCATACATCATTATATCTAAGAAATTACCACGTATTCATGTCAAAATATAGATATATAAGGTTAAAGGTATTCCTACATCAAGATAGAGAGTGGGGTTGAAGACCCAAACTATGATGACGATGAAATTATGATCCAATCGGTCCAAAACATAGTCCTTGACGTGCTCTAACTTTTCTCCTCAAGAACTAGGGGTTGATTTTGCCCCTAAGTAGATGAAACCCAAGCTTGAAGTTCAAAAAATGGAGGCATGAAAGAGAGAGTGTGTGCCAGTGAAAGAGAGAGAGAGAGAGAGTGGAAAAAGTAAGGCAAAAAGTAAGAGAGATATAGTGTGCACTTGATCACTCCAGACCAGACAGTGTCGACACCAAAAGGGGGGGGTGTCAGCACCCGTAAACGACAAGTCAAAGAAGAAAGGAATGAGAGCAAGTGCCGACACCCAAAACAATATTTGAAGGTTCTAAAGCATATTTTTGATAGATCTAAACAAAATTAAACATCCAAATCAAAGTATAGATCAGATTTTTCACTCAACCAACATCAATACACAGCAACCATGGGTTTTCACTAACAAAATAATGGAATTAAATACATGCCAAGGACTTATAAACCACAAGAGTTGCACATAATTTTCCCAAAAAGATTATGTGGTGACTCTTGAGTCTGGGTGACGTGGTCCTTATTTGTCATTTCTCATGATTTGTGGATTTTTCTATGGACTTGCTAGATTCAAACCCTCATTTACCTCACATTGCACACTTGTGAGCAAGGCCGAGAGGGTTTTTAACTGTGAAGGAGCTTAGGGAGCTCCCCTTTTCCCGTAAGAGATCCCACAATCATGAAATAGAAACCTTCATTCCATCTATAAAATGCAGAGAATGTGGATTCATTATTTTATAAAATATTTTGAATACAAATTTTATCTATATAACATTGTCCTAAAAATAAAGACTTGCCTTATATGAAAAATAAATAAAAAGAAAAGAAGAAAGCTATTATCACATCATTTTGATATTTGTTTATGATTTTCCATAATGTGTAACAATCTTCTCCCTTTGTGATGGTACTATTAAATAATCAAAACAAGCACATTCCTCCTAGTTTAGAGAAATTTTGTTTCTAATCTAAAAATGTGTAATCATGTTAATTGTTTCAATTATGAGTTTATTCAAAGTAGAAACCCTACATCATGTCTCCATTAATGCAATAATTGTTTGAATTAAGTTCACCCAAACGAAGAGCAAAAACGTAAACCCATTTGATAATAAATTATTTGATGGTATTGGAATAATATTTTATATTATTCAATATGTGATACTAGTCCATTTGTCTCTAAATGGTAACACAAAAGTAGATAATCACATGGTTTAAAACCAAAAAATAATAACAATAATAAGTTGGGGACAACTCGCGGCTAAGAAGTACGGACACTTACAAGAACGTGATGTATTCGTATCGTGTCTGTATCGGACAGTGACACTTTTTGGACACTTTCCCGACACGTGTTCGACGTTCTTCAAAATGTGTCCTATTTTTTTTTTAAAGACTCGGTCACTCTCTGAATAGTTGAAGGACACATATGTCTATCGTTTAAAAACAGATTAGAGACAAGTGTAACTAATTATAAGTTTAAATAAAACAATTTAAGATATAATAATAAAACAAAAAACAATATAAATTTATAAGACTTAGTGTCGTATTACATTTTTTTATTATCTTTGAATGATATATTCATATATATATAATATAATAAATATATAAAATTATATTTTATGATAAATTGCCACATATTCATATCAAAATATAGATATATAAGATGTTCTTACCTCAAGAAAGATAGAGAAGGGTTAAAGACCTAAACTTCAACGATAACGAAAACGCGATCTAATCGGTTCCAAACGTAGCCATTGACGTGCTCTACCTTTTTCTCTCAACCTTTTTTCCCTCAAGGACTAGGGGTAGATTTCATCCCTAAGTAGATGAAACCCAAGCTTGAAGTTCAAAAAATGGAGGCATGAAAGAGAGAGTGTGTGCCAGTGAAAGAGAGAGAGAGAGAGAGTGGAAAAAGTAAGGCAAAAAGTAAGAGAGATATAGTGTGCACTTGATCACTTTAGACCACACAGTGTCGACACCAAAAGGAGGGGGTGTCAGCACCCATAAACGACAAGTCAAAGAAGAAAGGAATGAGAGCAAGTGCCGACACCCAAAACAATATTTCAAGATTCTAAAGCATTTTTTGATAGATCTAAACAAAATTAAACATCCAAATCAAAGTATAGATCAGATTTTTCACTCAACCAACATCAATACACAGCAACCATGGGTTTTCACTAACAAAATAATGGAATTAAATACATGCCAAGGACTTATAAACCACAAGAGTTGCACATAATTTCTCCAAAAATATTAGGTGGTGACTCTTGAGTCTGGTGACGTGGTCCTTATTTGTCATTTCTCATGATTTGTGGATTTTTCTATGGACTTGCTAGATTCAAACCCTCATTTACCTCACATTGCACACTTGTGAGCAAGGCCGAGAGGGTTTTTAACTGTGAAGGAGCTTAGGGAGCTCCCCTTTTCCCGTAAGAGATCCCACAATCATGAAATAGAAACCTTCATTCCATCTATAAAATGCAGAGAATGTGGATCCATTATTTTATAAAATATTTTGAATACAAATTTTATCTATATAACATTGTCCTAAAAGTAAAGACTTGCCTTATATGAAAAATAAATAAAAAGAAAAGAAGAATGCTATTATCACATCATTTTGATATTTGTTTATGATTTTCCATAATGTGTAACAATCTTCTCCCTTTGTGATGGTACTATTAAATAATCAAAACAAGCACATTCCTCCTAGTTTAGAGAAATTTTGTTTCTAATCTAAAAATGTGTAATCATGTTAATTATTTCAATTATGAGTTTATTCAAAGTAGAAACTCTACATCATGTGTCCATTACTGCAATAATTGTTTGAATTAAGTTCACCCAAACGAAGAGCAAAAACGTAAACCCATTTGATAATAAATTATTTGATGGTATTAGAATAATATTTTATATTATTCAATATGTGATACTAGTCCATTTGTCTCTAAATGGTAACACAAAAGTAGATAATCACATGGTTTAAAACCAAAAAATAATAACAATAATAAGTTGGGGACAACTCGCGGCTAAGAAGTACGGACACTTACAAGAACGTGATGTATTCGTATCGTGTCTGTATCGGACAGTGACACTTTTTGGACACTTTCCCGACACGTGTTCGACGTTCTTCAAAATGTGTCCTATTTTTTTTTTAAAGACTCGGTCACTCTCTGAATAGTTGAAGGACACATATGTCTATCGTTTAAAAACAGATTAGAGACAAGTGTAACTAATTATAAGTTTGAATAAAACAATTTAAGATATAATAATAAAACAAAAAACAATATAAATTTATAAGACTTAGTGTCGTATTACATTTTTTTATTATCTTTGAATGATATATTCATATATATATAATATAATAAATATATAAAATTATATTTTATGCGTGTCTCTCACGTGTCGTGTTCTGCATTTTTTAAAATGAACGTATCAATGTATCCGTATCGTACCCGTATCGTATCGTGTATTTGTATCCGTATCTATACTTATTAGATCCATGGTCTTGCTTGAGAGCATTAACGAATAGGAAAATTATTTGATACTTAAGGAGCACCATGTGATTCATACTACCAAGCAATCACCAAACACATAGCCCGTGCTATGCTATTTCCTGTGCTCCGAACAAAAAAATCAAGACTGCCACCATTTTATCAATCACCAATTAAAACTTCGGAGATTCCAACACCTGAGGCATGGAATAACTTGTGCAATTAATCTCAGTGAGCTCCATCCATGTCTCTGTACATGGAAATCGGTTCAAAACTACTCACACTTGTTTGGGGATTTATTAATCCCGAGGTCCCTAACCCTTCTTCCACAAGTCTTGCTCCGACATATTGTTTCACCACCAAAACCGAAACATTGGATGAAAAGTCCGATGTCACCAAAAGATCCCCTATAGTCCCTAGCTCCGGGCACTCGCTCCATAAATCTAGCCCCTCCGTCAACCAGGACGAGAACCCTGCCCTTCTTCCTACTACAAAAAGATCATAACCTTGACTCACTAATTTTATGGTCTGCACTGTTTCTGACCCATTACTTACTTCCTTTTCCAAATACATAATTGATCTGTCACCTGTTGTCCTGTGCCTGAATTCGCTGATGAAACTTTCATCCAACCGCATTTCAGCGTCAACATCTATGGTTTCGGTGATCGAAACCTTCTTGTCCTTGTCCTTGTCCTCATTGTCATCTTTTTCATTATCCTCGTCCTTGTCCTCTTCATCCTCATCATCATCATCGGTGTCCTCTATGAAGTCCGCAAGCTTTAAACCCACATCATGTTTGCTCTCTACAAATCTAACAACAGTTAGGGTAATGTTTGGATGCCCTGCCATCTTTCGAGCATAACATAAGGCCTCTCTATCATCGGGGCCTCCAATGTAGAGCATGGCGATATGTCGCATCATGGCTTCAGCATCGATCTCTGTGAGAGACCCGAAGCCGCGGTCAACCAATATACCAACAGAACAAGGGCTATTGAGCAAGACATCGTCGTTGACATCTTTGTAAGCATGGTGTATGTCTTCCATTTTGTTATGGATAGTGAGGCGTTGGTGAAAAGGAAGGATGATGAGGGTAGCGCCTTTGTCCTCCGCGATGCTGCAGATATCTTCATGCATGGTGGTGTAAGAGGACACGACTGTCATTGGCTGGACTGAGACACCACTGTGTTGTTCCTCTAACCTTTCGAAGCCATCAAGGATACGAGCAGCAATAGCATTTTCGTAGCTGTTGTTCTTTTGGGAATTGGAGCGGGTTGGGCCATGGACAATGAGCAAGGCAGTGGTGTGTCCGGTGAGTTGGACGAGTTGGAGGGCAAAGACGGTGATAGGGGACCTCCTGGAAGGGTTAGAAGCTTGGAGGATGTTGATGACACCGGAAACAGAGTGAGACTCGTGGAGACATACTACTATTCGGAGCTCTGCATCTGGTTTGAGTGTTTGGATGGCCCTGTGCTTGTTGTACAAGAAACGCTTTGTGGGCTTGTAAAGGATGCTCATGATGGGTTGTGTCGCCATTGTCATCAACAGAATTGAAATCATCATCACAGTAAATGCTTCGTCTTCCAACACCTGCACTCACTCAATAACATAACTACATTAATTTCACATGTACAATCTATATATGCATAAATCATACTGAACTGAACGTATGTGATAGATATGTTAATTACAAACTATGAATTTTAAATTTTAATGATGTGTTCATAAGTTGCATATATATTGAAATTTAAAACTTCATTTCAAGCTTCTAATAAAGGGGATATTAATCTGGTTTGATTAACTAGAACAATCCAGATATGCACATAATAAGGATATAGAACTCTCCAACAAATTCATAACATATTAAACTGTAATGAGGAATGTTATGTAATTTATAATGTGTTCAAAATTTGAATTTAAATTATGTATTTATATACTTTTTTGGGTAAACTACTAATAGGTCATAATAGTTGGATTTAATTTCCATCAAGTCCTATTGAAAATTGATGCAGTGCTGATCGAACTAAAATTTATAATTAATGACATTTTGTGTGACAAAATTTTCAAGCTGTCACTGAAAAGTAACAACTAGTAATGTTTTTTTATGGTGTTTGATGAAAAGTGCCTTTAATTATCATAAGACTTGTTAAACTATACACTTATTAGAACTTATACGTAAGTCCCTTACATTTACATTTTTTGAGAACATAATATTTCTACTAGGAAGTGACAGAGATAACTTATGGTAAGAAAAAAAATAAAAAAATAACAGCAATGCTAGGTATCATGAAAAATCTTTCATAAAAATGGTCATGAAAGATTTGTGACCTTTGGATTACACTTACAATAAAGCACCACACACTAATCAAGGTAATCTAAGGATCACAAATTTTTCATGATGATTTTCATGAAAAAATTTTCATGATCCCCAATATTTCTCAAAAAATAAAGTACTTACCATACGGTCACGCCCATAGTTGATAACTATAAGAGCCAAAAGGCCTTTGGTATTCATCAGTACTCCAAGAGCCATCCCATCCCTAAGCGGCATGCCAAAGAAGAAGGATATGGCAAGAGTGCTTACAACCTTGCACAGGCAAGCAAAAGTCATAGTTAACCCAACCATGTACCAGGTCGAACTTATCCCAATAGAATCAAAATTGGTTCGGAACCCACTAATCGCAAAGAACACCGGCATCAAAAAATCCTCCACAAAACCCCGAAACACCTCCACAAATCTCGGACCAAGCAATCCACTCGGTATAATAAGTCCGAACACAAATGCACCAACTAGAGAGTTGGTTCCCAACAGATCTGTGGTTAACCCACATGCCAATACCATGACGAGAATGACACAAATAGTCTCGTCATTGTGGTATCCTCCTTTTTGGGACTGGCTAAGTTTCCATATGATGATTGGGCGGATAGCAAAAGTACAAAATAACACAAAGCCAATCGTTCCTAGCAATACCAAGAGGTATTTGTCCTCACTATTGCCTAGCGCCACCACCACTGTTAGAAGAATCCATGAAAACATCTCATTGACAAGAGCTGAGGACATAGCTGTTTTTCCAATATCAGTATAGAGAAGCTTCAGCTTTGTGAGGATTTGAGCAATGACAGGTAAGCCTGTGACAGTCAGAGAAACACCCCAAACAATGCATCCCAACTGGAACACGTTTTCAAGCTCTGGAAGGAAAAGGTAATACAAGGCCACACCAATGGCGAAGGGAACAATAGTTCCAGTAAGGGCAAAGGTAAAGGCCTGCCTCCTGACTCGTGAAATTGTGGTTAAGTCTATCTCCAACCCAAGGAGGAACAAAAAGTAGATGAGACCTATGTTTCCCATTGTCTCTAAGGTCATCACACCAGATACAGAGAAAGCAGCTTTAAAAAATGCACAATTTCTGCTTATCCTCCCCATAATAGATGGACTCATCAAGGCACCAGCCTGCAAACATAAATAAATAAATAAAATAACCAAAAGTGTGTGCAAATGCACTGTTTTAACTCCTCCTCCTACTATTTTTTTTCAGATCAAACAGTAATATAAACATCTAGAAATTTTTCAAAAAACAAAGTATCCTAGTGTGGCAGCAACATTGCATTCATTATGGTAAAGTGCGAGTCCTATTTAGAATAATGCAATATTTTCACGTTGTCAACACTGTATATGTTTTGGATATTTTGGTAAAAAGGTTATGTAAGATATTCTCAAGGTTGTCTTTAGTTACAAATCGAATGTAACTGTAAATTCTTTCAAATTGTTATTAGAAAAGCATGGCAAGGTTTAAAAATATAAGGGAAGTTTGTAGCAACTATGGAAACCTTTTTTGTAGTGAACTCACAATGATCTCGGGTACAATCCTGGGTTGACGGAAGGGTCTGAGGATGAAGATGAGTAAGCGGGTAAGAGAAGTAATGATGATGAGTTGCATGATGAAGATGGGAAGGGAATGCGATACAGGGTCTTGTTCTTGCCAAATACCCGTGTGGTTGCCCGTCAGTATTTTTATATCATAACATTGGTAGGTTTCACCTGCTCTAAGACCCCAAAATGGGGTTGCATCTGTCTGGTTCAAGAAATGTGGGTTAACCATTGCTACTTCCTTTTAATCTTTCTTTTCTCTCCTCTACCTCTCCTCTTTCCAAGGCCACAGTCAAGATAACAACCTCTGCCGCCTTGGAAAAACCCTAGAGGAAATATGAGAGAGAGAGAGAGAAGAAGAAGAAGAAAGAATGAATTGATCAAAGAAAACAATGAGACAAATGAATTGATAAACAGGCCAATGAAAGTTTGTCCAATCTATTTGGGGGTGTGGATTTGATGTCTGTATAGTTTCTCCATCACTAATAATGGGTTTGGTTTGGTTAAGATTTGTAATCCATAAGCGTATATAACTTTGAATCCCTCCCATGCATGCAAGGTTTCACACCATTTTTAGGTAGGTTTTATTATAAAATCACAATATTTTAACAAAATTTCTATATAGAATGTTGTCAATGTGTGTTGTCCTTTTATTTTAGGCCAAAACATTCATTACCCATTTTGAATCATGATTTCAAAACAACAATGATAGAGACCACTAATTTTGGAGCTCTAAAAAGACTACTAATGACATGGCACTCAATAAAAAAAGAAAAAAAATACAACACCAAGGCCAAAACATCAAATCATTCCTGATGGGGCCCACTGCCACATCATTAGTGATAACACTAATTAGTGCTCTCACTCATTTTCCATTTAAAAATTAGCTGTCACGTTGATGAAATTTCTATAATAAAGTTTTTGTTTGAATATAGATTAATTTTCTTTTGATTACCAAATCTTATATCCTTCCTTATGCCATCTTCCATGTAGTGCCTAGTTTTTCTCCACTTGATACTCTGACACTCCAATTAATTGGAATTTCAACGATTGGATTAAAATTCGGATGAGCTGGTCTCCGATCCCACAAAGGATTAAAATTCGGAGCTCATGAGTACACCACGTGTCGTATTGTGGTAAATCAGTTCTTAATTTTTTTGGCCCAAGTGCGTACATATAGGTGGTGTTTGTTTTTAAGGATTGGATCATATGATTAGATTATTAGTCCATCTGGATTAATAGTCCGTTATTTGGTTCAGATATTTTTTTTTCGGATTAATAGTCTCTCCGAATTATTAGTCACTCATATGAGGGATTATTGTATTCTAAGGGGGTGAGATTATTTCTATGGGATTGGTATTCTATAGAACTAATATGTGAATGTCCATTTTATCCTCATGTTATTACTTAATAAACAATTGAAAAAAGGTAAAATAGTCTTTTGAATATTTATAAATTATATTTTTAGTGTTATTAATTTAAAATTATATATTAAATAAAAAATATAAATTATAAATTCATTGTAATTAAAAATAATAAATTAAAAATTATGACCTTATAAATAAAATGATAAAATAGTCTTTTGAACATTTACAATTTTTTTTAGTGATGTTAATTTAAACTTATATATTAAATAAAAAATATAAATTATAAGTTAAATTTAATTAAAAATTATGGCGTTATAAATTAAATTTTTTTAGTGTTGTGAAAAAATTAAATTTATATATTAAATAAAATTATTTTTTTAATGTTGTTAATTTAAAATTATAAATTAAATAAAAAATATAAATTATAAATTTAATTTAATTGAAATAAATTAAAAACTATGGCCTTATAAATTAAAATTTTTTAGTGTTGTTAAATTATTAATTATAGATTACAAATTTAAAATTATATATTAAATAAAAATTATAAATTACAAGGGTAAAATAGTCTTTTAAACATTTATCCTTATCCAGTCCGTTCAATCAAATATTAGATTTACTAAAAATAATCAAATCCAGACATCTAGTCCCACTACAAGAATTTACACTTTTGGCAATAAAAGTATTTTAGTCACCAAAAGTATCATATTTGGTGACTAAAAAATTTATTAGTCGGCGTTGGTTTAGGATTTAGCTACTCAAATTTTTTAGTCGACAAATATTAATTATTGGCGACTAAATTTTAGTTTTAGTGGGCAAAAAGTTTGCTTTTGGCGACTAAAAATCGTATTAGTCGCCGTAAGACTATATTTTAGGCTACTAAATTGTTTTTAGTCGTAATATATTATGTTTTGCCGAGAAAATAAATTTTAGTCGCCAAATAATAAGCATATTCTTATGGTAACTCTTTGGCGACCAAAAAAATTAGTCGGCATTTGTTAACTTTTACCGACCAAAATTATATTTAGTCACCAAAAATACTTTGGGCGACTAAAAAGTTAGTCGCCGTTAATTTATCTTTGGCTGCAAAATAGAATAGTGGGGATATATATTGCATTTGCCGACAAAACATTGATTTAGTTGCTAAAAATGGTAAAAGTTTAGGGAGGGAACCATTTTTTGTTACCCGCGCTTCCTCTGTTAGACAAAAAGAATATTCAAACTCTCTCACACCCAGACTGTCTCACCACCAAACCTCACATGAAATCACTTCATCGCAGCCCCACTGTACGGAGGAAGTCGGCATGGTCACTGCCACCACTGAAAATCACCACCGCCATAGACGCAGATCGCAGGTGCTCTCTCTCACTCTTTTCAGCTCGCTCTCTAGCTCTCTAGCTCTCAATCTGTCTGTGTATGTCTCTCTCTCTCTCTCTCTCTCTCTCTCTCTCTTTCTCTCTCTCTCTCTACCATCATCTGTTTTCCCCTTTTCTGATTGTAGATTTAGGGTTTAATTTCGTGTTGATTTAGACTGTTCCACAGTTTCCTCCTTTCTGAAACCCAGATCTGTTGATTTAGGGTTTTACTTAGTTAATTAGCTGCACATTTTATGGATTCCTCATAAGCTTGCATGTTGAAATAAGAAAAAAAATTGCAGAAATACTTGTTTCCTAGATGACTACACTATTAGCAATACTTGTGCTGATTGATATACAAAATAGAGCATGTTAATCTTTATTCAATAGTGCAGCAGCATCACAAACAATGTTTTCACAAACAATTTATTTCTTAGATTGCCTACTCATGAGTGTATTGTTTGATTCACTTTTTTGTTTGATTCTTTTGTATTTTCACTTGTGAAATACTCTGTTTTTGGAACCCCTTTTAGATTGTTAATCATTTCTTTGTTGAATTTCAACTTGGATTGAACCTCAGAGATAATTTCTTGATCTCGGTTATGCGATTATTGGTGAAAACAAAATTGAAAACAAGAAAAAAACCCCCAAGAAACTAAGGGACCCTAATTTGGCCATTCGTTTCAATAGGCCTCTGAATTTTATCTTCTATGTATTAGTGTGTTAGTAAATTTGTATACATAAATTAATTCTCATATTTGTTTAAAGATTTGATGACGAGGGTTTAGAATTGTACAATTTGAATCACTATATCTCGTCCAAATAAATTCAGGTTATGTTTAGATTGAAGTATTTCAAATGAACGGATTTAATGTTGAATTATATATATATATATATATAAACACTCTTGCCCAAATATATGAGTTTATTGTTGTTAATTTCATTGTTTTTTCAGACAAAGGAAAGGATAGTCAAGGTGAACTTGTTGGTTACTTTGAACTTGTTATAAAGGTATATACGAGCTCTAAAATGTTCCACTAGTTTATTTACTACTTCTGATTTAGTTGAATCTTGATATTAATTAGATGTATCCACAAGGAAGGATGTCCTACCATTTTCGAGAGATGCGTGAAGATGATTACCTAACTGTGAAGGGACCCAAGGTAAATTTTCTTCCTCTTTTTGGCATAATGGTAGTTGGAATATGGATTATTATTGTAATGTGAAACAAAAATGAGAACTTGATATTGCACTTGTTATAAATGTGTGATGTCTGATAGCTTTTGGAAAACATAGTATGCTTTTGGAAAACTTAGTTGTTGGAACCATCATATGACTTGTTATTGCTTTTTCAAGTGTTGAAATGGTGTAGAGGCAATGTGTCATATTATTGAAATTGATACCTAAAGGGACCAATGACACTTAATGCTGAAATTATGGATTAAGAACCCAAGAAACTCAAAAATTAGTGGTAGGTAGATAATAGTTAAGTAAAGCAATTTATTAATAATAATAATGAACATGGCATAGTCAAGCTTTGTTATGTAATTTGCCCATAAGTTAGGCAATGACATTTTTTGAATTTGAAGGGCTTTAATTGACAAATTTACAATATCATGTTGGTTTTGCAAGCATATTTTGTAACTAATATGGAGCCAATCAAGTTTTGGGAGTTTGTCTCACTTGTTCTTAAAGGTCTTGTTCTTGTCTTTTCTAGGTAGCAGCACTTGAACAAGTTTTGGGAGTTTGAGACTACTTTTTTTTCTTTAAAAAGTTGTATTGACATCTATATATTTTATATATCATTTGATTTGGCTCCCATTGATTAATGGATATGACTAGCATTTACATGCTGTAATACCTCTGTTCTGTAATACGTTAATTGGTCCTTAACATGATGTGATTATGTGTTTTGATATGATTTTGTGTTCCATTATGTGAAAATATGTGGTTTTGAAGTTCTATCTGTTCATCGTAGGAATATCTGTTGAATAATCTGCCTTGGGAATTAAATTGAGGGCCCTATCGGCCACAGAACCCAAAATTGACTACGCCTTTGTGATTAGCGTGATTTTTAGAGTCTATGGTGAAATTTAATTAGAAATTGATTCTGGTCAGATTAAATTGATTCATTTAATGGCATTGTGCTTAAATTGTTTAATATTCTTAAATTGGGACTTAGTGAGATTTGTTGGATAGGAGAATGGGCCAGAGGCCGTTTTGACACGAAAGTGTAAATAGGCCTAAGGGCCAGTTTGATATGAAAGTTTGAGAAGGCTGCAGGCCAGTTTGACACGAGTAATAGTTTGACAATGAAACGAATGAATTGGGCCCGAGGCCGTATGATGTGTTTGGAACCTCAGTTGCTTAACTCACATGTGTCTATGTATGTATATACTAGTTAAAATGTAAATTGGGCCCAAGGCCGTTTGGAACATGTTGTTCTACATTGCTATGTAACTTCTGTATTTGATTTGATATTATTCACTGGGCTATCGCTCACGTTCATTCATATGTTTGTAGGTGAGCCAAGAGAAGTCCAAACCCAGCCCCAGTGAAGTCTACCAGGAACAACACGAGTTTTGAAGAGTCAGCCTTGCGTCTCACGCACGAGACCCACCCTTGCCATTTTGTTTGCATTCATAGTTGTCTTGTTGGCAAGGACTTATGTATATCCGTATATAGTTTTGATATGGGTTGACTCAGTTTAGATGATCCTGTCTGTAAAGTTTTTATGGTACTGTAATTTGTTTGTGGGTTATTAACATATACGTGTATGTTTTGCTTGATGTGCATGTAAGCACAACTCTATGGACAAAGTTTTAAATTTTGCTTCCCTATTGGCCCCTTTACTCTGATGTGTTAAGTCTGTTTTGGTTTGAGGCCGTAGGTAATCTTAGGATTACTGGCCGGTTACGTCCTTAACCCATGGGGGCGGGTTCGGGTCGCGACACATGCACTGCTTTGGTACTTTCCCTTGTTCATTTTCAGGATCTTACAAATATGTCTTCATCCAATATGCCTTCAAGTTCCCCATTATTAAGTGTAAAATTTTAAAAATTTTAAACTTTTCTAGTTGAAACAGTAGCCTGCTAAATATAGATGTTAACCATCACACTATATTTGCAAAAGGAATCACGAGACAAAATAAAGCTTTGTTAACATCATCAAGAGGGCTTCTTTAGTACCATTTTCATGGGGATAGGTAGAATTTGGGACACTGATTAGTTGCAACATTAAATTATTTTTCCATTAGAGCAACTTTACTATTTTCATTCTCATAGAGTTTGTATAATGATATTTTTCTCTCTATCCAGGCAAAGAGGAGTTGTGTCAAGTTAGATATTTATAGAAAGTTCTCAAATGCATTAGCAAGAACAGTGATTGCTTCAGTTGCTTGGATAGGATATGAGGTATGCTTCTAACGAGTAGACTCTACTTCTAATTTTGATGGGCAATAACATTGGTCTAATTTTATTTATTAAAATTCATTTTCATTTTCATTTTCATAAATAGACACAAGCAGAAATCCTAACTACTTAGAGAAGATTACTTGAGTGCTTAATTATTATGTTATGATTAAAGTGTTCCTCAGTGCCTCATGAATAATAAAATTAGTTTGACATGGGCAGTGAATATATTTGTAGTAACTATTTAAGCATCTTCTTTCCAATTTTTCAAAACTCAATTAATAAGCATTCTTTTGCTCATCTTGCTGTCCATCTGTTACTCTAGGTGGTGGTTCACGGTTTTTTATTTGAAGTTTATGTTCATCTTTGTGTCACTGGACTCCTTCTTAATCTTTTTCAAAACTCAACTATATATGGTTTAACATAAATCTTCACAAGTTGTTGTACAAGCTGTGCTACTAATTCCGACCGGTAGGTTGTGAGAGCCGAACCACCGTGTGTCTCTCACGGATAGCTTCCCCTTGAAAAATAGGACTTGTGACAACTGACGGAATGTAATTCGGACCCGTAGGTTGGGAGTTAGAGCCGAAAACGCTTTAAACTTAGTCGAAAAAGGGTGTTCCGGGGGTGAAAATTTAAAACAGCTCCTGAACCACCATGTGGCTATCACGGACAACTTTTCCATGACAATTAGGACCCGTGACAACAGACGTAATGTAATTCAGATCCATAGGTTGGGAGTTAGAGCTGAAAATGTCTTAAACTTATTTGAAAAATGGCATTTCGGGGTCGAAAATTCAAAACAACCCCTGAACCACAGTATGGCTATCATGAACAGCTTGCCCATGACAAATAGGGCTTGTGACAATAGACGGAATGTAATTCGGACCCGTAGGTTGGGAGTTAGAGCCGAATACGCCTTAAACTTAGTCGTAAAAAGGCGTTTCAGCGGTGAAAATTCAAAACAGCCCCCGAAACACCATGTGGCTCACACGAAAAGTTTTCCCATGAAAAATAGAACTTGTGAAAATTGACGGAATGTAATCCAGACCCGTAGGTTAGGAGTTGCAGCCGAATACACCCGAAACTTAGTCAAAAAAGACCTTTCCGGGGGCAAAAATTCATAACAGCCCCCGAACCACCGTGTGACTCTCACGGACAGCTTCCCCATGACAAATAAGACTTGTTTGTATGCATGTATCTATGTAGGTTTCCAGTCCCTCAAAAAATGGCCATGGAAAATAGCAATCTAAAACTAGTTCCAAAAAAAAAAAAAAATAATAGTCCAAAACATATTTGAGATTGGAAAATAGTTATGGGATCATTGTCACAGTAAAAACTTCGAAAGATCAACACCATATTTTTATTTCCCTCCCTCCCTCACTCCCTACACCTCAAAAGCATCAACCATGAGATGTCCAAAACTTGCAGTTCCCTTAAGTGGGGTGAAATTTGTAAAGAAATTCAAGTAAATAGGCCAATTGACTGATCTATCATAAACAATAAGTCATTGTAAATTATTTCAGACCCCAGACTGACATTCAAATTCAAATACATATATTAGGCAATACAATTTACACAGTACATAGTTTAAAGTATAACTTTTTCGAAGTGAGAGTGATGACAATAACAAAATGGTTATGCATCGCTTCTTAAAGATTGGGAAGCAGTACAGTTGTACAACTCTTTGGTGCTTTAAGCGACAACAACAACGATCCAACATCAGATAACAAATCCATATTTGCAGTGATCCAAAACCTGTTCAATAAAAATGATAATTTTGTTAGACAATTTTGAGTAAAAAACAGTTGAAAAATATACAAATCAATGGGTAACACCACATAAAATCAGGAGTGAATCTTGGCCATTTCTCGCCGACTTCAAATCCTCCAATTAAGATCATCATATTACTAATTGATCTGTTTTAGCTAGGAAGATGGTTATCATCACATAAGCGAAAATCAACAAACTTACAAGTGGCAAGGCAAAGTCAAGAAAATCAAATTTTGGAAAAATATCTTAAAAATTGAGGTAATATTGTTCACTACGGGTGTTGAATTTTATAAGTAAAAGGAGTCAAACAACAAGTAGCTCAAACTCAACTCACAAAAGGCTTGTCGTGGCATTTTTTGTGGTTAAAGCCTAGCACAAGCCGAATATCTGACTTCCTTAACAGTTGATCTGATATTCAGTAAGAGGAGGTTCGGCTCAGCAAAGCTTGACTAGGTAAATTTGAAATTATACACAACAATAAAAGAACAACAATACATCTACAGTGATCTCTACATAAAAAACACTAGTCAAAAAGACTGCAAGGTTTTACATCCCAAATCTGGTGTTAATCCAGTCTTTATGCCAATGATATTTTGATAAGTCACATGTGAAATAGTTAGTAAATTGTAATCAGGCACTTTCAAGATAAACCCCATCTTGCAATGTTACATTCTCAACCAGAGCTCAAGCATGGTCAATACTCAACTCAGTTTGCCTTATTTACCACCCCTTGAATGTACTATTTTTTTTTTTTTGCTGTGTTAAAAAGGTGACCGAGCAAAAGAATCTTTGTTTGTATCTCATAAAAATCCTAATGTCTACACTAAATGGCAAGGTATTTTAAGAGTTAACAGATTGTAGCTGAGTGTCTTGCGGAACATTATGAGATTGTGAGATACATTATGACCTGAATAGGTTGCCAGAAGATTATGTTCCCTGTTCTAAAGAAGGATGGGGTCAATAAATGTCATGTTTTGGAAAATGTAAAAAAGGTTGGGGCCAACTAGTCTTTCAACTTTCATCACCATGATGACCATTGAATGCAACATACTAGACAGTAATTATTCTTAGTCAAAGTAATTCTTTGCTAACCACAAATGATTGAATAGACAGTAAAAATCATCTTTTTTAAAACACTTTACATTGGAGGTGATTGTGTTAGCCTATTAGTTGTCTTTGTCTTCAAATTCCATTAGATCTTCATGGGATGTTCCTCTTCTGCATTCTTCACTTCAATTTCATATGCTCTTCTTTGCTTCACTTTTCTTTTCTTTTCTTTTTAGCTTTTTTTATGGAGTTGAATGTCCTTTTCCATCTCTGCTATATTTCTTCATGGGCTGCAAAATGGTCAACAACTCTTAATGTGGGATTCTCTAATGTGTTGAATCTTGCAATTGTGGTTTAAGTTAAACAATTGCTGAGCATTTTTTCTTGTCAATAACTTACTAATTTTATTAATAACATCAGAATGAAAGTTTAAATTTCAGGTTTATTGACGTAGTAACCTATTCTTGAGCTACCTCAGGATGTGTTTGGACAATTTAAGAAAAATATTAAAAAGAACAAGAAAATAAAAGAAAAGAGAGAAGGCATTGAGTTCTTATATTAAAATAATGGAACTATTAATAATCTTGCGCTTAAGAAAAAAATCGGGTTATATAATGTAATTCGGACCCGTAAGTAGGGAGTTAGAGCCAAATACGCGCTAAACTTACTCGAAATAGGGCATTTTGAGGGCGAAAATTCAAAACATCCCCCGAACCACCGTGTGGCTCTCACAGACAATTTTCCCATGACAAATAGGACTTGTGACAGCTGACGGATTGTAATTCGGACCGGTAGGTAGAGAGTTAGACCCAAATACGCCTTAAACTTACTCGAAAAACGGCGTTTCGCAGGCAAAAATTTAAAATAGCCCCCAAACCACCATGTGGCTCAGACAGACAGTTTTCCCAGGACAAATAGGACTTGTGAAAACTAACAGAATGTAATTCGGACCCGTAGGTCGAGAGTTAGAGCTGAATACGCCCTAAACTTACACAAAAAAAGGGCATTTCGGGGGTGAAAATTCATAACTGCCCTCGAACCACCATGTAGCTCACACGGACAGTTTCCCCATGACAAATAGGACTTGTGACAACTGATGGACTGTAATTTGGACCAGTAGATAGAGAGTTAGAGCTGAATATGCCCTAAACTTAGTCGAAAAAAAGCTTTCCGGTGGCGAAAATTCATAACAGCCTCCGAACCATCGTGTGACTCTCACAGACAACTTCTCGATGACAAATAGGACTTATGACAACTGACGGAATGTAATTCGGATCCGTAGGTAGAGAGAGTTAGAGCCGAATACGCCCTAAACTTAGTCGAAAAAGAGCTTTCCGAGGGTGAAAATTCATAACAGCCCCCGAACCACCGTGTGGCTCACACAAATAGTTTCTCCATGACAAATAGGACTTGTGACAATTGACGAAATGTAATTCAGACCTGTGACAATAGATGAAATGTAATTAGCACACGTAGTTTGGGCGTTAGAGCCGAAAATGCATTAAACTTAACTGAAAAAGCGCGTTATCAGATGCTCATGACTATAATTTGCCTAACTTGTATCCTAATGATCTTGTCAATTGCCTTGATGCAAGAACTCAAGTTTGATCAAGAAAATGATGTCCATTTCTTGGATGCATGGCCAAAGAGTGTTAACGTAGGCAATTTTGCTTTTATATCTGAGGTATTTGTATTTATTATTGTCATTTCGTACTGATCTAAAGATCCTCATGTTTTTCCTCTCCCTACTGATTTTTTTTGAGGTTTGTGATTAAGACTTTTCAAACTTCGAATGTGATATTTGGTGTGAGAAAAATGCTTCTATTACAATCAAAATAAATACGACTTATTGATCTTTATGTGTTATTTTTCTGTATTAATGTTGTTATTCATTATATTTGTTACTTCAGTAGATTAAAATTTGCATCATGCTATGCTTTTTCTTCATGCTAGATTTAGCTGGAGAGACTGCTATTTCGTTATCAGCAAACCATCTACAAAAGCTGCATTTATCATTTCAATTGACTACTCCACTTGGGCATCTATTTAAACCGCTTCACGTTTGTATTTTGATTTTGATTTGTCTCTTTAATAATGTTCCTTCTTATATCAAGGTTGTTGATAACTTTGTTTGCCTGCAGGCTTTTCTCAAGTTGAAACATGAGACCAAAGTTGATCACATCTTTGTCTTGGGGAACTCTGGTGAACAGTTTGAGATAACACTAGTAAGTTCCTCTGATTAATCAAATCTTAAATTTCATTTCCTCCTTGTTAGGATCTACAGAAGTTTATCAATTTAGCAACTCACAGATCTATAGAACTTTGTAACAAGACTTCAGCATAGGTTTATTGATATGTTGCAATGCAATCTAGTCTGATATACTAACCTTAAAAGAAAATTAATTATGAATTCAACAAGATATTTACCTGTTAGTGATGGTTAGATGTAGTAGTTTCCTTATATATGTGGCATTTGGTCTTGTAGGATTTTCTCAGACTGGTTGAGAAGTTTTTTCTATCTTTCCAATAGAATTATACAGAAAATATGAATAAAAGCTTTATGGCATATTGTGCACACCATTCTATTCTAGAAAATAAATGAAATTTGATAAGAAATAGGAATATTTTGTAATGTACTTGGATTTCAGGTTAAATTAAAGGAATTGGATACCTAGAGACAAACCTATGTAGCTTTCTTTATTAAAATTTATTTAAACAACGGCGTTAAGGAGGCGAAAATGTAAAACTGGCCCTAAACCACGATACGAATGTCACAACCAACTTCCTCACGACAAATAGGACCTATGACAATAGACGGAATGTAATTAGCACCTGTAGGTTGGGAGTTAGAGCCGAAAATGCTTTAAACTTAACTAAAAAAGGGCATTAAGGGGGAAAAAATTATAAACAGCCCCTGAACCACCGTGTGGCTCTCACGGATAGCTTCTCCATGAAAAATAGGACTTGTGACAATTGACGGAACGTAATTCGGACCCATAGGTAGAGAGTTAGAGCCGAATATGCCCTAAACTTAGTCAAAAAATGGCGTTTCGGGGGCGAAAATTCTAAATAGCCCCCGAACGACCATGTGACTATCATGGACAGTTTCCCCATGACAAATAAGACTTGTGACAATTGACGGAACGTAATTCAGACCCATAGGTAGAGAGTTAGAGCCGAATATGTCCTAAACTTAGTCGAAAAATGGCGTTTTGGGGGCGAAAATTCTAAACAGTACCTGAACAACCATGTGACTATCACAGATAGCTTCCCCATGATAAATAGGACTTGTGACAATTGACGGAACGTAATTCGGACCCATAGGTAGAGAGTTAGAGCCGAATATGTCCTAACCTTAGTCGAAAAAGGGCGTTTCGGGGGCAAAAATTCTAAACAGCCCCCGAATGATCGTGTGACTCTCACGGATAGCTTCCCCATGATAAATAATACTTGTGACAACTGACGGAACATAATTCAAACTCGTAAGTAACGAGTTAGAGCGGAATACGCCTTAAACTTACTCGAAAAAGAGTTTTCCGGGGAAAAAAGAGCTTTCCGAGGGAAAAAATTCAGAACAGCCCCCAAACGACCGTACACGGATAGCTTCTCCATGAAAAATAGGACTTGTGAGAACTGACGGAACGTAATTCAGACCCCTAGGTTGGGAGTTAGAGCCGAATACGCCCTAAACGTAGTCGGAAAAGGGCGTTTCGGGGTGAAAATTCAAAACAGCCCGAACAACCATGTGGCTCACATGGTTAGCTTTTCCATGACAAATCGGACTTGTGAGAATTGACGGAACGTAATTCGGACCCGAAGGTTGGAAGTTAGAGCCGAATACGCCCTAAACTTAGTTGAAAAAGGGCGTTTCGGGGGCGAAAATTCTAAACAGCGCCTGACCCACCGTGTGACTTACACGGACAATTCCCCCATGAAAAATAGGACTTATGACAATTGACGGAATGTAATCCGGACCCATAGGTTGGGAGTTAGAACCGAATACGCCCTAAACTTAGTCGAAAAATGGCGTTTCAGGGGCGAAAATTCAAAACAGCCCTCGAACGACTATGTGGCTCTCATGGATAGTTTCTCCATGACAAATAGGACTTGTGAGAACTGACGGAACGTAATTCAAACCCATAGGTAGAGAGTTAGAGCCGAATACGCCTTAAACTTTCTCAAAAAAGAGCTTTTCAAGGCCAAAAATTCAAAACAGCCTCCGAACGACCGTGTGACTCTCACGGATATCTTCCCCATGACAAATAGGACTTGTGAGAACTGATGGAATGTAACTCGGACCCGTAGGTTGGAGGTTAGAGTCGAATGCGCCTTAAACTTATAGAAAAAGGGCCTTTCGGGGGCGAAAATTAAAAACAGCCCCTGAACCACCGTGTGGCTCACACGGACAGTTCCCTCATGACAAATAGGACTTGTAACAACTGACGGAATGTAATTCGAACTCGTAGGTTGGGAGTTAGAGCCGAATATGCCCTAAACTTAGTCGAAAAAGGGCGTTTCGGGGGTGAAAATTCAAAACAGCCCTCGAACAATCGTGTGGCTTAGACGAATAGCTTTGCCATGACAAATAGGACTTGTAAAAATTGATGGAACGTAATTTGAACCCGTAGGTTGGGAGTTATAGCCGAATACGCCCTAAACTTAGTCGTAAAAGGGCATTTTGGGGGCGAAAATTCAAAACAGCCCTCGAACCACAATGTGACTCACACGGACAATTCCCCCATGACAAATAGGCCCTGACAGAATGTAATTTGGACCCGTAAGTTGGGAGTTAGAGCCGAATATGCCCTGAACTTAGTCAAAAAGGGGTGTTTCGGGGGCGAAAATTCAAAATAGCCCCTGAACGACTGTATGGCTCACACCGATAGCTTCGCCATGAAAACTAGGACTTGTGAGAACTGACAGAACGTAATTTGGACCCGTAAGTTGGGAGTTAGAGCCGAATACACCCTAAACTTAGTCAAAAAAGGGCGTTTCAGGGGCGAAAATTCTAAACAGCCCCCAACCACTGTGTGACTCACACGAATAGTTTCCCCATGACAAATAGGACTTGTAACAACTGACGGAATGTAATCCGGACCCATAGGTTGAGAGTTAGAGCCGAATACGCCCTAAACGTAGTCGAAAAAGGTCATTTCAGGGCAAAAATTCAAAACAGCTCCCGAATGACCGTGTGGCTCACATGGATAGCTTCTTTATGACAAATAGGACTTGTGAGAACTAACGGAATGTAATTCGAACCCGTAGGTTGGGAGTTAGAGCCGAATATGCCTAAACTTACTCGAAAAAGAGTTTCCGGGGGCGAAAATTCATAACAACCCCTGAATACGCCTTACACTTAGTCGAAAAACTCGCAACACTTAGTTTAAAAAGCGACAACTTTATGAAAATAACATCTACATATTCTAATGATTGCCTTTATATATTTATAGGATGAAGAAATTACATATTACATTATTTGTGCAGTTGGTTGGAATAAATATTGCATGATACATATATATATATATACTTTCTTTGATTTCCAAGAAGACATTTCTCGCGATTGTTCTACCTTAAATGCATGCTAGAACATGTTCCATATGGCTGACTGAATTCATATTTTGTAACCAATTCTAATGTTTCATTTTTTTGTTTTTCTTTATAGATGGCTTTGTTGCATGGACTTGCGGATAATCCATATTGGTGTATGGAGAAGAATTTTAACTTTTGTGTAGAACTAATATAATACTTTTGTCGTCCTCAGCTTTTGTGTAGTTCATTATTACTGATACAGAAAACTTTTGACAATCAACAGATAATGACTGTCGTGCTACATAGATCACCTTCTGTCGTGGTACATATATACCATTTGTCGGCGTACATATAGGACGTTTTGTCATGGTCTATAGAAAACTTTTGTCGTGGTACATATATCACCTTTTGTCATCGTACAGATTACGATGGTAATTTGTACCATGCCAAATGGTAATTTCACTTGGTAGTAAATGTATTTTTTGTATACGGAAGGCTTTGATTTTTGTATGATATATTTTGTATGGAATTAATATTTTAGTTTGGACAATAGTTGATTTGTATGGACCTTGACATTTAAAGTTATTTATTTTTGGTATATGGATGTAGATTGTGGAATGATTGATAGTATGTATCATTTTGTTTATATACGTATTACAGTTTGCATTGAATATAGACAGGTTATGGAGAAATTATAATTTTGCGATAAAACGTAATATCATGTTTTTGGCGACTAAACAATTTGTAGCTAAAAAGAAATTGGGAAAAGACATTTGGCGACTAAAAGTTTTGTAGCAAAAAAAAAAAAAGGCATTTGACGACTAAAAGTTTAGTAGCCAAAAGAAAATCAAACATTTGGTAACTAAAATATTTTGTAACTAAAAACAAAAAACAAAAAACTAAAGGATAAAACACTTTTACCGACTAAAATTTTAGTAGCAAAAAATGTAGAACTTTAGACGGCCAAATATTTAGTAGCCAAAAGAGGAACTCTTTGCCAACTAAAAATTTAGAAGCCAAAGATGTGAGACTTTCGGCGACTAAATTTTTAGGAGCCAAAAGAAGAACTCTTTGCCGACTAAAATTTTAGTAGCTAAAAATGTGGGACTTTAGGCGACTAAAAGTTTGGTCGCTGAAAAGGGTCTAATTTAATTTAATGTCCAACCTTTTGGCGATAAAAATTTTAGTCGGGAATTGTATACATTGAGCGACTTTAGTCGCTAATTACCTTTATCGATAATTTTTTGGCGACTACTTTTGCGACCAAATAATTTAGTTGCTAAAACCATTGGGTGACTAAAAATTTAGTCGCCAAAAGTGAAAATTCTTGCAGTGTCCCATGACTAAACAAACATAAGATACAAATCCAGTCCAACCAAATAGTCCGGGGACAATGTATCCCAGAACTAACAGTCCGATGGGTTACAATCCCCCCTTATCTAGTCCATCCAAACAAACACGCTCATAATTCGTAAAAATATCATATTGATCTTTCATCAAGTGCAAGTATATTTTTAAAAACTTACCATTTAATTTTTTAAGAAAAATATGATTAAATTATGTAATTATAATTATTGAATTAATTTATTTTTTTATAAATAATTTCTCTATAAAAATATAATAATTTAATAGATCAAATAATTAAACTAAGGCTTGTAGTAGACCCATAAATCCGATCTGTACCCATCTAGTATGATGTGCAAGTGGTGGCATTTATAGATTTGATTATCACAAATATCATAATTCAATTCCATGAAAGTCATAATTAGAAAATAAAAATAAAAATAAAATAAGTATTAACCAAACATCAATTAATGTATAGCCAAAAAACTCTTGAATTATAAGTAAAATACTATCATAACTAATATCACAATGAGTCATAACTAATACCACAATGAGTCATAACTAATACCACAATGAGTCATAACCATAGATCCCAAAGGTCATAACCAAAGGTGCATAGAATTTCCCATTTAAAAGTTTGGGTTGGACAATTGAAAAAAAAATATATATATACATATATATATATAGTCTCTTCGGTACACACTAGCACGTTTGGTATGATGAAATGGATTGAAATGGAATACGCAGCTTTGCATTCCCTTTCCCTTGTTTGGTACGCCTTATCTAAGTGGGAATATTTATTCTAACAGAATTTTGTTGTTCTAACAAAATATGAGAATGCATATTCCTTCTTTCAACTTAAAGAATGATCATTCCATTACATCATGGAATCATCATAAAATTTTATTATTTTTTTGGTACTTAAAAAATATATAATATCATATAGAAATCGCCACCATTCCATTTTGCAATCACCCATTGCACCACTCTACTACCATCACCCTATTGCCACCATAACCACAAACATCGTCGTCACCACCATCACAAGCACAACTACCACCTCACCACCACTACTACCACCATGCTACTACAACTACTATCACCACAACCGATGTCGCCACTTCCACTACCACTACCACAATTTATGCTATCACTTCCACAACTATCAACACTATCATGATCTATATAAGTTTTTAATTTATTAGTTACTAGCTTGTTAAAAAAATAAATAAATAATAAAAACTTATTCCATTTCATTAGTTTAATAGGCATAGCCAAACGTGATAATGAGAATTATTATCATATTCCTATGTTATTCCATGTTGGCAACCAAACAATAGAATAGGAATGGACATTCCATTCCATTCAACCTTGTATTCCATTTTTATTTCACTCTAATTCCATGCACACTTCATTTCATTCCATCATACCAAACGTGAAAGGGTTTAATGAAAATGGAATATAAGGTTGACTGGAGAATGTTCATTCTCATTCCATTATTTGGTTGCCAATATGAAACAACAAAGAAATCAAATGATACATCTCATTCTCATTTTAGTTATGCCTATAAACTAATAGAATGAAGAAAAATTTTCTTTTTTCTTTTTTTAACAACCTAGTAATAAAACAATTTAAAAATTCATATAGATTACGATAGCGTTGATTGTTGTGAAAGTAATCATACCAAACGTGAAAGGGTTTAATGAAAATGGAATATAAGGTTGACTGGAGAATGTTCATTCTCATTCCATTATTTGGTTGCCAATATGAAACAACAAAGAAATCAAATGATACATCTCATTCTCATTTTAGTTATGCCTATAAACTAATAGAATGAAGTAAAATTTTCTTTTTTCTTTTTTTAACAACCTAGTAATAAAACAATTTAAAAATTCATATAGATTACGATAGTGTTGATTGTTGTGAAAGTAATGGTGTGAATCATGAAAGTGGTGGTGGTAGTGGTGGCGACAGGGATATCAATGGTGCTAATAGCAGTGGTAGTAAGATGGTAGTGGTGGTGGTGGTGGTAGGTCATTGTGGCATTTGTGATGTCCTAGGTCATTGACCCGACTTGTTGTGCCTATTCGAAGCCTTGTACATATCACACCCCAAACCACGTACACAACCGGTCATGGCCCATAGGGCCTTAGCCTAATGCACACGTAAGCCTACAAATGAATCCCTAATAACATAGAATAAATTAACAATAGTCCAAAAATAAATAAATCAAAATTCAATCCACTGAGATGTCACAAGTATGACCGGCTGGCTAAAAACCTGGGCTAAATTTCTCTATCATGTTCATTTTCTCTGGTTGTCACACACTTACTTAGTACTCTCTTGTGCATTTGAATTTCACGGCTAAAAGCCAAGGCTAAAATTCTCTATCATTTTCATTTTCTCTGACCATCACACACTTAGTACTTTCTTGTGCATTTGAATTTCATTGGCCACATTACAACCCTCTTGAGTTATGGAATTTATTTAAGTTTGTGTTTGTTTATGTGTGTATGGAATTTCACTAGCCACTTGCCCTTGAGATATAGAATTTCTCAAGCCACCACACACTTACTTAGTACTCTATTGTGTGTGTGGAATTTAGAAAAATTTAGAAATCACATAAAAACACATAAGAAATACAGATAACTTCGAAATCAAAATTGTCCAGATCACAAAATAACATGTCTAGAGAAAATTACACAACAGAGAAATTTATAAACTTAACAAATAAAATATCTAACAGAGAAATTTCTCTTTATTAAAATAACTACAACTAAACAACTTGTTTAATTCACAACATATAATTTAGAGAAATTTATAAAATCATACACATATTACAAACTAACCTTATAAATGTAAATTAACTTTGAAAATCACAAAAACAAAATAAAAACATATTCAAATAAAAAAACATAGAGAAATCTAACCCACAAATTGCAATTAATTTTCTCAATCCATAAATATAATCCAAAGAAATTTACAAATCATAAACATATCCAAAGAAAATTACATCACTGCTCCAATTCACAAATAACATGTCTAGAGAAATTTAAAAAGGATAAAAAATGAGATGAATTATCACAGAGAAATTTCAAAAAATAAAGAATAAACAATTTGTTTCCTAGTGATTTGATCTGTCAACAAAATTCATATACTACCAAACCCACCACCTTTTCTTCTTATTCCTATATCTCTCTCTCTCTCTCTCTCTAAAAACTACCAAAATCACCACCTCTAAACCATTCTCTCTCTATAAACTACCAACCCATCACCGGCTCCACTCTCCAGTGACTATCATTAACACGACCACCCTCCACCGCCCCCGTCGCCTCGCCTTTCCTTACCTTGCTTCCCCTCATTGTTGCTGCCGCTATCACCATTGCCTTCGCTTCATCTCTCTAAACAAAAAAGAAAAATGAGAAAGATAGAGAGGTAGGTGTAGGTCTGGGTGTGAGTGTGGGTGTGGGTGAGTTAAGTTAGTTTTGTAATGAGAAAATCTAAACTAACAAAAAAAAAAAAAATCATATTGGATCTCTCCTACTACCCAAAGTTAGATAGAAATGTTTCACTAATTTCTCCCATTTCTAAATTACAAATTATCATAACTAAATAAAAAAAATACATAATATTTGCCACCAAAATACGTAATAAAGATGCATATGTAAACCCACCATGTATACCATTCACCATGATTAATGCATATCAAATCTCTAACAGTCAACTAACCTTTTTGGCACCATGTAATAAAAAGTTTTGGCCTTCCATAGTTAAAATAAAAATTAAAAAAAAAAAGAAGCCAACTTATTAGGAATATTGTTAAAGAATAATGTTAGTTTACCCTAAAAATTAGATTTATTTTTTAAACTCAATAATGTGATAATATATTACAATATCTAAGATAATTATTTTTCTCACGTCTTCTATTTCAACCACCAATCAAATTGTAATGTGTTGATTAGCATTATTACTTAATAAACCCTCTTACAAATCCTCAACATATTATTGAGCGACTTTACAATACAAAATATATTAAAATTTAAGGTTAATTGTGCTTTTCATTCCTATAGTTTGACTGAAATTTTATTTTAATTCCTATAGTTTAGTTTCAATAATTTGGTTCCAATGCTTGAAGTCTAGTTTCAATTTAGTCATTTCCTTTTAAATTTTTGTTAATTTTGTGTACGTGTACAATTTAAAAATGTTAAATGTCTCAAAATCATTAATTTCAACCTCCAATTTAGACATAAGAACATTGGAAACTTAGAAAATTGGTAGTCCCAAAATCGTTAATTTTAACATCTAATTTAGACGAAATGACTAAATTGAAATTAAACTTGAAATGTAGGGATCAAATTATTCGAATTAAAAATATAAAGATTAAAGTGAAATTTAGGTCAAATTATAGGGGTGAAAAGTGTAATTAGTCCTAAAATTTATTTGAAATAGATAAAAGGATAAATTACACCATTAGTCTCTGTAATTTATTTTTAATTCCACTTTGGTCCACTAGTTTTGCACATGATTTTCCCATTCAAAATGTTAACAATGTGTGGCAGAGGGATTACATTGCAACAAGATTAAAAGTGTAAATTGAAACTACGAAGATTTAAAATAAAATTTCACTCAAACTAGATGGACTAATGGTGTAATTCTGTAACGCCCCAATATTTATAAACCATTTTATAAGTACCAATCCATTATTATTATCTAATTTTTTCACAATATAATTGTGAGTAAAGAAAATGAAATACAACAATCTTATAAAACAAAATACATTTATTTCTCATAGATTCCCTTATACTTCATTTCATTATATTGTAAATCTCAAAATTATGAAAACTACATGTAAAAAAGATAGAAAAATACAATAAAAGTGCCCTAAGGGCTGACAATTTTCATGGCTAAAGCCTTGATCACAACAATAAGGTCTCTACAACTCTTCAGCAGAGAGAAGGCACATTAACATGACCCAGAATTTTGAATATTCAGTCCACAAAATGGAGTGAGCTTTGACGCCCAATAGGAATAATCTTAACATGATATGTAAACATTCACTATGATTATGACCACGCAATACAATGTCATGCACAAGACTCTTTACTTCACTTGCAAACCAATGCCTAATGTATAATTTCAAAATCGATGTTTTACTCAAACACTTTTACTTTCGTTAAACATTTTAAAACCTTTTTGTGACAATGTGACGCTCTAAAAATTGGAAACATCAAGGAATATATTAACAAATAAATACATTGTTTATCTAAGATTACAAATTTAGGAAACGTCACTAATGAGTCATTTGATTAATAACCAAGTAAGATCCCAAGAAGGTCAAATTAGTCAATATAGCCCCCCTTCAAAGTCCAACCACCTTAGATAGCAAAACTACAATTTTTGACAGATCTTAACAAGGTATTAACACAAGGTCCACATAAGTCAACGAGAAAATAAGGGATAGGTAATACAAAATATATGCATAGATATATAATAATTACAAAATTATGTCTTTAATACAACAGGAGATTATCACATACAATCTCAAAACTAGTTTCTAATTCTCCTAGGGTAGCCATACGTCCTCAAATGCTTTAGCTTCGCATTAAGATCTTTTAAAGTGATTTCCTAAAGTCATCTCCTACAGTGAAGAGATTGTAACAACCCCGACCCATAATTAACACTGATCCATGATTAATTATGCCTAAACAGAAATCCTGAGTCAATTACATGTGCATTGCATCATTTTGTGTTTATATCTGTTTGATGTAGAAAGATCTGTTCATGTTTTTAGTTTCGGTTTGCAAATTGTAGGCCGTATTGGCATCTGATTTAGAAATTGATTTGATATATATATATATTATGGGAAATTTATGGAATTTTATGGTAGGTTTAATTGAAATTCGATTTGGAATGATTAAATAAGATTAATTTAATCCCACTTAATTGCCTATGACTTAAACTAATTATGCACCATTTCTTTTATGAATCCACTCACCTCTTCTCATCCACTTACATACACCTTTGAGCCTATTCTACAAAAAAATATGAAAGGGAGAGAGAATGAAGGAGAATTGAAATCAAAAGCAAGAGGAAAGGAGGATTGCTAGGATTGAGGGTGAATTAAAGAGAATTTGAGAGCTACAACTTCAATACTTGTGAATTCAAGCCTCTAGGTAAGAATTTTGTCCTTAAGCCTTGAAGTTTAGACTCTAATGAATGAACACAAGAGGGCTAAGTTGTTTAGTGCAAGAATTAAGTTAGGAATGTAGAGAATTGGGCCATACCATGCTTGCATGCTCATTTCATTACATTTGGAGCATGTTGCTAAGAAATTCCCTCATACATGTCTTGTATTCGCTTTAATTTTGGGAAAACAACGAGTTTTGTGTTGTTTGGTAACACTTGATCATATTTTGAGAAGCTTTGGTTCAAAGAATTGCATGCATGTCATATTCAAGGATTATTCTTGAGTTTCAAGTTGAATTTTCTACAATTGGCATGTCTTTGGGCTTTGATTTCTTGAAATGATCTTTAATTTATGTTGTTTTAAGGGTCTTCATGTATTTTCTCAAGTTTTGGCCCAGAAAAATGAAGTTTGATGCTTTGAAGGTTGAGTTTGAACTTGTAGATCAAATATGGAAATTCCAGAAATTTGAACCATGCTCGAGCGAGGGACTTCACGCTCGAGTGAGCGCTCTGAGTATGTGCACTTCCGCTCGAGCGTGAAATGCATACCCAGGAGTTCATAGGTTTTGCAGTCCGCTCGAGCGAGGGACTTCACGCTCGAGCGAAGGTCTGAGTCTTACGCTCGAGCAGGGGTCGAGCATCCGTCGAGCGTGAAATTCAGGCATCCAGTACTTTTGCTAAAATTTACTGTCCGCTCGAGCGAGAGAAGTCATGCTCGAGCGAACCTACACTTCTTGCATGTCCGCTCGAGCGAGGGAATCCACGCTCGAGCGTGGACCATGTTTTCAGCAAGTTTTGAAAAATGTTTTCAAGTGTATTTTTGCATTCTCATTCCATCCTAGGCATTCCTAGGCCATGATTAAGACTCCATAATGAGGTTAAAGGCTAGAAACACGCTAAAAGCAAAGAAAGTAAGTTATGTATAATTCGAATCGGTGTTTCAAGCGTGTTTTTGTTATGTGTTCGTATAGGTCACGTGCCATAAACCATTTGATTAGTCTGCTTTGTCTGTTTGCACCCGAAGACAACTGTGAGTAATGACATAGTAAAGCTATGTTCAGCTTTATTTATTTTCTGTATGATGAAATAAGATTTGTTTTCTGAAATGCTATGTTCTGTACAATGAATGATTGTCCAATTTCTGACGTGTATTCGTGGCATCCTTAGCATCATGTGATATATGTTAGCTGTTACCCGGTATCAGAGGTTCCATTATGGAACTTAATACGTCTGCACTCTGTTACCCGTATTGGAGGCTCCATCATGGGGCTCAGCATGTTTATTCTCTGTTACCCAGATCCGGAGGTTCCTTTATGGAACTGGTTATTCATAACCACCACATGTTCTGCATCTGCTCTGTATCTGCTCTGTTAGCGCTAATGGATGTACCACATATGATTAAGCATGAACTCTGACTGCCATATTTATTTTGGATAAGAATATGAATATGAATCTGTTTATGAATCCGAATTATGATTTCTGAATCCGCATGAACTTCATTTATTAAAACCCTTTACTCTGTTATTATTCACTAGGCTTCTGCTCACTGTTTATATTATGTATATAGGTGAGCCAGTACGTGATTAGGGCCAGAGTTGATAGCCTATGTTTCGGTTTTTGTCAGCCAACCTTTGCGCCTCCTGAGGAGGTTCCTGATGAAGTCTGGTTTTGTGGTTGTTTTGTAATCTGTATTAGACTAGGTTTGTCTATTAAGTTGTGGGAAAGATTTTTGTCATGTACGCCTATGTGTGTTATGTAAATATTATGTCTGATGACTTCACTCGTATTTTATAAAAGTTTTAAGTTATTCTGTCCCCTGTATGTTACCACAGCTCATTGGACCTCGTATATCTTGTGTATTTGCTTCCGCAACCCCTATCTATATGTTAATCGATCAAGAGGCCTTTGGTAATCCAAGGATTACTGGCCGGTTGCGATGCTAAACCCATAGTGGCAAGTTTGGGTCGTGACAAAGATGATGCCTGACACATGTCCCACTCGGCCTCCAAGGGTTGACATTCAAACTCCCCAAAATGATGTCATTTTAGGAAAAAATTTCAACCAAAAAAAAAACCGAACAACTTTCTTCCTTCTATCAAACCCATCGGAGTCGCTCTGATAGCCTCACCAATGTGACCAAGTGACCATTGTCGTCCAGCCGTCAAACTCTTCTCTCTTGATTCCTCTTTGCCGTTGCAAACCGTAACGCAATCTGAAAAACATAAATCTAGGGTTTGTGCCCTAACGCAATATGAAGGATGGCGGGTTTTCTCTCTTTCTCAATCTCAATAAAAAAAAAGTTAAAAATGTGAAAAAACAAGTTCTAATCTCTCTTTCTCAATCTCAATAAAAAAAAAGTTCAAAATTTCATCTATCAATTTCTCTCTGTTCAACTGGGTTTTCTCTATCTCTCTCTCCATGGGCTTGTCAAGTGGGTCTTAGTACGCTTGCTTACATCCAATTGTCAACTCTTGATTCAAACTTCAGATCTATTTTTTGGGTTAATTGTGTTTGCCATTGAAATTTCATGTTCTAATTTGGATCTTTTTTTGTTTCTTGGATTTTTTGTTTAGTTTGTTTCACTGAGAACTCAATGTCATGTTCTAATTTAGTACTCAAGGGCCCAAATCCCATATCTTGGTTAGGATTTTTTTTTCATCATTGTTGTTCATCTTACTACCATTGTTGGAAGTTGCAGCAATGGTACCTACACATTTCCTTATACTGTTTGCATATATGGCTTCTTGTTGTTGTTTTCAGAGAACCCAGCTTTCATTGCATATATGGCTTCTTCTTCTTGTTTCTAGGGGACCTAGCTTCTATTTCTGCAAGAGAGGCAAGACCATCGTCTTCTTCAACGAACCTAGCATTGAAATATATATATTTTTTCAATTTACTTACCAAAATGACGTCGTTTTGTTGAGTTTGAATCTCAGTCCTTGGAGTTTGAGTGGGACACGTGTCGGGCATCCTCTTTTCACTGTAGGAGATCATTCTAGTAAATGACTCTAAAGGATCTTAATGCTTTAGCTTCGCCTTCAACTGGCTAATAGTCTTCAATACCTAGCATAAAACACCATGAGCTTTGAATGCCCATTAAACACACACACATCCTGTCTTTTTTTTTCCAATCTAATACACAATAATGGCATAACCATAATATATAGTGGAAGGAAAAAAAAATCAAGCAAAAAGTATAACAAATTTTAGTTCTCAAGAATAACAGTCAATTAAGTTAGTTCTAAGCAACTCCCATGAAATGCCATTCCTACCTAACACTCTAAGCTTGGCTTTAGACAAACTAGTATCCTTTCCTGCTCACCATTCCAAATTTCCCACTTCTAGGGTTATATACTTAGGCCGTGTCATCTTGGAATACAGAATAGTCATAACCCATCGTGGCCACAAGAAATCTCATTTGTGTTATGGTTTACCACAGGAATTCTTATCTGTGCCACAAGCATTCTCATTTGTGTTCTACAAGACCACCGCACAGATTACATAAAGGACTACGTTCTAAACCTAAGCCAACTCAAGTATCACGTCACAACTTGTGCAAGACTTTGATCTTCAATTAGGGAATGCATCCCATCAATCCATACAATATTTTCTCGTAAGATTTTTCAAATAATCGAAACCCAATTATCACCCCAGTTAAGTTTCCCATTGAGTTAGATGTTTTAAGTTAAAGTTAGAACAAACTCACTAAGACAATAATTTCTACATAAGTATGAGCATCATCTAAGCATCATGGTAAAGAAATATACGCACAATAATGTAAATATCATACCAAAGCATGAATCAAGTGAAAATAAGCACATCCACGAAGTTAAGAACATAAATTCACTAACAAAAGTAAATTTCCATATTTGGTGCACTTTAAAGATTGCAATTAAAGAGACATTTTAAAATTTTTCCTCAACTTGACCTTTCTATGGTTTATAGAGAATTTTATGTAGTTTTCTGAACATTTTTCAAAAGTGTCATAGCTTTCCTAGATTCTTAGTTATTTAAGAAATACTCTAGCTCTGTCAAATTCGTCGATTGTTACGAAAATTAGATTTTGTCTCAAACCGCTTACTCTTTTTGGATAATTTTTTTTCCATGAAAGCTGACACTTAAAGGGAAATGTTGACATAAAAATGAGCTTAAGTAGATTTTTATGCATTTTTGTAAAAGTTTGCAAGTGGGCTGTAAATATCGGTTCTTTGAGCACAAAGCTTGAGATAAGAGAAAAGTAAGAAGGAAGGGTAACCATGCATAATTTTTCCGTTCTATTGTGATGAAAACATTCTAAATAATATATATTAAACTCATAAATTTGGATTGAAGGTGTGCCTTTGGAAATTATGTGAGATAGGTATAGAAAAAGATAGTTTTGCATCTATTAAGAGAAAATACAAGTAGGGGTGGAACAAGGCTCAACTCTTTTCATTTTTAACACAAGAACACCATTACAACACGTCTGAAAATAATGTTTAGAACCTCTAAGAATATGTATTCGAAAGAGGAAAATAAAAGAGAGGGTTGTGTTGTGGCTTACATGAATGTCTAGTAAAGTGTTTACTCAATTTCTTCTCATTTTTCCTCTTCTCGATTGCCAAAGCGCTGTCTCTCTCTCTCTCTCTCTCACACACACACACATCCGAATGTAGGAGTGTGTGGGTGTGTTTGTGCTTAAAAAATGAGCAGGGGAAATGTGTATTTATAGAGAATTTGGCGTGAAAAGTCCAAAATGCCCACTGGTTTCAAATGAATTGAATAGTCTTGGATTTAGTTTCAATGTAATGGAACGAGGGGTGATTATGACCTTAATTATGCACTTAATTATGATCTAATTAGGCTTAAGACTAATTTAATCCATCAAGTAAAGCTCTCATCTTTTCTTCCTCCAAACAAATTCGCCGTACAGTGGGAGGATGAGCTCGCATAGTTGAATAGGGGTGGCTAAGCTTGCACCTCCCCAATCATAATCCGTTATCTGAGGGATGTCTACCAGTGCGCTCAGGAAATATAGCCCAATGGTATTCTTCCTATTTGCTAATAGGGTAGTACCGAGGACATACAGGTGGAAGCCGCGTGCGTAATGGGCTGTGGTCTCAGGTGTGTCTGGATGTGTGCCATGGAATCTCTCGTAGAGCCAATTGTACCAGATGATTCCCAGACTGTCATGTGGGGGAATGGCCCCAAGAAAATGGAGTTGGGCGGCGTCCCAATGCCCTATGCCTGAGTCAAATGGGATGGTCTCACCTCCTAACCGAATGCTTGTGATCATGGAGAAGTCATATGGAGGTCATTCTGCCATGTATTGGACCAGAGGTCGTTCTGTCAAGCTTAAATATGTTTAATGCTATTGGATGAACCACATAATTTGTTCAATTCATGTATGATTTATTTCTGAATGACATTTTGAATATGATAAGTTCTTTTTTTTATTTTTATTTTTTTTTTAAATTGAGACTCATTCATTAACTCCTTTACATTGCTATTACTCATTGGGCTTTAGCTCACCTACTTCCCCTATATATATGTAGGTGATCAACATAGAGATCAACCATAGAGTCGCTTAGGGAGTTACCTCTTGTGAAGTCTATGATGTTATGGCTCCAAGTTTGGGCTTTTGTACTTACTTTTGTTAAGTTTTTGTAAAGTTGAGTTTTTGGTGTTTAAACTTAATGTATTGAAGTTTAACTTTGTACTTAATTTATATTACCTAAGTATGGGTTCAATGGAATGATTATGTGTTTTGTCTATTTCATTTACGCACTGCTCAATGGACTTTAATTATTGTCTGTCTGCTTTCGCTTCAGGCCCCATTTTATTAAATATTTTGTATTTTGTCAGGTTAGGCCGTAAGTAATCTATGATTACTGGCCGATCACCATTCTAACCTTTAGGGGCGGGTTATGGTTGTGACATGCGCTATCCCATGCCTTGAGATAACTCACATGTCATGTTTAGTAGCCAAGCCTTTGGTAGCATTTTGTGTGTTTTGCATTAGTTTCCTTGCATCTAGGATCATACATGTTTTTCTAATGCTTGTTTGCTTGGCATGGCATTGAGGAGTACTAGCTGAGTTTTTTTTTTTTCATTTCTTTACATCCCAATTGTGTATGTTATTTATTTACCATGTCTAGCATCTTTACCATGCGGCCACATTCTTACTTGATATATCTATTTGGATGTCGGTGGATGGAGGTTATTTCGCTTAAGTTGGGATGATATTGGTTTCCATGCATGTTGACTCATCTTTTCTTTGAGTTACACATTTTCAAACACTTTTCTAAAAACACATGAAATCAAAAACATTTCAAAGTAAGTGATCTAGTCTATACTTGGTTGCTTCACATAGTAATTTTTAGCATTAATAATTAGAATATGTGCATATATTAGTAATAAATCTCATATCTAGAATTCGTAGAGGCCAATCTTTGCTCGAGTGAGTGAGGGGTTGCTCAATTCAAGACCTTTCCCTCTCATACCTATGTTCTCGAGCCGAGACATTTTGGTTGCGATGGCCAGTGGCCTTCGGTATGAGTCATGGGTTTCTTGGTTTTTCCAAAAGATTTGGTGGCAACTCTGAGTTTGGTGATGTAGTCCATTTTTGGCATTTCTTGTGATTAGTGAATTTCTATGAATTTGCCAGTTTTGGACTCTCATTCTGTTCCACATTGCACTGGTGGAACTAGACCAAGGGTTCTAACTATCTGGCGCGCTAGGACCCCCTGATCTGAGAGATCCCATAGCGCCTAAGTTTGTATGGTTGATTAAAATGGAGTATCTCCAGTTGTTTCCAAAATAATAGGTAGAACCATCAACATGATCTTCAACCTATCTTGGGCTACACTGGCTTCTTGTTCTTCTTTTTTGTATCTGTGAGCATCATCCACCTGACCAGTCACCTTTCCTAGACCTCTCAATACTTCATATCTCCTTCTTACTATTATAGATCTCATAATACGCTTTCATCCATTACCCCGATGATGAATTAGGAAAAATTTATATTTCACTAATCGACCTTGAGCATTCTTCTTTTCCTCTTCTAGTTGATGACAACTTCTGATTACATTACAGAAATGACAACATAGGTAGGGATTACGAGTTTATCTCCATATCACCACCAAATCAAAAAGCTCACTGTAGACCGCCCGGAACTCCGGCTCCGCGTGCGAGGGCCCGAAATCATGGTTCTAGCTACTACAGTTTAGACTCCTATCACGGTTCTAAATGTAATCTCACGAAGTGCAATGTGAGACTGATAAATCACCAAAGAGTCCAAATCCGACAAATCGTTTTGGAAAACTGATTTTTATAAAGAAGTACCAAACATGGACTGCTTTGCCAGATACAGAGTCGCCACTTAAATATTTTGTTTTGGAAAATTTAGAAAACCCTGACTCGTGCCTAAGGCCACGTGTCCATCATCACCAAAGTTGCCTCGGCTCGGGAACTTGGGTACGAGAGGGGAAATCATGCGATGAGCACCCCCACTCGCCCGATCAAAGATCGGCCTTTACTAACATGATATGTTGTTTTTGAAAACACATGTGTTCTTATTCCGGTTATTAACCTTGAATTACTATGTGATGCGCACAACACATAAGTATAGAGTAGATCGCCTAAGTTGAAACAAAACATTTCATGTTTGTTTGTTTGAAAACGGTATAGAGGTGCTACTCGCAAGTAGACTAAGTCTTGGATTTTGCCACCCTCAAGTGGGCTTAGAAAACATAATTTTGATGCATTGTTCCAATTCAAGCAATCCAACCTTCACCCACAGGCATTCAAGCAGTTAACCTCATGGCAAGCATGCTAACATGGCAACATACACATCTCATGCAGTATGCTAAAGCGTAAACACTCATAGTGTACTCCGAGCCAAAATAGAGAACTAGTTAGAAATCATGCATGATCCTAGTTCATGTTAAGATGGCTAATGCAACATGTAGACACCCCATTTTTGACCGACCTTAAGACTCGGACGTCACCAGTTGAGCGCTCGGTGATATTGCATATTGAGCTCGTTCAGAAGTTTCAGAGTCCCGGCTGCAAGCATTGCCTCTGGACTTTCGGACTCTTTCATGCCTTGCCTCGGTTTGCAAACCAGGCTCTGTTTTCTCTATTTTCTCTTCCTGAGGGGAGAGAGAGGTCTCATAGATCATCTCTCAGTAGCCGTAGGCTACGTTTTGTGGTCGTAGGCCATTTTTCCCATTTGGAGCCCGGTTTCCGGTATTTCGGAGCCGACGACCGTGTGCCTCGATTCAAGATCGCCTAACACCTCCATTTGCTCCGGTTTTTGGCATACACATTATTTCCTCCCTTTTGAGGAACACTGCGGCTCGAGAGACCAACTTCGTGGTCGAACGCCACCTCCGGTGCTTAACAGCCCATTTTCGGGGCCCCAGGCTGCGCGTTTCGGTCCCCGAACCTCCATTTTGCATCCGTTTTGGTTCATTTTTGGTGGAGACCTTATTTTCAAAGTTAGGAAGCTTGTAGGAGGGTGGGAGGCCAGAAATTGTTCCAAAAAACTAGTTTTATCTCTTCATCGCTCTCCGACGCCTGTTTTCCTCACTTGAAAACCAATGTTGATCACCCCGGGGCCACTTTCTTGAACCCTAGACCCCATATTTGTGATGTACACACCTGGGAGGCCACCAATATTTGGTGGCCGACCAGTAATTGTTCCTGACCCTTTTGACCCCCTCTAAAAAATGGTCTTTTCTCTCTCCTGGTTCACTTTTTTTTGGTTTCAATCACATAGTTGTGTTGTGCACACATGGGAGACCACCAATATGAGTTGGCCGACCAGTAATTTTGCTTGACCCCTTTGACCCTTGGTCAGCCGGCCATGGGAGGTAGTCAGCCGACCACCTGAACCCCCGAAACCTGGCCGGCCATGACCCCCACACCCTGTTCCTTCTAGCTGTGACCTCTTTTTCCCCCCAGATCCTGTATCCTGGGGGGCCCTTTTGGGGGGAAATTTGAATTCATTTCCCCTCCCTTTTTCCTCCCCTCCTTTGCCTATATAACCAGCCCCTCAGCTGCATTTTGAGGGGTTACAAAATTGGTTTAAGGCCATTGCATACAACTCTCCCTCTCCCTCTCTTCCAAGCCTCAAAACACCCTTAGCCCTACACCATTTGCCCTACACCTCATAGCACAAGGCCTCCATCCTCCATCCCACCAACTTGAGGCTGTTTTCCAGAGGTGAAGAACTCCCAAACTTGGCCCAAAAGTTGTTGAAGCATTGGTCTACAAGGGTGAGTCACTCTTTTCCCTTTTCTAGTCCTTTTTTGCTTTGTATATAAGCCTTAGTTGCTTGCATTTTTGGGCTCAAATCCTAACTATAAATAGTCATATTTTGAGCCCCTTTTCATGTTTGATTAAGGGTCTTTCTCTGTTTGAGGCCTCCTGCTATCACTTTCTTCTTTAACTCTCGTTTAGGACTTATTTTTGCATAGTATTTTTGGCCTGTTTGTGAGTTGTTTTGAACTTTTCCATAAACTGTAAAATAGATTTTTTTGAGCCTCTCTTCAACATTGTTGAAGGGCTCTCCTCTATTTGAGGCCTCCTGCTATCACTTGCTTCTCTATCTCTCTTTTAGGCCAATTTTTGCATAGTACTTTAGGCCTATTCGTGAGCTGTTTTGAATCTTTTCATAAACTGTAAAACCTCTTTTTTTGAGCCCCTCTTCAACATTGTTAAAGGGCTAACCTCTGTTTGAGAACAGAAGCCACCACTTGTCTCTTTACCCCTATTTTAGGCCTTTTCTTGCATAATAGTTTGGCCTCATTTCTGATTATTTTCGTGGCTTGATGTAAACTGTAAAGCACCTTGGTTTGAGCCCCTCTTCAACTTTTTTGATGGGCTCTTTGCCATTTGGGGCCAGTTGCTATCCCTTTGTGTTTAATCTCTCTTTTAGGGCCATTTTTGCATGATAGATTAGCCCTATTTGTGTTCATTTTTTAGGCTTGTTATAAACTGGAAATATGCATGTTTTGGGACTGTCTTTCATCTGTCTTCATGCTTCATGATCAAATAATGCATGTTTTGTATAGCTATAAGCCAATGCGTATGCCTAGTTTTGTGTTTCGAGGCCATTCCATGCATCGGGTGCCATGTTTCCATGTCTCGGGATCATTTTGCATCACATTTCAGTGCTGAAACTTGCATATTTGTATGCCACATTTTGTGCCTTGCCATGCCTTGTTAGAGTGGCATTCGTGCCTTAGGATCAGTCCTCGATTTGCGTGCATGTGTGCACGCGTTTCGAGTGTCTCATTTTCATCTAATGGCTATTGATGTGAGTGTGGCTGACGTCCACTCATGTTGGTGTAAGTCCATTGTGCATTGTGTATGCCATTTCATTTCACAGCATTGTGTATGCTAGGTTGTATGTTAGCGCATTGTGTATGCCATGTTACCTCGTGCATTGTGTATGCCATTTCATAGCATTGTGCATGCTAGGTTGTATATTAGTTGCATTCATGCATGTCATGCATATTGCATTGTGTTTGGGATAGGAGTTAGCCCGAGCACGGGAAACGAGGGACGTTTCGTACTTCGAGTGACGGAACGTATCTCAATTCCCAGTCACCGACACTTCGGATTATCCATGATGGAGTTTAGGTCTTGTTGTGTTTATATGTGCATTCATTTCATATTGAGTCGTGCAATTCGACTCCTCGGCCATCATGCATCGATATGCGTGATTGGTGGCACGAGGATCGAGGACTACACTCCCTGAAGAGTAGTCATGCATACATATGTGAAAATACTTTGCCATGCCCCTTTGTTGCTCTCTGTTGTAGCAAATCAGAAATCGGCAGCCTTCCGGAGCTTGACACGCATTCCAAGCTTGGCACGCATCCCAAAAACAATTGCAAACAGAGGCAAACCGGGGCATCGCGAGGGATTTTCCCATAAAGGCAATCCGAGCATGCATCATTCATCATCCGGAGCAGATTTGAGGCAGTCCCTGGCTCGCATGCCAATTTATTGCTTTCCTAATTTAATTTGTTAATTAATTAGGGTTTTGTACATATTTGGACTGTAATTATTTGGGACTGTATATTACTTATTCGGACCCTCTGCGCGAGGGCACAACTGTAATAAGTGTGCGTGTGTGTGATGTATGTCTTCCAACCCCACGTCTTTCTCCTTTTTATTTACCCGCTTATGATGGTTAGATTAGGGCATGTTTCAATTAGCATACAGTATGATAGCATGTTTGCATTCATTCATCTGTTTTGCATGCACCGGGCTCGGCGCATCATACTAACTGCATTGTATTTTCAATTCCAAGTTGAATACATGATAATTGTAGCATTCCATACGCCATGTTTAGAATAGCCGAGCCTGCTATAGTTGCACTTTTGCATGTGTTGCATTAGGCATTTCCGTATAATTAGGATCATGCATGGATTTCTAATTAGTTTCTATTTTGGCTTGGAGTACTCGGTAAGTTTTATGCTTTAGCATCCTTGCATGCGTGTGAGTGACTGCCATGATAACATGCTTACCATGAGGCTATATGCTTATGTGATATAACTGCCTGAATGCCTGTGGGTGAAGGTTGGGTTATTTGGATTGGAACAATTCATCAATTGTGAGTTTTAAGCCCACTAGATAGTGGCAAAACCATGTTTTCTAAGCCCACTTGAGGGTGGCAGAATCTGCATTTTAAGCCTACTTGCGAGTAGCAAACCACTTTCAAATAAACGAACACGAGATGTTTTGTTCCAATTCAGACGATCCAGTCTATACTTGTATGCCGTGCGCATCACATAGTAAATCTAGGCTAATAACCGGAATAAGAACACATAAAGTTTTCAAAACTAGATATCATGGTTAGTAGAGGCCGATCTTTGATCGGGCGAGCAGGGGTGCTCACGAAGTGACCTTCTCCAATCGTACCCAAGTTTCCGAGCCGAGGCAACTTTGGTGATGACGGACACGTGGCCTTAGGCAACGAGTCAGGGTTTCCTAAATTTCCCCAAAATAAAACATTTAGGTGGCAACTCTGTATCTGGCAAAACAGTCCACGTTTGGTACTTCTTTCAAAATCTATTTTCTTAAAATGATTTGTCAGATTTGGACTCTTTGGTTCAGATTTAGAACCGTGACAATTTGAGAGTCTTGAACTGTAGTGAGCCCAATACTGAACGGAACGGGGGACTCGTCCCTCCCGGGGCGTTCGGGGACGTCTACAGTTTCTGGCGACTCTGCTGGGGATTTAGAGAACTTGACTCGAACTCATGATATCTTGTTTTGATTACACTTGTGTGTTTCTTTGCATTGCATGTGCATTGGTGCACCTAGGACACTGTGTTTGCCATCTGCTATTGTTGAACAGTTTGCCGGAGGCTTGTCTTGTCAAGGCATGACCATAAGGCTGACCGGTTATGGGCTCTGCCAGTATGGGAGCACAAACCCCGGTTTTACCGGGGCACCCTTTTTGACCATTCGACCTAGTGCATATTCGGAATCCATAGTGACCATTCTAAACTAGGACAGGTTGCTTACCCGTTTATAGGTTGTTTGAAACCGCTGCGTGCGTAGTGAAACCCTATCCCAACATAGGGGTGTTTTGGCTCTCACTTGCTTGCTATGTGCTTTTAGGGTGTGTCCCTACAGGAATGCATGTAACAGTTTGCAAGTCTGGGTGTCAGGCCTGCGGGCATCAATATCTGGGAATCAGTTTTACCTGAGGGTATCAGTTCACCGGCAGAATTTTGGGCAGAATTCAGTAGAGAGCACACTTATTCAACTATGCTTATATTTGTTCAGATAATCAGGGTGAGATGCTGCATGTTTTCTCTTTTGCTAGGGTAGTCTTGGAACCATAGCTTCAAAAGGCTCCGATATCCCCCGAGGTTCATCGGACTTGTGCTGATAGACTTTGTCAGGTCAGAGATTCAGTTGAAGAACAAATCAGTGTTCCTCCGCCAGAGGCAGAGTAAAAGGGCCAGTCAGGCACAGATCACCAGTTCAACAGTTACCAGATCGGTGGCCCTTATCCACCCTACCAGTGAATAGTCAGGCTGAGGCCTCAGTTTTTATCAATTTTTAGTCACCTCACCAGTCAGTCAGCCGGAACAGCAGAACATGGCAGGGACGGAGGAAATGATGCATCAACTCCAAGAAAGTATGAAACTCATGCAGCAAGACGCTGCCTGGCAGACGAAATTTGCCAAACAGCAGGCTGCGATCATGGCCCAACAGGCTGAGCTAATCACCAGGCTGCAATAGCAAAATGGAGCATCTGCTTCGCACCAAGCCCCTCCTCCACTAGGAGTTCCACCACCCGAGAAGGCACCAAATGTCCAGGGAGATACGAACATTCCGACAAGACCGGCTCCGCCCCCAATCTTACCCCAGCTGTCTAAAGCACCGATCAACCTGCCGGATTCACCTTTTGAGTTCGAGTTAGACCCTACAGCGCTGAAGGTGAGCAAGCTGGAAAAGATGTTCAAGAAATCTCAGGGAGTAAAATCCATTCCGGACATTGAGGACGGGTATACCGACGCAGCTGTGACGTTGCCGGACAGATTTAAGATGCCACACATCGACCAATTTGATGGATCTGGCGATCCCATAGTGCACATCCGATTGTTTTCGGACATACTAAGGCCGATGGGCCTCACCAGGCTGCAGAAACTTTCATTATTCGGCCGAACCCTGTCGGGTGTGGCCGCTATCTGGTATGCAAAACTAGAAGACGATGTCAAACGGAACTGGGATGAGATGGCCGAGGCCTTTGTTGCGCAATACTCCTATAACACGCAAATCGAGGTTACAACCCGTGATCTTGAGACAACAAGGCAAGAGCCTAAGGAGAGTTTTTCTGATTTCGTAGCCCGCTGGAGGGCCAAGGCCTCAATGATGACCCTTAGGCCCACTGACAAAGATCAAATTCGGATGATTGTGCGCAATCTCCAGCCCAAGCTTATGCAGAAAATGATCGTTCTTTCCTTTCCCACCTTTTCAGACTTACATGAGATGGGAGTACAGATCGAGGACGCTATGAAGCAGGGCCTTCTTGACCAAGAGAAAGAGCAGCCCAGGAGGGCATTTTCCCGCAGTTCAAATGCGACCACCAGTGGTGATGCAGCTGCAAGATCTTCTGAAGTGGGCATGGTTACCACCTCCGCATCAAAAACAGCTACCCCATTCACCGGTGCATCCAGGAGTAGCTCACAAGAAACCAAATATCCACCTCGAGTCAAGAGGGTTTTCACCCCACTTCATATGCCTTTGTCAGTCAAAGGCTCTAGAGGCCTTACTCCGAAAGGGATATCTGAAACCATTGGAACAATGGCCTCTACCCGATCCTCTCCCTCCAAAGCATGACCAGACTAAATAATGGGCGTACCGTCAACAAACCGGTCATAACACTAACAGTTGCTTTCGTCTTCGCCACGATGTACAAGATCTGTTTGATAACGAGGTCATCGCCGCACCAGCTCAGCAAAGTCTATCGGCACTTGATTAGTGAACTTGTGGGGGATAATGTGATGTGATCAAGGGATGAACCACCTACGGGCGGTACTCAGTTTACTCCAAATGTGGCGTGTGGTACGCACTGTTTTGAGCATTTGTGAATACTAGTTTTTGCAGCTTCTGACTTGGGTGTTGAGTCAGTTCTGTGGTTTTGTTTTAAGTCTGTCTCTTTATTTTGAGTCGGTCTTTTTGATTAAGGGTCTGTCTTGTTGTATCGAGTCAGTCCTGTTTTGTTAGAGTTGGGTGATTCCGGGGGTGTTACTTCGCATATCACTATTTTGTTTGGTGTTTGTCCTTTTGTTTTCCTTTGAGTCTGTTTCTGCCGAGGAGCCAATTGTGCCAACAGATTTGAATGAAACAGCAGTGATTTTCGCACTCTTGTGTTTTCTTCTGCCGTGTGCTAGTTATGCCGGGATTTGAATGAAACAGCAGTGCATTCCATTTGCTCTCTTGTGCCTTGAAATTATTGCATTGACCTAAGATTTTCAAAACTTTTTTTTGAACACTGCGGTGAAAACGAAGAGGAAGGAATTCCTCGGGTTTTGCAATTTGATCAATTGAGAGAAAGAGAGGCATGCTAAGCCCTTAATGAATGAAATCATGCTTGTTA
>NW_021025447.1:225021-265846 GCF_004153795.1 Camellia sinensis | reverse complement strand
CCATCTCCTCCTCTACACATAACGATATACAAACACATTGGTTCTATATACAATCACTCATACATACAGTTAATGTATTCTATCAACTGTCAAATTCCATGGCACATTCCATTGATTAGTTTCCGTTTGCCTAATCATCATGCATTGTCTACAACAATCACGACTATCCTCCACCGATAGCCCAAAGCAATTATTTCTAAACAGAAAATAAATGCACAAATGGATATTCAATCAACATTTCAATTCGGTGTGTGATAAACCATTCAACACACCCTTTAACCCCATACATTCCCAATCTCAACAATTCCATTTCATTTCCTCATTTCTCACAACTAATTATCTCAATTAATCAACAATGTAATTAGGCCTTTTCCATAATTACCATTTCAACCCTTAGGTCCCATTTTCATCAACGATTCAACATTTATTTTCCATTTCTCTATACCAAATATGCATCTAGGTTTATTATAAAAAAACCCCAACCTTTGTAAAATAACACAAAAGCCCCAAATCTTCACAAGATTACCAAACCAACCCCAACATCTCAAAATACCAAAATTTAAAGACAAAATCCATAGAGAGGAGTAGGATATCCCTACCTCAAATTCGGAGCCCCAAAGGAGAAGATGGCAAAACCCAACGTGCTCCAAATCTTGAAATTTTCAGATTAAAATGTAGCCCTCGACGATCAACAACTTTTTTGTAAAGGCCAAAGATGAGCAAATCACTCCTACTAGATCAAAACCTAGAGAGAAGGTAGAGTTCTAGAGTGAGAGGCTCAACAATGGTGTTTTTGGAAAAGTAAGAGAGAGAAGAAAAAGTGAAAAAGTGATTTGAAAGGTCAAAACACGGAACTTAAACCAGTCGCCCCGCTCGAGCGTCAAACACCCCGCTCGAGCGTCACTCACAGACTCCCGCTCGAGTGGCGGTTATGCACACTTCCAGAACTTTTACAGAACCAGGTCTCCGCTCGAGCTTCCAACTCCCCGCTCGAGCGGCACTCACACAACCCCGCTCGAGCGGCCAATACCACGCTCGAGCGTTCAACACTGCACAGAAAATACTGGATGGGTGCAATTCCCGCTCAAGCGCCAAAACCCCCGCTCGAGCGGACAGGTCAAAATCTGGGCAACTAGTTTTGGTTTCTAAACTCAACCAACCTGTAACAAACCTGCCCAACACATCCTATAACTCAAATACGAAGTAAAAAGGATGTAAACAAGATAATAATCAACTACCAATATCCACAGACACAAGTCCGGATCACTGTACAACAAGGGTAAACCCGGGATCGCTATAACCAAGGAATGAGGCGCGTTTCATGACTTCAAGTATGAAACGCCCTTCGTTCCTCGTGTTTGGATTGACGTCCAACCCAAACACAATGCAATGCAACAAAGATGCAAACACAATGTAATCATGCAACATGCAAACGACATAAACATGTAACAACATGCTAGTAACATGAGCATGCAACATCATGCAAACAATAATGCAATGGCAAGGGCTATGTAATGCAACAAGTATGCATCAACAATGCAACTCAAGCATGCAAACACAATGCAACTCAAGCATGCAAACATGATGCAATGTAACAACATTTGAACAACATGCTCAATGCGCTTAAACTAAAAATGGACAGACCTCAATCATGCCCAAATCAGTGGTCAATAACACCAAAACTAAGGCACCGAAAGACAAAACATGTATGCACACATATTGGTCCATAAGCTAGGCAACAATGCACAACCCTTAGAGGCACTCAAAAGGTGAAAGAAGTAGGAACATTGCAAGTCTATATGCTCTGAAATGCCATGTTAAAGGATGCCAAATCATGCACATGTCACAAATGAAGCATGCTATGGTGCTCAAAACTCAAAGCTAGCAAGGCCAATTACACTACAGCTATGCAATACATGAAGCATATGGCCAATACAACCCAAAAAAGTCCTAGAGCATGTTAAAGTGAGGCTAAAACATGCATGGAAGGAAGCCAAAATAAGCTAGCATGGTGAGCATGAAGCATGAAGTATACGAGGCCAAAAGGGAGGATTACACTACACCTACTAAGACCAAGCATGAGATGACTTCAACAAAAATCAGAGTTATATCATGGCAAAATAACCCCCAAAACACACTGAAATGATAGCTCGCAAGCTTAGGCATGAAGGCATACACAACATACAGAATGACTCTTCTTTAAGGCATAAAGAACCAACTTTCCAAAGCATAGAAAGAGTGACAAATGTGAGTGTGTGAACATGAAACATGGACTGAAATCACATATTAAATGATACCAAATCATGAAAGTAGCCCGAGCAATGCATGCTAGTGGCTTGGAAACTCAAAGCTAGTGAGCTAGATTGAACCATGGCTATACAAAACAATGCATGCATGACCAAAACAACACAAATCAGAGCTAGAGCATGCTAAAACATGACCAAAAGCTTGTTGAAGTTAAGCCAAAACATGCTAGAATGAGGGTCTAAACACATGATACATGTTAGGCTAGATTGCAAGATTACACTACAAGTATGTAAAGCATGCAAGATGCTACCAAACCAACCTAAACAGAGTTGAGGCATGCTAAAATAACACCGAAAACATGCTGAAATGGAACCAATGCATGTTAGGCATACATGCTACTTTGATGAGCCATCTATACAAGCATGCAAGACACAAGGAGAGAGGATGACCCTCTCCTATTTAAGACCTCAAAATACACTTTCCACACTGAAATTCCTCTGGAATTCAGTGATAGAAAGGTCGTGCAAAGACTAAAACAAAAGCCTAAAGAGGTGGCCCAAAACAAGGCAAAACAAGGCACAAAAGGGAGTAGACCACCCCCAACACCAACAAGACCTTAAACAATTATTTCAAACACATGGAAATGAAGCTTTTTAGAGTTGAGAGTTAAGCCAAAATAAGCATGCAAATAAGGCTAAGTGAGCAATGAACACAAAGCTTAAAAGAGGGTCAATGACTCACCCTTGTAGAACAACTTCAAAGAGGCAACTCCAGTAACTTTCTGAGCTAAAAACCTAACTTTGTGTTCAAACAAAATCCTCAAGTACCTCAGCAACAAGAGTATGGTGTTTGAGTAGGTGCTTTAGTGCAAAAGTATGAAGAAATTACACTTTAGAGCATAAACAAGCACAAATATATAGAGAGAGAGGAAGAAATATAGAGAGAGAGTGATATATATCTTGTATATCAAATTTCAGAACCTCTGGAAAAGGAGAGGGGTCTCCCTTCTTATAGAAAATCAAATTTCAAGCTTGTTGAGCAAGCTTGAGACTTGATTCAATCCCTCCATACACGTGTATAGAGGATAAAATCTGTGCTCACCAGCTGTCACAATTGGCACAAAAATATCTACAAAAGCAAATAAAAATGCCTCAGCCAAAAGATATGACGGATAGTCCAAAAATGGTGCCGATCGGCCAAAAAGAGTGCCGATCGACCATCACTAATGGCCGATGACAAGAAAACATGGCCGATAAGCACAAGGCTTAGCCGATGGATTGTAGGGCTGGCCAACAAGCCACCCTCTTCCCTCAGAAACAAAACCACAAGCTCTTGGTCCACAACCAAGCACAAAATAGATAAGTTGAGAGGTTCTAATGCAAGGCGCGCAGTCGAGACGTTCAGGAACTCAAAACGAACATGAGCATGGATGATCATCGAGTGTTCAAACGATGACGTCCAAGTCTTGAGGACGGTCAAAAATGGGGTGTCTACAGTTGCCCCTCTTTGACGGAACTCGAAAGTCATAAGATGACGGCAGTGAGTGTCAAAGCCCAAAGACGACCCATTTTTGATGTGGCCATAGACTTAGACAAACGTACAAGATAACAATAAGATGCGCCTGCAGGCAGGGGCAAGATGCAAAAGACATGCACGATGCCAAACATAACTTATGATCATGCAAATAGAGCAGTGATGAAGCATTTATGCAAAATAAATACAACATTTTAAGCGAATGCTATGCGAAGAAATGCTACAGCAAACCTGTACATAAGCAAGTAAACACGAACCAAACTACATCTCATGCAGAAAGGATGCAAGAAAATTATGCAATTCTCACTACGTCTCACGCGAAGAAGGCTAGCAGCGACTATCGGGAACACCCAAAGTCTCAAATGAAACACCTCCCAGCGTGTCAAACGCAAAACGAGAAAGGTATGTCCAAACGCATGCCAAACGTGAGTGGAGAAGGGTAACAGTCAAACTGAACCAGAACTTCTCTTGAATGAACCGTACATACAATGTCGTCTGGTTTCACCAACTTCAAATGAACCGTACATACAATACCGTGCCTACACAAAAGAGAGATTTTGACAAGTACAATATAATAGGAACATATGATCAACGCTATATCAAAATACAATATCAACACAAGATAAACGCGTGCACATATGATGCCGATGGAAATATGCACAGCAATGCAAGTGAAAAATGCATAACAACGTGAGTGAAAAATGCATAGCAATGCAAGTGAAAAGGTGCATAACAATGCAATGAGTGTGCATGACAACGCAAGTAACAAGGTGCATATCAATGCAACCAAAGTGAGCACAACAATGCAACTGAAAGAGTGCATAACAATGCAGGCAAAACGTGCGTGACAACGCAAGTGAAGAGTGCATAACAATGCGGGTGGAGTGTGCATAATAATGCAACTAGGACAAGCATAACAATGCAAGTAGAGAGATGCGCGACAATGCATGTAAGGGGATGTATGACAATGCAACTAGGACAAGCATAACAATGGAAGTAGAGGGATGCATGACAACGCATGTAAGGGGATGCATGACAATGTAACTAGGACAAGCATAAAAATGCAAGTAGAGAGATGCGCGACAACGCATGTAAGGGGAAGCTTGACAATGCAGCCTAAGTGTACGTGACAACGCGGATGGAGGAGTGCATGACAATGCAACCTAAGAGTGCGTGACAATGCGGATGGAGGGGTGCAAGACAATGCAACCTAAGAGTGCGTGACAACGCGGATGGAGGGGTGCAAGACAATGCAACCTAAGAATGCGAAACAACGCGGGTGGAGCCCTTCTTCAATGTTGAAGAAGGGCTCAAAATAAGCCTATTCACAGTTTATAACATGCTCCAAAACAGATTACACATGGGCCAAAAATACTATGCAAAAATGATGGCATACAAAGGTGTAAAGAGGCAAGTGCCAAATAGAGGTATCAAACAGGGTAGGACCCTTAATGAAAGATGAAATATAGCTCAAAAAAATGCTACTTTCATTTTTGGCCGGAGCTCAAATATACAAGCAACTATGGCTTAGATATGATGCAAGAATAGGCTAGAAAAGGGAAGAAAAGGAGCTCACCCTTGTAGACCAAGTCTTGACAGCCTCTTGGCTTGAGTTGCAGCACTCCTAGCTCTGAAAATCAGCCTTAAGCTTCTGGAATGGATGATGGAAGCCTTGTGCTATGAGTTGGTGTGTAAATGGCCAAGGATCATGGACTTTTTAGCTTTGAAGAGAGGGGGTGAATGTATAGATATAGGCTTGTATCTATATGGTGCCTCAGCTGGTTTCTTTCTTCTAACCTAGTATAAGGAAGATGAGAGCTTCCTTTATAGGCAAAACAAAGTGTAAAGCTTCTTGAGGAAGCTAAACAAGGGTGCATATCCTCCATACACGTGTATGGAGGATCCATTCTGTGCCCTCCAGCTGGCACAGCTGGCATATACTCAATTTGCAGAATGCTCCGGAAGGTCGTCGGCCAGCAAAATTTGCCGGTCAGCACAATAAAGTGCCGGTCGGCACAATAAATTGCCGGCCGGATAAATATATTGCCGATAGATTCTGCCAAGGTCAAAAAATGGCCGGTGGGTGTCCAAATTGAAGCCCCGGACGTTAGCGTTCCAATGGTGCAAACCTTGCATTAAAATTCGTTCTGTGCAAAAAGTTATGCCCTTTTTCGTGAAGCCGCGCAGATTCGATCCAACCGGGATGATGCCCGACTTCAACTGATCATATCTCCCCCACCCGGACTTGGTTCTAGGAGATTCTTGAGTGCAAAATGAAGCCCCGGAAGTAAGCTTTCTGAAGGTGGTGGCCCCATAGCTAAACTCCAAGCGTACAGACAGATAAGCCCGATTCAGCGAGGGTTGCTCGACTCGCTTCTACCCGGATTCATGTCGAACTTCTCCCAAATTAGTTTTCTCCTCTCCTTTCCTCTCTTCTTCAACTCCAAACTCCTAAACAAAGTGTTTTGAAGGATTTGCCTCTCTCCTTGCCAAAGAAACTGAACATTTTCCCTGCACACCTGTCTCCACCAAGTAAACCATCAGTAGTGCCCAAGTCTTAAGGGCGGTCAAAAATGGGGTGTCTACAGGGTGCAAGACAATGCAATCTAAGAGTGCGTGACAACGCGGATGGAGGGGTACAAGACAATGCAACCTAAGAGTGCGTGTGCATAACAATGTGAACAAAATGTGCGTGACAACGCAAATAGTGCGTGCATGACAATGCAACGACATTGAGATGCACATATTCAATGTATAAATGGTAAAGGCATGTTAATCACAATGTTGACATGCAACTTCAAAACGAGAAGAGGTATACTCAATGTAATGCAACATATTCAAAGCAATTTTTGAATTTTGCAATATACAAAAGGATACGAAAAAGGATACACCTCGTGTGTATCGAGTGCCGCACACGGAAGACACGGTTCGAGGTCACCACGGAGGCCGCTTAAGTTTCAAAAGTGTATTTTCTTGCATTTTCTTGAGAGATGAGGGTACCAATCAATAGAACTACCCCAAACAAGGGCATTGGGGGTGCATCGGCCACAAGGGGGAGCCATCGGCCATCCATCGACCATCAAACAACCTTATCGGCCAATAATTTAGCCGATCGGCCAAAAGTGACAGATTTGGGGCAGTTTTGTCCATTTGCCTCGGGTCTTTAAGTTTAGGGTTGCAAACAACATTTCCTCACTTCCTCCAAGCCGAAAACTCTTGTACTCTCTCTCTAGGTTGTTTTCCATCCTTCGATCCGAGCTTTTTCCCCGTTTTCAAGCCTCCCACAACGTTCGATTTGCGAAACCCTCATTGTTTCTAACACTTTGAACCGATTGGAAATTGTATTTGGTGCCACATTGTCGATTTCCTTCACTTGGGGTTTGTTTCCCCCGAGTTTACCTTGATTTTCGTGCCCTCTTCCGAGCCTTGACATTTTCTCCCATTTTTCACCCCTCGGGGTTGACTTTTGGCATTCTTGCCCATTTTCCATACCCTCGACCATTTTCTCACTTTTCTCGAGATGGCGGATGATATTCCATAGGGTGGGGTTCCTCCAAGGATGGAGATGGATCCCGAGGTTGAGCTCTTACCTTTCAGCGTTCGACCTTTCGACCTGGCGACGTACCAGCCCAAGGTACATATATTGCCTCCTGACAGCATTCGCCGGTTTAAGAGCTTCGCGCGAGGCGCGCCATTGGAGCTCCTACTACGCGAGCTGGAGTTACACTTGTCCTTTGGTGCCGCTGAGGTATACTCTTTTCTTTTACTTCCTGCAATGTAGGTCGTATAATTTGGATAGCCGATACTGCTCTTTATCTGATCATCACGAACACACTTGCACATCACATGCTTAGTTCACACTGAGAACATTCATACCTAATATCTGTGTCAACTCGAACTTATGCACATACACTGCATTTTTATCAATTCTGAACACATTCAAACACTGTATTTCTGACACTACTTCACATCCATTTGTCTTTGAACACAGGGAGATTCCCATGCCTTTCGGGGGTATGGGAATACCATTGCACATGACTGGTACATGGAGCTACCCGACGAGGTTCGCCACATCGTTGATTAGGCCAGTTTTGGCACATTTTACATGGGACTCTCGCGCCTCACTGCGAGTAGGCCCCTTCTAGGCGCGCTAGTGGAGAGGTGGTGGGACACCACCAATTCTTTCCACCTTTCTGCTGCAGGGGAGATGACGATGACTCCCTTCAACTTCTCCATGCTTACCGGCATCGAAGTAGGGGGTGATCCGATCCCTTTCGACACCAACATGGGCGAGTGGGATGCTGTCTAAATCTTTTTGCTTGGCATTCGCCCACCACTCTCCCGAGTAGGGTTCATGAGATATTCATGGTTCGAGGACCAGTTCAGGATACAGATACTGACGACTCGAGAGGAGGTAGAGCGCTACGCCCGAGGATTCCTCATGTTCGTGCTGGGCACTACTCTCTTCACCGACCGAGCAAACACCGTTGGCCTCTATCTGCTAAGCGCGCTGGTGGACGTGACCTAGATCCGGCGCTATGACCGGGGTGGCACAGGCCTGGCCGCATTGTACGGATACATGAGCTCCTTATCACACCGAAGTGGGCATCTGTTAGGAGGCTACTGGCGAGCTTGGGAGGTACACCTTTCCTTTCTGCTCTTACAGTTCTGCCTTACACTATCTGTACACCATACACACTGCATACACACAATCTGCTTTACACTGGCTATACACTGCACACACTGCACAAGACACTTCACACATTGCACGATACACTACATATCATTCCCTGATTTCTGCTTTATCTGTATTCTGCTTTACTGATAAACATATTCACTGTTGCCTTTTTACATTCTGTAGTTGTGGGTGTATGCCTACTTCCCGAGTCTTGCTCCAGAGCCAGAGGTAAAGATGCCCCCCATTGTTCCCTATTCTCACAGATATGATGTGAGGTGCGAGCAGAGACCACGAGAGTCTTTCTTGTTCTTCCGAAGATATTTTGACACAATAGCTGCAACAGAGGTATTTCAAAGTTTACAGTTCATTTGAGTTTTGCTCTACATTGTACTTCCAATAGTAGATAACAAAGTGTATATCCTGTCATTTGTAGATCACCTGGCAGCCCTGGGCGGTGCTGCCTGATACAGTGAGAGACTAGTACATGGGCGCTCGGGAGGCTGCCCGGTTCCGGGTTTTGCTGAGGGGGTCCGGTCTGTCGGTCATGGTATTTGGGAAAGTGCTTCCTGCGTCAGACCCTTGGCTTACCTGAGCAGATAGTCCTGAGGCCACCTCCCACCCATATGAGGCATACAAAGAGGTACACCCCGCAAGAGATGATCGATTTCACGATAGGTTGGGATGCTGACTTTTTCATAGATGATGGCGACTACATTGACTTCATCCAGACTTATCTCATGCAACCTCTGACTAGCGCTCACCGAGCTAAGAGAGAGAGGCCTGCAGCCCCAGTAAGAGGAGCAGGAGCATTAAGGGCGACTCAGGCCCATGACAGGAGGGGTTTCCGGAGGGACGGAGGGCAGAGTGGCCAGACTTGCCCACCACTATGACATGCCGTGGGCAGGCCGGAGAGACTTACCATATTTCGATTGCTCCTCCCCCAGCTGATCATGAGCTCGTCGGAGTTCGAGGCTCGACTCCGGTATGTGCTAAACTTTACATTCTGTACAGTCATTTCATTCCAGTTGATATCTCGCAGATTACTAATGACTTCAACACTTTTGCAGGCTTCCATTGAGTACACTGGGCAGGCCCTGGAGCTGACAGCTTCGGTGATGGGGATGCTGTAGAGGAGCATAGACCTACTGAGTATGTACAGTATCCCGGTAAGTTCTTTCAACCTCAGTCCCAAAACCTTGCATAATATGTTCCATACTAATCTGATGCATTACATTATCGATTCGACACTTGATACACTGCACTCATATACCACTCACGACACTGACACACTGTATCTCATATACTGCATTTGATATCACACTCAGCTTCGCATAGCCTAACTGATGCATCTGCCAAATGTTCTTTTTTAGGCCCCATTCCAGATATCAGCCACGGCGAGTGCCTCAGCGGGACCATCAGTACCTCCCAGAGCAGCAGGGGGTCGGACAAGGGATGTCGATGCACAGTCGAGGAAGACATAGGCCTACTCGTACCGAGAGCAGTTCGCGAGAGCCTGTCCTAGAGGATGACGAGTCTGATGCGGAGGCAAAGTCGTCTCAGGATGAGGCTAGAGATGGCTCAGGTTCAGACTCAGGAAGTGGAGCTGACGGCGGTGATCCTGGACCTTCGTCCAGGAAGAGGACAAAGAGGGATTCCCGCACTTGAGGCGACTGGCGCCGATTCCAAATGCTCCTTTTTTTTTTACTTTTTTTTTCTTTTTACTAGTGGTTTTTGCACATTGTACTGTGTCAGGCAGATTTTTGTTCTTGAAAATTACATTATCGATTCGACACTTGATACACTGCACTCATATACCACTCACGACACTGACACACTGTATCTCATATACTGCATTTGATATCACACTCAGCTTCGCATAGCCTAACTGATGCATCTGCCAAATGTTCTTTTTTAGGCCCCATTCCAGATATCAGCCACGGCGAGTGCCTCAGCGGGACCATCAGTACCTCCCAGAGCAGCAGGGGGTCGGACAAGGGATGTCGATGCACAGTCGAGGAAGACATAGGCCTACTCGTACCGAGAGCAGTTCGCGAGAGCCTGTCCTAGAGGATGACGAGTCTGATGCGGAGGCAAAGTCGTCTCAGGATGAGGCTGGAGATGGCTCAGGTTCAGACTCAGGAAGTGGAGCTGACGGCGGTGATCCTGGACCTTCGTCCAGGAAGAGGACAAAGAGGGATTCCCGCAATTGAGGCGACTGGCGCCGATTCCAAATGCTCCTTTTTTTTTTTTTACTTTTTTTTTTCTTTTTACTAGTGGTTTTTGCACATTGTACTGCGTCAGGCAGATTTTTGTTCTTGAAAACTTTGTACTTTTGCAAAAGAAAAACATGATGGAATGAAAAAAAACTTTTTGTTGAAAATGTGTTACATTTGTACATTCTAAGCATCGCATCGCATCGCATTACATTACACAACATGTGAATGAGATTGAACTTTGTTTTAAAACGAAACATTCAAATTGCATTGATCAGGTAGTGAACCAACTGACAACAAAACAACTCGATAAGCAAAACAAAGAACTTGACATACAAATCAAACGCAAATACAACTCGATAAGCAAGACAAGAACATAACAATCAACTCAAAATACAACTCGATAAACAAAAATACAACAACTTGATAAACAAATTGAAGTAACACAGGTGCAACTTCGCAAAATCATCGCAAAAAGGCATTCGAAGTGGAACAAATCACAAGTTCTCAACATCTCCAATACATGGATAGCTTTAGAGGACAAAAGAGAGGCCATCGGCCAAGGTGGGAGGCCATCGGCCACAAGAAATGACCATCAGCCAAAACAACTAGCTGATCGGCCAAAAGGATGGTCGGTCGGCCATAATTACTGGCCGATCGGCCAAAGATGGCAAGAACCTCCAGAATGCTGCCACCTGTCTTCCACTCAACACGTTATCTTCTACAAAAGCCCCAGCTTCGTAGTTTCTCCATTTCAACTCAGTTTTTGCACCAAATGGAGGCATTTCTTGTCCAAAATCTCACAAATTGGATTGCCAACTTGGATAGCTCGGAAAAGCTGAATTTTCTGGGGCTTCGGAATAAATGCATTATTCATGCTAAGCCGCACCCCGCTGCATTTTCCGTTCTTCCATGCCGCGACAAGGTATTGGAATCCGATTATACACGTTTTTAGCTTTGGCGGACAAGAGATATGTCCCACATTCGAAGACTTCCAAGCTTTGATGGAGTCCAAGCGCGATGAAGAAATCTTGCCACAATTCTGCTTCGGCCACATCCAAGCCTTAGGACGGATGTGCGGGCTCACTATGCATGACGCTCGGTCTTTGATTCCGCGATGGGGAATTGGACATCCCAAGCTTGATTCATCTATTTTCTGATGCCGGTGACCGCGACGATCATCCCTGGCAGGGTTTTCGGTGATATGCCCTTTGCCTGTGCATGTTATCTCATTTCTTGCTTACCTCAGGCTCCGGAGGATCTAGTGTCCGTATGATTGAGGTTGCCCAAGGCCTAAAAGAGGGCAAGAGCTGCATCGCCATGACCTTAGCTGAGACATTGATGGGTTTAGATGCTTTCCATCGCCGAGAGACGACTAGATTCGCGGGGAGTCCACTACTGCTGCAGGTAATGTTTCCCACCCTATCTCACATATATTTCTCATATCACTCGGCCCATCAAGCTTGATTTTTCTCTCAAAAACCCTTTTCTCACTTTTCTCTCCACGTACACCTCTCTATTCTTTAATCTCTCATTTTTTATCCCTCCCCAGATATTGTTGATAGATAAGTTGAAGGTTGTGGACTCATGCCCAGCATATTCAGCTCGCCATTATTTCTTTCGGCGATGTCTAGTTGATGCCCCTGATGAGGGTTGGTGGTGTGAATGGATGTGCAGTTTGTCCGTAGACCGCATTGTTTGGCAGTGTCCCTGGCTCAATCTACCGGCGATGAGTTACAGCATGTCTCGCCAGCCTGGGATTTAGTTGATTGGCCTGACACATTGTGTCTTTTACTTCCCATTTCGATTCCGGCGCCAATTTGGGCATGATCAGACTTGCCCGGAAGAGGGGATAGAGTACCCTACTGCATTTCTAGTCCGAGGCGCACAGCTAGCTTGGTATGCCACAGCATGGAGGACGAGAGAGCTTCTGGCCCCCGCTCCTATTTTCATTTGCACCCTTTCTGATGAGTGTATAGCTTGGCCTGATGAAGAGGCGCATGTTGGGCCTACTTTGGTATCAAAGGCTTCCACAAGCTCTGTGAGAGGACGCAAGAACACCTAACTATGCCCTAAGTTTATTGCTTTATCAGTACTTTCAATTTTTCTTTATGAATGTAATAAAAAGCAACTTCAATTTGTATTCAAGAGTAGGAGAACTCTGTACTAAAATCAATGCAATTGAAGGTTGTGGGTGCTGAAAATTTTCTGTTTGGTCCAAAAATGGTCTAAGTTGTAAAAAGATTAATTTGAGCAAAATCAACTTTTATTAAAACTTTTCAAAACCATTTTCGATATGGATCAGAACTGGACACGCCCGAGATTTATCACTAAGATGTATAACCCCGGATCCACAGCAACTGGAAAGTTGCCCCTAGTCTGAATAGCACTGTACTGGAGATCACAACCGAGCTTTTGACTGCATAATAGACAAAGATGGCCAAACATGATCACATGGACAAAGTTGATCGGGGAAATGTTTATGGCTGGACTTCAGAATGAAGTTGCCTACGTATCCCAAAGATGGGAATCAAGCCTTACATAGTTCGGCTAAGGTTCACTCGTGTATTAACACTCTCCTTTTGCGCTCTAACTTTTGCCAAGGCCACCCTTTCTGGGTTTTCAACCTTGCGAGCTCAGTTTTTATAATTTCAGATTTTTCATGCTCTAACTTTTACCTAGGTCGCCCTTTCGGATTTTCGGCCTAGTGAGCCACTTAGGGATAGTATTTCTTCAACTTGTCTATGTTAATCGGCAGGGAGAACTCTACGCCATCTAGGTCCATCAAAACGACAGCTCCGCCTGACCAGATAGACTTGATGATGTAAGGGCCAGTCCAATTAGGTCTGAACTTGCCCCTAGGGTCGTGAATGGGAGCTCAGTTGTCTTTGAGCACAAGATCCCCCTCTTTCAAATTCCTGGACTTAACCTTCTTGCTAAAAGCCCTGGCAATTCTTCGTTGATAACCCTGGACGTGATACAGTGCTTTCAACCTTCTTTCATCAAAGAGCATGAGTTCTTCGAACCTACTTTGCTGCCAATCTGCTTCAGCTATCTGGCACTCAGCCAATACCCGCAATGATGGAACCTCAACTTCAATAGGCAGAACAACCTCCATCCCATAGACCAAGGAATACGGAGTCGCCCCAGTAGAAGTTCAAATTGAAGTCTAGTAGCCCCAAAGAGCAAATGGCAGCTTATCTGGCCAATCCCTGTAGGTTTCCACCATCTTCTGCAGAATGTGCTTGATGTTCTTGTTGGCGGCCTCAACTGCTCCGTTGGTTTGCGTTCTATATGTAAATGACTTATAAAAAGCCACGTTGTACTTCTCCAACAAGTCGATTACTTCCTTCTTGAAGTGGGAACCATTATCCGAAATAATCTCATTCGGGACCCCGAAGTGACAGATGATGTTGTTCCTGATGAACTTAGCAACGTGCGATGCCTTCAACACCGTGTAAGATTGGGCCTCAACCCACTTCGTGAAGTAGTCTATCGTTACCAAAATGTACTTATGCCTGTTGGACCCCTTTGGAGTGACAACCCCAATTACATCAATCCCCCAGACTGAAAACGGCCATGGTGAAGTCATGTTGTACAGCTTCGACAGCGGAATGTTCATGCGGTTTGCATGGATCTGACACTTGTGTCAACACCGGACAAAGCCAATACGATCCTCCTCCATGGTGGACCAGTAATAACCCTGTCTAAGGATCTTTTGGGCTAGCATCACCTCGCTCATGTGCGCTCCGCACTCTCCTCCATAGATGGCCTCCATCAGGCGCTTGGATTCTTTAGCATCAACACACAGTTTATGCATCCCGAGATGACCCCTCTTGTACAGTTTACCCCCGCAGACGATGAACTGAGCAGCCATTCTTTGAATTGCCCTTTTGTCTTTGGCATTTGCCCCTGGTAGATACGCTTCCTTCTCCAAGAAGTTCCAGACGTCGTAATACCAAGGATTCTTATCTTGTACCTCATCTATGGCAGCAATCAGCTCGTAGGCCGACACGAATTTCTGTTCGATGATGATCGGATGCATCCGGACTCTGAAAGGAATGTCTATCATAGAAGATAGAGTTGCTAATGAATCAGCAAACCTGTTGTTCTCTCTTAGCAGATGAGCGAAATTCAGTTTCTCAAACTGAGGAATCAGAACGTCCAAGGTCTGGTGATAGATTCTCATCTTTTCTTCTTTAACTTTCCAATCTCCTTTAGCTTGAGATACAACAAGGTTCGAGTCCCCGATAACATCCAATCGTTTTGCCCCTAGTTCTAGTTCAGCTTCTAGTCTAGCAATGCATGCCTCATACTCTGCCTCATTGTTCGACACTCTGAATCGGAGTTTGAATGCTAAAGGTATGTGGGAATTGTCGGGTGCTATCAGCAACACCCATATCCCATAGCCATATTGGTTTGACGCTCCGTCAAAGTATATCGTCCAAGTTTCTTCTTCGACATGCAGAATGGCCTCGTCTGGGAGCAGATACTCAACTGCTTCATCCCCTTCAACTGGATGATCAGCTAGGAACTCCGCTACCGCTCTCCCTTTCACTGACTTGCGTGTCATGTACTTCAGATTGAATTCGGAAAGCAGAAACAACCAATGGGCTAGCCTACCCATAAGTGTCGGTTTCTCGAAGAGATATTTGATGGGATCTAATCTCGAAACCAGTATTACGGAGTGAGTTAACAGGTAGTGTCGCAGCTTCCTCAACTGCTTCATCCCCTTCAACTGGATGATCAGCTAGGAACTCCGCTACCGCTCTCCCTTTCACTGACTTGCGTGTCATGTACTTCAGATTGAATTCGGAAAGCAGAAACAACCAATGGGCTAGCCTACCCATAAGTGTCGGTTTCTCGAAGAGACATTTGATGGGATCTAATCTCGAAACCAGTATTACGGAGTGAGTTAATAGGTAGTGTCGCAGCTTCCTGGTAGCCCATACCAAGGCCAGACAAGCCTTCTCCAGCGGAGTGTAGCGGGTCTCATAATCCAGCATTTTCTTGCTCAGGTAGTAGATAGCCTTCTCCACTTTGTCCTTAGACTCCTGTGCAAGCATGCAGCCCATTGTAGTTTCAGTCACTGAAAGATACAAAATCAACGGTTTCCCCGGCTTAGGCAGTGACAACACAGGTGGGTTCTGTAAATATTGCTTGGTATGTTCGAAAGCAACTTGGCATCGGCCGGCCCATTGGAACTTCTTTCCTTTCTTCAGGAGACCAAAGAGTGGTTCACAAGTCAAGGTTAGTTTAGCAATAAACCGTCTTATGAATTGCACTTTACCCAGAAAGCCTCGCACCTCCTTTTTAGTCCTCGGTGGTGGCATTTCTAAGATGGCTTTGATTTTGGAAGGATCGACCTTGATACCTCTCTATGTGATCAAGAACCCCAGCATCTTCCCTGCTGTAACACCAAATGTGCATTTCTGAGGATTCAGCCGCAAACGATACTCTCTGATCCGTTGGAAGAATTTCTGCAAGCCAGACTTGACAATCATGTCATCCACGTACACCTCAACCTCTTTATGGATCGTGTTGTGCAAAATTGTGGTCGCAACCCGTTGATACGTAGCCCCAGCACTCTTCAGCCCAAACGGCATCACCCTATAACGATAGGTTCCCCACGGGGTGGTAAAAGCAGTTTTCTCCCGGTCTTCGGATGCCATCAATATCTGATTATAGCCTGAAAACCCATTCATGAACGAGAGCAACGCATGCCCAGCAGTGAAGTCCACTAATTCATCGATATGTGGTAGAGGAAAGTCATCATTCGGACTGGCTTTGTTCAAATCCCTGAAGTCCACACATACCCGAATTCTTCCGTCCTTCTTCGGCACCAGAACTATATTGGCCAACCAAGTTGGGTATTCAGACACCAGTAGGAACCCTGCGTCAATTTGCTTGGTGACCACTTCTTTGATCTTGAGAGCCCAGTCCGAGCTGATCCTTCGGAGCTTCTGCTTAACAGGTCGGGCTTCTAGGTCAAGAGGGATCCTGTCATGCCCTAAACCCGCCCCTAAAAGTTTGGGCATGACCACTTCAGAAATGGACACTTAACCTGCTATACATAACATATAGAGCCTGAGCGGAAGCATAAATTTTATAAAATAACATGAATAAAAGAAACTACATCTATTGAGCGACCACCATCATGCTAGGATCACAAACAGTGCATCAGATAATAATATTTACATACACATATACAACCCCGCCCCTTGTTTGGGCGTATAACAAAAAGATTGGAAATTTCAACATATTATAGACAATCAGAATATAAGCCAAAACTTAGCAAAACTTCACAAAACGGGTAGGCTTCACCCAAATGCTTGGACACACAGAAGCTGACAAAGGGAGACGAGCATCGAGGGTTATGGCTGACCTCCAGACTTATTACCTACAGAATCAAACAAAATACAGAGTGAGACAATCTCAGTGAATAATAGTACTTTAATAACTCAATGTTCAACTTGAATTATAATGTAGAGCAAAGTGCATATAATGTAAAAGACAGGTAGTTAATATGATTCTGTACTAATTTCAGAATGGCCTTAGGCCCCATTTTTAACCAGAATGGCTTAAGCCCTTGAATAGATTGGCATTGAGCCCTTTAACAGAACGACATTAAGCCCTTATCAGAATGGTATACAGCCCTTATCAGAATGGCATTAAGCCCTTTTCATGTATATATGAATTCAAGAGGTGGCTCGCACGGATTCTAGAGGTGACTCGCATGGAAGCACTTAGTTCCGTGTAGCACTTTGTTTCATACTAATAAATCATACAGAATGGCCATAGGCCCAGATGTCACGGATTGGCCATAGGCCTCACATACGTCACAAAATGGCCATAAGACTCATAACTTTCACAAAACGGCCATAGGCCTTAGTTCACATATGTATGGACTCAAGAGGTGGCTCGTATGGATTCTAGAGGTGGCTCGCACTACAGCACTTAGTTCTGTACAACACTTTGTTCCAAACCAGAAATCATTAGGTCTTAAAGACCGAACAATGCATATTATGTCATAACATAGCATAACTGAAACGGATAAACAGAAATAGAATAACCTCAGTTCCTTAAGAATGCCATTATGGGATAGTGCACATAATTTCTCATGACTTAGTTACAGATTAACACAGTTGTCTCGCGTATAGCAGAATAAGAATATTACGGAGAGCACATAATAACGTTAAACCTTTGCATTCATATCGTAGGTTCTAAATGACCTCGGGTTCATATGTAACACAACAGAACTATTTCAAATTCATTCGGATGCACATATCTTATCCAATTATTCTGATCCTTCAGAAATATCCATACTCAATGAGTTATAACTGAACGGCCTCAGGCCCATTAGTAGCAAAAAGATCTACTTTCATAGTTACACTAAAACCGTTATTCAAGAATGAACATAAGTTCCCTTTATTCATTATACACATTTGTTTCATCGTTCATGTCACCATTTCATCGTATTCGTTAATTCAGTCAGAGTGCAACATCCATAGTATATGTCATTCTCGACAATTTATATACATGTTAACGTAATCACTTACAAAGCACAGAACGTTAATAACATTAAGTATTAACTGTAAGTAGAATGTACGTCTGCTGTACTACTACTCACAGTGTTGTGACGACGTGCTAGTTCCTCCCGGAGTGTGTCCTGCACACATTTATAACTTACAAATTAGCTCCTTTTTCTTTGTTTAATCATTTCCTGACTTATTTGTTTCGAATGAATTTACAGATAGCAAAAAGGCATCAAACACAGATTTCAAAAATATTTGAGAGACGAGCACGTAAAACAGAGCAAACCAATTTTTCCAACATGGGCCGCACGTACGGCTGTGAGCCCGCACATGCCGCGGTTGGTCCCGCACGTGCGGCAGTGAAGCCTGCACGTGCCTTTTAAGCAGTAGCCACAACTCAAATTTTCACCCCTTCCCGCATGTGCGATAGTGACTCCCGCACGTGCGGTGATTCTGCAATTTTCTGCCCGAAATTTCAGACAAAGTTCCAAGTTTTGGTGAACATTAACAAGGCTTAAAATAGGTCCTTTAATTGATAAAACATAGTTCAAAAATCATGTACATAAACATTTCAAACACATATAAACTTGAGTGTGAATTAAATCTTTAATTCCTTGCATTACATGAACATAACAAAAACACCTTGAATCCTTACAATATTGTTCCCAAATATATATAATATCATCCAAATCCATAAATGAGTTCAAATATGTACAAATAAAGGATAGAATGAAATCCTTCTTTATATAACTCAATTTAATTCCAAATCAAGTTAATCTTTGCAATTCAATCAATACACACCTTATATCAAAGAAAATCTTTCTCATATCTAAGAAAGAACTTGATTCAAGTAGAATTCACTTACCTTAAGCTTTAAACCCTACAATCCCTCTCAATTTCCCCCCTTTCCTCTTGAAGAATCTCCTTTCTTCTTTTCAAACCCTTCTCCCCTCTAATTTTCTCTCAGGAGATTTTTTTTAAGTAAGGCTCCTAAGTCAATTATGTATGTATATATATATATCTAAAGATGGATAAAGACAAAATTTAATCAATTTACGCATTCTAAATTGAAATTTCACAGAAAATCATATTATCGCTTAAAAATTATACCAATCTTAAATGCAGAATCAATTTCAGATTGTTAGGCTTCTAGGACCCTCAATTTCTAATCCGAACACTGTAATCATAACAGATATTTTTCTTATCAAACAGATATGCATTCTTATCAGGAGATTTTTTTTAAGTAAGGCTCCTAAGTCAATTATGTATGTATATATATATATCTAAAGATGGATAAAGACAAAATTTAATCAATTTACGCATTCTAAATTGAAATTTCACAGAAAATCATATTATCGCTTAAAAATTGTACCAATCTTAAATGTAGAATCAATTTCAGATTATTAGGCTTCTAGGACCCTCAATTTCTGATCCGAACACTGTAATCATAACATATATTTTTCTTATCAAACAGATATGCATTCTTAATCATGGGATTCTCTTAATTAAACTTAAGTTCACATAAAATTTCACAATTAAATGCACAGGATGTGGGACTGAAATTATACCAGAAACACATATGAGGGTCGGGTTATGACAGATCCGGTGCTGCACAATCTCAGGATCGATTCCAGGCATCTCTTCGTAGGACCACGTGAAAACATCTTTGAAATCTTTTAACAAAGCGACTAAGCGCTCGCGCTCCTCCGAAGACAACGTGGACCCGATCTGGACCAGCCGTAGGTCCTTCTTAGTACCAACATTAATTTGGGTGATTTCATCAGCCAAGGGTTTAACAAACCTCTCCTGCCCTTGATCAAGCAAATATTGCAAAATCAGGGGAATTTCTTCCTCGTCGTTTTCATCGAAATTTTGAAAGTCTTGATTAATGCAATAAATTAAGGGCACAAAAAAGTACTCGAAAGCCATAGCCATTCCATTCTCATTAATCACTTCCAAATCACCTGATTCCTCTGTTACAACAGACTCAAAGGAAAAAGAAAAAGATGACCTAGGCAGGACTGTGGCATCCGGGTTATCACCTCCAAGAATACTGGACACAGACTCAGACGAGCTGGAACCTGATTCCAACTCCAAAGACTCAGTGGAATCAGATTCTAGCTTACTACCTAACCCGGTGCTGCTCGATAAAAAGCCCTCCTCGTATTGCTAGACGAGGGAGGGTGCGATGGATGCATCCAGAATGTTTGAAGATGGGCGCATAGCTGCTTCATTCCCAATCATGAGAAGCTATCCCCCAAGCACTCTTGTACGATCTGAGGATCTGAGAGTAGACAAGCCAGTGCTACCCCCATTTCAATCTCTATGCTGTCGGAAACCTCCTCCTTACACTGCTCAGCCTCAGCTAGTGGGTCTGTCTGCTCTTCGGCAACATCTTTCCCGGACAATTGCAAATCAAAGAAAATCTCAAACCCCGGCAAGCGCCGCCTCTCTGCATTTAGCCATGGCTCTGGGAAGCCGCAGAACGGGAAGTCCTTCCCCTCCCAGACGAAGCGTCCGTTCAGAGTACCCTGGATAGGTTGGTGCATCAACCCATAATGCTTCCCGGCCTGCTTGGCTCTGGCTCTTTTGGCCATCTCCTTTCCTTTCCTCACCCAGTCCTTTTTGGTAGGCAGATAACCTAAACCGAAGGTATGCGGGTTATGCGGCACTTCGGCCGATATTGGAACGCCTTTTTGGCCAATTCTCCCTAATCCTATCCTGGGGATGTGCTGGAGCTTGTTCATAAGGTAGACTGATTATGCGCTAACGTATAGCCCGTCATTAATAGCTAGAATGTTCTGTAGGCTAGGGTGAACCCTGACAAAAACACATCTTCCGTGCCATGCTCAATATCCAGAACTGGTGTAAAAACCTCTGGCGGTGGATGAATTGATGAATTTCCAAAAACTATAGCCACCCTCTTTCCGTGGGGGTACTTCAACATCTGGTGCAGAGTAGAAGAGACTGCCTTCACCTGGTGCAGCCATGGCTGCCCCAGGAGTAGATTGAAGGTTGCGGGAATGTCCAAGACATGAAAATCAATATTGTGTTGTCCTGGACCAACCTAAGTCTGGATCTGTATAGTCCCCATCACCTCTCTGCTGGTATTATCGTATGCCCGTATCACCTGGGCAGTTGGCACAAAATTCACAGGCTTCAACCCGATAGCATATGTCGTCCTCGACGGGCACACATTGATAGCGGATCCTGTGTCAACAAGAACCACCGGTACCCATTTCTCTCTACATTTGACAGAGATATAGAGCGGTTTGTTATGGTTTGAGCCCTTAGGCGGCAGTTCCTTGTTAGTAAAGGTCAACGTCAGGGAAGCTCCTCCCGGAAAAACCAACCCTACCAACTGCTCGGGTGTGGTATCGATTGAAAGTTTGGCCTTGTCCATCGCAAAAAGGACAGCCTGTCTATGAACTCTTGAGGCCATAAGTAGTCCTCAGATGAAGATGTCTGTTTGGATTTTCTTAAGCTGTTTCAGTACAGCCTCCTCCTTGAGTAGTTTTTCTTTCTGCTTCTTTGCCTCCTTGTCCTTCCTGGACGCCTCTGGTTGATCCAAATGTGGGGGCTTAAATACCGCCCACTCCTGGTCATGTGGTCCACCTCTCCGATATACCAGGTATCATCCGGTTGGTTCTGTCCCCAATCTTCGTACGTGTGGGCATAAGTCGTCGTCTTCCCACGACATGCCATCGGCAACCGACAAACACCTGTCCGGTTCTGTTGTAACTGCTCCTATGCTCACAGCACATTCGGTGCGCAAACAGCACGTTCCGTCCCCGCAAGGGGTTTGGACTTTCTAGCCCTCTCCAGATCTTCGATCTTTTCCTGCTCAAACTGCTTAAGCGCAGCCTGTTATTCAACATCTTTCGTATTCAAACTGCCCGTATTCTGAGCAAAATTCTTAACACCAGTGCTCTCCGGCGGTCCCTTTTGATTCTCAGTCATTCCGGCCACTGATGATGTCCCAGTTCCTGACAATCCCTGTTCTTGCTGAGGCTGTTCAACAACATCTGGCTGGTCGTTGAGCCACCCAGTGTTCTCTACTGACCCATCCAAGTTGAACCAGTTGACAGTCACGTCCCTTGAGTCCTGCTCTTCAAAGAACTGTAGATTTGTGATATCCTCCTTCAACTTTGCTATGTCATCTAATCCCTGATTTGGTCAATCCTCTCGTACCACACAAATCTCTGCCCCCACTGGTAATTCCACCTTTGGCCTAGCCTGGCCTGCTGATGTGATGTAACCACTCAGGTTGTACATGAAGCACGCAGACCCCTCAGGCTTGACTGATCATTCCCATCTGTCCCCACTGTCGACCTAATTCTATCTTCGATAGTCGCCACCACCAGTTCTGGTCAGGTTTGGGAGATGTCCAATATGCACAAGTCCGTGCTGTCTGGAATGAACACCTCCGGCTTGGGTAGGTGGGAAGGTGTGATATATATGCTCGAATCATATGGAATGACCGAGGTTTGAATCAAGTTGATGCGTTTGGGAGGTGGAGCTTGGTTATGTGGTGGGAGTGGGTTGGCGGTGACGTTCGGTTTCTCCGGAGGCACGATCACCCTATTGTCAATGAGATCCTGGATCTCATGACGCAATCTATAGCACTAGTCGGTGTCATGACCATGTGGTTGGTGAAAGGCGTAGTATTTGGTCGGGTTATGGGAGGAAGGAAGTTTGTTTGATATTGGTTGCGGCTCCAGGGGCTTCAAGTGCCCTTTCCTGATCAAGACCCCCAAAGCTTTGGACAGAGACATGTACAGCGGGGTAAAGGTTCTTTGGCCTCGGGGTGGATACCTGGCGGTTTGTGAGCTACTTCCGGATGCACCGGTGAATGGTGTAGCTACAAGGGTTTTTGGGGTGGTGGTGGTGACCATACCCACATCTGAAGTTCTGGCAGTTGCAGCACTACTCGTGCCTGCATTCGTACTGCAGTTGAATGCCCTCTTGGGCTGCTCCCTCTCATGGTCAATCAGACCCTATTTCATGGCATCCTCGATCTACACTCCAATCTCATGTAGATCTGCAAAGGTAGGAAGGGGGAGGATGATCATCTTTTGCATAAGCTTGGGCTGGAGGTTGCGCACAACCATCCGTATCTGATCTTTGTCAACCGACCTGATGGTCATCATCGAGGCTTTGGCCCTCCAACGGGTTACGAAGTCAGAGAAACTCTCTTTTGGCTCTTGTCTAATTGTCTCGAGATCATGAGTTGTGATCTCGATCTGCGTGTTATAGGAGTATTGAGCTACAAAGGCCTTAGCCATCTCCTCCCAGCTTCACTTGACAGAGTCCTCCAGCTTTGCGTACTAAATAGCCGCAACACCCGATAGGGTTCGGCCGAAGAGTGATAGCTTTTGCAGTCTGGAGAGGCCCATCGACCTTAGAATGTCTGAAAACAATTGTAGATGTACCCCGGGGTCCCCAGAACCGTCAAATCGATCGATATGGGGCATCTTAAACCGATCCGGCAAAGTCACCGCTGAATCGGTGTATCCATCCTCTATGTCCGGAATGGAATGAGCTCCTTGAGCCTTGTTGAATAGCTTTTCCAACTTGCTCACCTTTAGCACTGTTGGATCCACTTCAAATTCAAATGGTGTATCCACTAGATTGGTGGGTGCTTTGGACAGCTGAGGTAGAATTGGGGGGTGGAACTGGCCCCGTCGGGACGTCAGTATTTTCCTAGACGTTTGTTGTCTCCCCAAGTGTTTGAACTCTGAGTGGGGGAGGAAGTGGGTGCGAAGCAGATGCCCTGGCTTGTTGTGGTTGTTGCTGTTGCTGAAGTCTGGCAATCAGCTCTGTTTGTTGGGCCACAATCTCGGCTTGACGTGTGGCAAACTCGGCTTGGCAGGCAGCATCCTGCTGCATGGCCTGCATAGTCTCTTGGAGCTGACTCATCATCTCTTCCATGCCTGCCATAATGTGTTGATCTATCTGAACAATCGGTATATCTATTTATGCGGTAGAAACTGAAATCTCAGCCCGACTATTCACTGGTAGGATGGATAAAGATCGTTGATCTAGTAACCACTGTACTGATGGACTGCGCCTAACTGACCTTCGTCTAGTAACCGGGGGTAAAGAAAGGAACACTGGTTGTCCTTCTATCAGATCCTCGGATCGATGAATTCTTCGACCTCTAACCCAGAGTGCTTGGGGAATATCTGCCTGGTCAGAAGTAATGGTGCTAAACTACCTTGCAAAAAGATAAATAAAGCATAATAAGGAAACAAATAACCAGAAAAACGGACAGCATAACGGCTTAAAATAAAGACAACACACAGTTGGCATTTGTAAGCTGAACACACTGTTCTCAAACACTGATCACTGTTCCCAAATCACTACCCCATATCTGATACCCTCAGGTAAAACTGATTCCCAAAATACTGATACTGATGCCTACAGGCCTGATACCTAGACTTGCAAACTGATACATGCATTCTTGTATAGGCACACTCTAAAAGCACATAGCAAGCAAGTAAGAGCCGAAATCACCCCTATGGAGGGGTAAGGTTTCCCTGTCCTAGTTTCGTCAAGAACTAGGGTTTCACTACGCACACAGCGGTTTCAAACAATCTACAATCGGGTAAGCAACCTGTCCTAGCTTGGAATGGTCTCTACGGATTCCGATATGCACTAGGTCGAATGGTCAGAAAGGGTGCCCCGGTAAAAACCGAGGTTTGTGTTCCTATTGTGGCAGAGCTCGTAACCGGTCCGCCTTATGACACGCAGCCTCAGGCAAACCATTCAGGAATAGCAGACGACAAACACGGTGTCCTAGGCACACCAATGCAAATACAATGCAAAGAGACACATAAGTGTAAACAAAACAAGATATCATGAGTTCGAGTCAAGTTCTCTAAATCTCTAGCGGAGTCGCCAGAAACTGTAGACGGCCTGGAACTCCGGCTCCACGCGCAATGGTGCGAAATCGTGGTTCTAGCTACTACAATTCTAACTCTTGTCATGGTTCTGAATCTAATCTCACAAAGTGAAATGTGAGACTAATAAAATCACCAAAGAGTCCAAATCCGGCAAATCGTTTTGGAAAATTAATTTTTATAAAGAAGTGCGAAACATGGACTGCTTTGCCAGATACAGAGTCGCTACCTAAATATTTTGTTTTGGGAAATTTAGGAAACCTTGACTCGTGCCTAAGGCGACGTGTCCGTCATCACCAAAGTTGCCTCGGCTCGGGAACTTGGGTACGAGAGGGGAAGGTCATGCGATGAGCACCCCCGCTCACCCGATCAAAGATCGGCCATTACTAACATGATATGTTGTTTTTGAAAACACATTTGTTCTTATTTCGGCTATTAACCTAGAATTACTGTGTGATGCGCACAACATATAAGTATAGACTAGATCGCCTAAGTTGGAACAAAACATTTCATGTTTGTTTGTTTGAAAACGGTTTAGAGGTACTAATCGCAAGTAGGCTAAGTCTTGGATTTTGCCACCCTTAAGTGGGCTTAGAAAACATGATTTTGATGAATTGTTCCAATTCAAGCAATCCAACCTTCACCCACATGCATTCAAGTAGTTAATCGCTTAAGCAGTTAACCTCATGGCAAGCATGCTAACATCGCAACATACACATCTCATGCAGTATGCTAAAGCGTAAACACTCGTAGTGTACTCCGAGCCAAAACAGAGAACTAGTTAGAAATCATGGATGATCTTAGTTCATGTTAAGATAGCTAATGCAACACATGCAAAAATGCAACTAAAATAGGCTCGGCTATTCTAAGATGTCATGTAAATTCAACTCGATAACATGCTGTTGAACACATATTCGAGTAAATGTATTGAAATACAATGCAGTTAGTATGATGTGCTGAGTCTGGTGCATGCAAGACAGATGAATGGATGCACGCATGCAAGCATAAGGATGCTAATTGAAACGTGCCCTAAAACTAACCAACGAAAGCTGATAAGTAAAATGGAGAAAGAAATGGGGGTTGGAAGACATGCATCACACACATGCACGCTTATTACAACAGTTGTGCCCTCTCGATGGAGCATCCGAATAATAAGCTAACTAGCTAATCTAAGCTAATTAAACTAATTATTACAAACCAAACTAATTAACTAACTTAGCTAATTAATTATTTCACAACCGAATTGAAACAAATAGCTACACTAAGCTAGTTGAGATATTGCACAATAAATCAAATGATTAAATTACACGAACTAATCATGAATACTGAAATGGCCTTACGAGCAATGAAGAGATGCATGCTCGGTCGGCTTCGCTTGGAAATCCACTGTCGTGCCTCGTATTGCCTCTATTTGCACTGTTTTGTACCTCTGAAAATTGTGCCAACTTCCATAGTGCTTCTGACCCACCTTAGGAACAATCTGAGGGCTGGTCGGCCAAGAGGAATGGCCATCGGCCAAAGATAATGGTCATTGGCCAATTTTGATAGCCGATCGGCAAATTAGATGGTCGATCGGCCATTGCTTCTTACAATTTCCCCTTTTGCTACAATAGAGCACTAACAGAGGCATGACAGTGTATTTGCAAGAAAATGTGTGTGCAACCACACTCCTTATCATGTCACATGCTCGAAGGAGTGTAGCGCTTGACTCTCGAGCCATCAATCACGCATCTCAATGCATGATGGCTAAAGAGGCCAAGTTGCACAAATCAATGTTAATGAATGCATGCAAATACCACATAAGACTTGATGAACCGCCACGTTAGCATTCATGATCAAAGGTGTCGGTGACCCAAGGAATGAGGCGCGTTTCATGACTTCAAGTATGAAACGCCCCTCGTTCCTCGTGTTTGGATTGACGTCCAACCCAAACACAATGCAATGCAACAAAGATGCAAACACAATGTAATCATGCAACATGCAAATGGCATGAACATGCAACAACATGCTAGTAACATGAGCATGCAACAACATGCAAACAATAATGCAATGGCAAGGGCTATGTAATGCAACAAGTATGCATCAACAATGCAACTCAAGCATGCAAACACAATGCAACTCAAGCATGCAAACATGATGCAATGTAACAACATTTGAACAACATGCTCAATGGGCTTAAACTAAAAATGGGCAGACCTCAATCATGCCCAAATCAGTGGTCAATAACACCAAATCTAAAGCATCGAAAGGCAAAATATGCATGCACACATATTGGTCCATAAGATAGGCAACAATGCACAACCCTTAGAGGCACTCAAAGGGTGAAAGAAGTAGGAACATGGCAAGTCTATATGCTCTGAAATGCCATGTTAAAGGATGCCAAATCATGCACATGTCACAAATGAAGCATGCTATGGTGCTCAAAACTCAAAGCTAGCAAGGCCAATTACACTACAGCTATGCAATACATGAAGCATATGGCCAATACAACCCAAAAAAGTCCTAGAGCATGTTAAAGTGAGGCTAAAACATGCATGGAAGGAAGCCAAAATAAGCTAACATGGTGAACATAAAGCATGAAGTATACGAGGCCAAAAGGGAGGATTACACTACACCTACTAAGACCAAGCATTAGATGACTTCGCCAACAAAAATTAGAGTTATATCATGGCAAAATAATCTCCAAAACACATTGAAATGATAGCTCGCAAGCTTAGGCATGAAGACATACACAATGACTCACGTTTAAGGCTTAAAGCATAAACCCTCCAATGCATGGAAAGAGTGACAAATGTGATGGAAGGAGTGACAAATGAAAGTGTTTGAACAAAAAACATGGACTGAAATCACATATTAAATGATACCAAATCATGAAAGTAGCCCAAGCAATGCATGCTAGTGGCTTGGAAACTCAAAGCTAGTGAGCTAGATTGAACCATGGCTATACAAAACAATACATGCATGACCAAAACAACACAAATCAGAGCTAGAGCATGCTAAAACATGACCAAAAGCTTGTTGAAGTTAAGCCAAAACATGCTAGAATGAGGGTCCAAACACATGATACATGTTAGGCTAGATTGCAAGATTACACTACAAGTATGTAAAGCATGCAAGATGCTACCAAACCAACCTAAAACAGAGTTGAGGTATGCTAAAATAACACCGAAAACATGTTGAAACCGAACCAATGCATGTTAGGCAAACATGCTACTTTGATGGGCCATCTATACAAGCATGCAAGACACAAGGAGAGGGGATGACCCTCTCATATTTAAGACCTCAAAATACACTTTCCACCACTGAAATTCCTTTGGAATTCAGTGGTAGAAAGGGCATGCAAAGACTAAAACAAAAGCCTAAAGAGGTGGCCCAAAACAAGGAAAAATAAGGCACAAAAGGGAGTAGACCACCCCCAACACCAACAAGACCTTAAACAATCATTTCAAACACATAGAAATGAAGCTTTTTACAGTTGAGAGTTAACCAAAATAAGCATGCAAATAAGGCTAAGTGAGCAATGAACACAAAGCTTAAAAGAGGGTTAGTGACTCACCCTTGTAGAACAACTTCAAAGAGGCAACTCTAGCAACTTTCTGAGCTAAAAATCAAACTTTGAGTTCAAACAAAATCCTCAAGTACCTCAGCAACAAGAGTATGGTGTTTGAGTAGGTGCTTTAGTGCAAAAGTATGAAGAAATTACACTTTCGAGCACAAACAAGCACAAATATATAGAGAGAGAGAGAGAGGAAGAAATATAGAGAGAGAGTGATATATATCTTGTATATCAAATTTCAGAACCTCTGGAAAGGGAGAGGGGTCTCCCTTCTTATAGAAAATCAAATTTCAAGCTTGTTGAGCAAGCTTGAGACTTGATTCAATCCCTCCATGCACGTGTATGGAGGATGAAATCTATGCTCACCAGCTGTCACATCTGGCACAAAAATATCTGCAAAAGCAAATAAAAAGGCCTTGGCCAAAAGATATAGCCGATAGTCCAAAAATGGTGCCGATCGGCCAAAAAGAGTGCTGATCGACCATCACTAATGGCCGATGACAAGAAAACATGGCCGATAAGCACAAGGCTTGGCCGATGGGTTGTAGGGCTGGCCAAACAAGCCAACCTCTTCCCTCAGAAACAAAACCACAAGCTCTTGGTCCACAACCAAGCACAAAATAGATAAGTTGAGAGGTTCTAAGGCAAGGCACGCAGCCGAGATCTTCAGGAACTCAAAACGAATACGAGCATGGATGATCATCGAGTGTTCAAACGATGACATCCAAGTCTTGAGGACGGTAAAAAATGGGGTGTCTACACTCACATGTGCCCTATAAAACAAAATTGTCTTCATCAGTCCATGGGGGCCCTGAAGATTCATCAATATATTCTGCTACCTCTAACCTATATGCCAACATTGGGCTAGATCCACAATGAACAAAGCACCTTTTATATGGAGGTACAAAAGTTTGCTCAGAAGAGCTCTTCTCATTAGGTAATCAATTACCTCTTTTCCTTTACGTCGTCCATTAGTTTTGTTAACTATGGCTCATTCAACCAAACTACCTTCATTAGGCCCAGGAATATATAAGGCTCGATGATAAAGATTTCATTCCTTGCAGGGTATATTCAAGCGGCCACCTACTTTATTCCTACAGATGAAAGTAATGGTGCTAATGAAATTAATGGTGCTTTCAATATCTCATACTCTTTCAATTCCATGGCCCATTAGATCTACACCCAAGTTCCCAAGAGCTTTGTCTTCATGCGGTGTTCCCGTCACTTTAGTTGTCTTAGTATCAACCACCAACTAGCCAACATTGATGTCCAAGGCCTAAAGTCCTCTAGCATAATTACTCCAAAGGAGCTCTAACTTACCAATCAAACCAACCAGCTCACTTGGAAAAGAAGCTTGGCTTGTGGACGGTTCATCAAGTATAAAAGAGATATTTTGGGTCAATGTCGGTTTTAGGATTCTCTATCATGAATTGCAATCCACTCTAGTATTGTTACCAATCATCATCCTCACTTTTCGATCTGGCATTTTGTAGACCTTGATCCTAACTTTGATCCCACTCCTCGACAAAGGTCTCTATGTCTGGAGGTTATTGCCAAATCAATTTCTTCCATTGTAATATTATCCTCCATAGATGGCATTAGATAATGAATGAAAGTTTGATGGATTTGTGTTCTTCTCATTTTCAGTTGGTATGCAAAACCTCTAATCCTGTATAAATACAATAGGTGATTATCCTGAACAAGTATCATTGACCACAATTGATGTCGAATATCCTGAAGTTGAGCATCAATGGATAACTTAGCTTCCTCAAAAGACACATCGCATTGGGGAAAAGTATGACCAACTTTTCCACAATTATGATGCACTTTACAAATTCTTTCAAACTGACACTCAATCCATCGATGATAGCCATCTTGAAACTTAAAAAAAAAAAAAAAAAAAAAAAACAAGAAGGGCACTGATTCACGATTTCTTTGTGGCAATCGATACACGCATTTGTAGAAATCGAATGTTTCTAAGCATAAGCATAACAAAATTCACTTTAATAACATTCCCAACAACTTACTCTAGTCACATTCTAGCTTCTTTAGTAAAACATTCTTGGGACAATCCATGAAACCTCACCTAGACTACAAAACATTCGATGAACATATCTAGGACCAAGTTTGGTTGCCTATTGTCTACAATAAGTAATGCTCCATCCACTGCATATGGACTATTAGCTGCAATTTTATGCTTGTCGTGTTCATGCTCAAACACAAATAGAAAGAAATTTTTTCTTCTTTCGAACACTGTAATAGATCCTTCAATGTGCCAATTTTCATCAATGATGTGTTGCATTACATACGATACAGAATGCCTTTTATCATGGACAAAACCAACTAAGCACATATGAAGGCCTAAGGATCCAACATCTCAGGTTGCTTCCTGCATGTCCATACTAATACCACTTCTTAGATGTGTTTGGAAGGGTGGTGCAAATGTTTAAGGTGGCAAAACTGTAAGTCATTCTTTTGAAAATTCACTATGTGCTTTTGATCCACTACTATTTGTCCACCCTTCTTCAAATGCTAGATCCGTCGATAAACTAGCCATAAAGCGGCCAAAAGTGATCCAAAGATAAGGGAACCGACAGTTACCCTAAGAAACCAGACTACAGTTTCCATAGATGCACTCAAACACATAGAAAAGGAAAAGAAGGACCTTACAAGGGACCACAATCAAATAACTTACAACCACAAAAGAAAAAAGGATTATGGCATGAAAACAATAAAAGAAAAGGAAACTCATACCATATTCAACATCTCTGCACTGACAACACAAAGATGATGCTAAAAAAACACGAGTAAAGAACAAGGAAAGAAAACAGTGGCACCTCACCTTCAGGGAAGATTGGCCCTCGTATAGAGAGAAGTTTGTTTTTCCTTAATACCCTTTTGCTTATATCTACTATAGTATGGATAGTTTTTCAAGATTACCTTTGTACTTTATTTTCTCTCTATATTCCTAATTCATTAATCAAGTATTTGAAAAAAATTAGAGAACTCATGAAGCCAACCAAAAACTTGATAGAATTACATTTAGTTGCAGGACTTTTACTTTTTCTCATTCTTTTATAAATACATAAAGATCTTAATGCTTATTAAGGTTACTTCAACCATCCAAAGGCCCAAAATTGATATATTAACAAGATTTTGCCCAGGGGAGGGGAACGAAAAAGAAAAAACAAAACAAAACAAAACAAAAACAAAAACAATCAAAACCAAACTGAAGCTGTGTATCATGGTTTCCTTCTAGTGTGTATTAAGTGCATTCAAAATCCAACTCGAGTAGTTCGATTTAGGTGAGAAATTTATATTAAACCTCAATAAAATTGAATCGATTTCATCACACAATCACAAATAAAATTCATTGGAAAGATGACCATTATTTAAAAAATACATATGACACAATTAATACCATTAGAGATGTGAAAAAAAATAAAAAAATCATGAAGACTAAATATTCACTTAACAGTGAGTAACACAATACTAAGCCACAATACTTAACAATAAGTTGATATTTAGTGCCCTTTCGAATAGTAAGCCTTAATCAATCCAAATTGGATAATTAACAACTCTGGGAGCACATAGATAAGTTGGGAAGGATTTGAGGCAATCAAGCATCAGGATTGCATTTGGAATGTTGAGAAACCTTTGGTAGGGTCCTAGGTACTTCAAAAGTGGCTTTGCAACACTCAGTCACCTTTTTTGGACAACTAATTTGCAAAAATAGGCCTAGGAAAGGTTTTGCAAATTGGTATAGAATTAAGCCAAAAGGACCTCATCATAGTGATTCGCACATCTTAAAACCCTAAAAAGCATCCCAATGCCTCAAAATTTATCCAGATAACCAGGTATTTATTTGATACTTTGTCTAATTATTCAAAAAATACAACTCAACATCTATTCATAAAGATTGAGGTACAATCTTAATAAACAGACTTCGCCATTGCGAATGGCACATCAAAAAAACCTTTGTGCCTACTATTTTTTCATTTTTGATTTTTGAATTTTATCTAATTGGCAAAGCAGGACACATTCCTTTTAAAAGTTCTAGTCACATATTTTAAGTAGCATTATTTGTACATCACACATTTTGAGATGTACAAATGATAAGTTATGCATCTTAAGATGCATGAAGTATTCTATTTAATCTTTTTAGTAGGCAATGATGGAGCTATTTGGTGCAATTCATTTGAGTTGCTTATACATTTTTTTATTCTATGATTTTGTGTTAGATTATTTGGTGCAACTTCTACTTACAACCATAGTTGTCAATCCTATATTGTACCGGCCGGTACATACCATTCTAGAGAGAAAACGGAATACAAATAGGCCAATATCATTCTAGTGAATTTCTTAGTGAAATTCCCTAAATACCGGACAATACCAGCTGAAAAATGTAATTCCGACGAAATTGAATGGTACCCAAGCAAAGTGAATTTATGATTTTTTTTGTTTTATTTTATATATTTATATATTATATCAAATATATTATATGATATACATTGTTGTCCTAAGAAAACAAAACAATACAACTTTGGATGCTTAAATATATTATATGTTTAAATAATTTGCTACTAGACAATATTTTTAATACATATATAATATTTTGGTGATAAATCTGAAACGGTACCTGGAAATATACCAGTACCGGTAAGTATGGTACTATTTCAAAAAACGGTAATTTGTCAGATACGGGAATAACAACTTTGCTTACAACTTATTAGGTAAAAATAACTTAAATAAGCTAAAAAGGTTGATTATTTGAAAGTTTGGGGTAGAGTGCTTTTGACTTCTATTTTCTGATTATCATCTTTTAGTTTATAATAAGTTGTATCAAACACTCTTGATAACTTGCAAGGTTGTGCATCTTGAGATGCACAAACACCAAATTTCCATATTTGAAGATGTACAACTAACAAGGTTGTGCGGCTTGTGATGCATGGCACACTGTTTTGCATAACCTGGCTCAGATTTTTTTTCTCATAAATATCAGCCTCCCTCCTCCATTTGAGGCAAGTTTTCTAAAGTGCCAAAGCTCTGATGCACTGTCATCTCACCACTTGACCTCTTGTACTCGAACCCTTCATGTTTTGATTCCAAGCCTTGACTAGTACTCCAATATTTGCTTAAAGTGCCCCGACATGTAAATTTCAGGTTGGTAGGACTATTCCATCTTGACTATACACCAATAATTTCTTTTCTACATTATTTTCCCTTTTCTTCCTCCATTAATTTTTTTTTGTAGACTTTTCCTTTTACACATCTTTCGGCATCGGGAGTCGTGTGTGGTTTGGAGGGTATTGTAGACACCTATTTTTGATCGCCTCTAAGACTTGGGCACTTCCTTGAGGCTTCTCGATGATGAAAACAAGTTGCACGACTTCGATACCTTCACTATAAGCTGTGGATGATAATAGATCCCTACCCTACACCTACTTTAGCTAAAATAATTTTTATACCCTTAAAACTATTTTCAAAATGATTTTAGAGATATTGATTCCAAACATTCCACAATGTTCAAGCTTCTAGCTTTATCAAAATCTTGTATCTTCTAGAAAATAAGCAAGATCAAAGTAGAAATGAGTGGAAATAAGGAGAATCTTTTGAAAACACACTGAGTCACACCTTTTTTGCCACGGATGCATCTTTTTGCCATGGATGTAGATTACTGCTACAGTTGCGGGAAAGTTGTCTAGTCGTATAGAGCAATTTCTAAAACATGGTTCACCAAGCATGTTGGAAGATGCCTTCTCTGCAATTCTTGAAAAATTGCATGCCAATGCACCTTCCTGAACCCCTTGGTCTATAAAAATCTCCATTGGTTTAAGGAATTGAGGACACTTTCTCAGCTTTTGATTAAAATTCTGTCAAGAACTCTCTCTCTCTCTCTCTCTAAATACATTTCTATCTGTATACCTTTGAAGTGCATCCATGGCTAAAACCTAGAGATTCTAGACCCCATTGATGACTTGAAAGAAGCTTCAAAGGAAGCAATTCATGAAGATTGAGCCCTTCTTTCATTGCTAGAGGTATTCTCAACACTTTCCATCACTTTCTCTCTCATTTTATTTTATTTCCCTTTCCTTCTCTTGATTGATCATTTTAGTAAAAAAAGTAAAGAACTAAACGCAACACTTATTCCGTAGAACAATGGATTTTCCAAGTATCGTACCACGATGACTGCGGGCTGAGTTGTATCAATTCGATTGATAATTTCTAAATTGATTTGAACAAGAGATAATGATTTGATTAACTAATCAGAGCAAAATCAAAACTAAATTAATTGTGCGAATAAAAAGGAGTCGTTCTGAATATGGAGAGAGACTTGGGATCTTAAATCCTCTACTAATCGCATATCACATAATTTATATACCCAATTCTAGTAAATCAATGGTCTGGATAATAATGATGTACCGTAGCTACAAGCCTTCATAACATCGTCAAGAGGATGAGTACATTCAAAATGTAGGCACGAATCATCTTCGGTTGGCATGAATTATTCACACTAAACTAGGGTTGCAGCACGACTTATCTCCCCTAAGAATGACTTGTCTCACGATTTGTATATACAAACAACGAAAATAGATGAATGACCATTCATTTTCAATCACAGAAATCAAATTTATAAATTGGATGAAAACGTGTCTTGAACAAAAGATCTTAAACAATCATACAACGATTATCCAAATTGAAAGAAAAACAAGAACCTAAATACAAAATTACATGTTACTTTATTAGAGCATCATCTCGATCCTAAGAAGAAAGCCTAGCTACTCATGGACAGACTGAAATCTTTGAAGTTAAAGAGAACACCATGAATTGATGATTTCTCTCTCCTCTAGCTTTTAACCGTATGCTCTAGAGTTTTGGATCACCAAAACAAGTTCCAATCCCTCTTTTATTACCAGTACTCAAATCTGAACAAAATTGTGCATGCACTCAAAATGCGGCAAATCCGCTTGTGTGCTTTATAGATTTTGCCCGATTGAATTGAGGTAGTGTTGGAATTTTTGCTCTTTTCTTGATCTTTTCATCTTTGGAGTTGTATCAAATATCATAAGCTAAAAGACTAAAACTGTAAGTGTGGGATCCATTTCCTGATAACTCAACCCCCTTCCAAGTCTTTGCTCAAAAAAATAACCAGGACACAATGTGAGATACGAGCGCATGGTTTAGACTTAGCATATCTAATGGAAATCCACTAATCATGTAAAAGTGCTAAATATAGATCAAACATGAGACATGCAGTCACCACCCAATCTTTGAGGGAAAACTAAGAAATTTTGACTCGTGCCAACGGCTATTGCCCGTTATAACTAAGGGATCTGGTCTAGGAGTTTATGTATAAGGATGGAAGGTCATTAATTGAGCACCCCCGGCTCACCTGATCAAAAATTGACCTCCAGTAGTTCTTGATATGAGAATTATTAACACAATATGCTCAAATAACTCAATTATTAAAACTATCTTTACTATGTAAAAAACGAATATAGACCGGATCACCTACTTTGGAATACTCTAATATCTTGCAATTTGAAAAGGGTTTGAAAGTAGAAATCTCATAGAAATATGAGATAACTAACCTACGAAGTGATCAGAATCATTCCAACTTAGGCAATGAAGCCTCTGCACAATAAGTAATCACAGAGATATAGCACATAAGCATATAGCCTCATGGCACCATGCTAAACATAATAAGAAGCAAACACACACGAGATGTAAAAGAAAGGAGAAAGGCTCATCTAGTACTCCTCTACACCATGCCATGAGCTTAAGGGGTCAAAAATCTATGCATGATCTTAGATGTAAGACTAAATGATATGCAAAGAAAATAATAAGAAAATTCACCGAGTACTCCAGCCAAGTTTGACAAAAGACGACTAGTTAGAAAAATGCATGATCCTAGATACGATACGATACGATGATCTACAAAATGCAAACACTCACGTAAAATAAATCCTATGAGCCCGATTGCTACTGAGGATGACATACAGATTGTCAAGAAAAGCACACCACATAATGATATCTACTAAGATATAACCATCCAGACTCGGATGCATGAACCTAATCTAATCATGTAAATGTCATGATAATAACTCAACAACCAAAGCTAAGTAAAATATAAGCGAGAGAGAGAGAGAGAGAGAGAAAGTAATGGTAGGAAGAAAAAAAATCCATTTCGACACATTCGACAAGTATAACCACTATTATATTTAAAACAAGAACTTCGACGAGGATAAGGAAGTCCTAGCCTTCATACGCATGGAAATGAATACAAGCTACTTGAATCCATGAAAGAAAGCTTTGAGAAGGTTGGTCCAACTTATCCTCACGGAGGAAATGGTGCTTGGGTTTCTATATCACCAATAATCAACAAACTACGAAATAAAGAAGGCTCTAATGAGGATAGAGAGATTCTCACCTGCTAATACATGTATAGCGACCCCGGTCTTTTCCCTAGCCTTCATACGCATGGAAATGAATACAAGCTACTTGAATCCATGAAAGAAAGCTTTGAGAAGGTTGGTCCAACTTATCCTCACGGAGGAAATGGTGCTTGGGTTTCTATATCACCAATAATCAACAAACTACGAAATAAAGAAGGCTCTAACGAGGATAGAGAGATTCTCACCTGCTAATACATGAATAAGGGTATAAACTACCCAAATTCATGAAAAATAGTTATGAGATGGGAGATTCAGTCTATTCTCATGAAACAAACCTTGCTTGGGCTTCTATAACAACAAAAATCAGCAAAAAAGTAAATCACGAAAACTCTAACAAGAATGGAGAGATTCTCACCCTCCAACACATGAATAAGGGTATAAATTACCCAGATTCACGAAAATAGAGTAAGGAGATGAGAGAATCCAAACATTCTCCTAGAGGAAGCCGTGCTTAGGCTTCTAACCCATAATAAAATAAGAAAAACAAGTTCGACTTGGCCAAAGTCTCTATACAGGTCTTAAATTACTATAGAAAGAGATAATTCAACTAAGCTATCAACAACAACCCAAAAACGATCTCAAGATCTCAAGAAGATTCCAAAAAGAAAAAAGAAAAAGAAAAAAAAAATAGAGATAGGAGATGTAAGAAATTTAAAATGGAAGTAGGGATTACCCCTGAAGCTAGTAAGGATAGGGCCTAATTTTATCACAAGCTCCAATCTAAGCTTCCTCAAGCTGATGAGGACCACTAGCTCTAAATCTCCATGCCAAAAGATGAAGAATATAGTCTAAGTGTATAGGTATATAGAATATGTATAAAGCTCAATGTTCAATGTTCACTAACTCTCACTAGATTGATTAACCAATACTAAAATTCTCTAACTTTGCTAAATTGATTAACCAATCATCCAACTAGCCAGTCAGCCCTAATCTCTCCAAAAATAGGGTTTATTTATTTATTTATTTATCATAGGCTTAGGGGTACTTGGAATATGCTATTTGGTCCTCAAGGATCTGGATGGCATATTCCAAGTTTTGAGGCGACATCTCACAAGAAATCTGTTTGGCTGACGTCAATTGAATTTGGCCAAACAGAAGTTGTATGGCTGACCAATAGTGGTCCATTGTTTTTTCTCAAAAAGTATCTGTCGGAGCAAAAAGGGTATCCGTCGGAGCAAAAAGGGTCTGGATGTGCTTATTCGAATAGAAGTTGTTCAGATGTGCTTATCTGGACCAAAGTTGTCCATCGTGTTTGGCCATACGTTTCACAAAAGGTTTCCTCATCTTCTCACACATTCTAGCTTTCTAAGCTCTCTTTTTTGAAAAATAGATTAACACTTTAGGAAAACATAATGCTAAGAATAGTCGAAATGAATGAGAAGGTACCACTCGCCTAAAAAATCATTTTGAAAAATAGGTTTGAAGGTCTGGAAAGCTCTTTGCCCAAAAAGGGTGTAGGAATGTTTGTCTCTCTTCATCTCTGGCTTGTACTTGAATTAATCTTTTCTTGAATCATTGTGAGCTTTTCACGAAGCACCCAAGTCTGAAGGTCAGTAAAAAATGGGGTTGTCTGCAATAAGTTACGGAGCCTCGAAGTGAAATATTTTGGCTTTAATCACTTCTCTCCAAACATCATTTGTTGCTAAGATTATAGTGTTTTGAATTTGAATTGAGTTTGAAGATAGAGGAGAAATTTGCCACATTTCCATAGGTTTTGAGTAGTAATGTAATTCTTTACTTTCTTAGTATTTTTGTGCTTATTTTCTCAACTTCCAAACACCATATATTGCTAGAAATTCTAGTTTTATTAGTTAATTAGAGGGCTTGTATAAAGGATCCTAGCCCAATCCTTTCATTTATGTCTCGATTGCTTTATTTTCCTTCACTTTCTCACACTCTCTTTCTTATTTTCTCACTTTCCAAACACTAGTTGTTGATGTGATTTCTTGGTTTCTTAGTGGAGTAATAGGATTATGTAGTTGTTAATTAGCTAGTTCTTTGATTAATGCTTTAGTTTCGTTACTTAGGCTTCGTTTAGAAACAAACTTTTTTAGTAACTTTTTGAATAAAATATGAAGTAAAAAAAAGGGGTACTTACGTGTGTAGACACCCCATTTTTGACCGTCCTCAAGACTTGGACGTCACCGTTTGAACACTCGGTGATCATCCATGTTTGTGTTCGTTTGGAGTTCCCGGAGGCCTCGGCTCGCGCGCCTGCCTCAGGATCTTCGAACCCGACCGTTTAGTGTCTAGTTTTGCACCAAACACTGACATCTTGCCTTTGAGAGGCAGGGTAGGGCTTGTAGACCATCCCCACCCACCACCGGCAGTGGATAGAGGCCACCGGCTGGTTTTTGCTTCCATCGGCACTTTTTATTGTCGGTCGGCACTATTTGTTGCCGGTCAGCACTATTTAGTGCCGACCGGCACTCCCGGCTCTTTTTGCCAAAATGGCAATTTTTGGCGGCCGACTACTGCTATGCATCTACTTTTGCAATATTTTAAGACAGCGTCTTGTTTTTTGCTCCCTCCATACACGTGTATGGAGGGATTGCTCCGTCCTTATGAAGCTTGTTCTGTAAGCTGTTGCAAGACAAGAAAAGTTTCCTATAAAGGAGGGTTCTCTCTTGTTGCATAAGGGTTAGCCCTTGGAGATTTTTAGAGAGCTAGACACCCATTTTCATGGTTTGAGTTCCTAGGTTAGGGTTTGATAACTTTACCTCTCTCTTTTTCCTCTTGTGTGTTTAAAGTGTGTTTGTGTCTTACCTTTGCACACAATCAACATAGTGTTTTCCCTTCCTAATAGCTTACTGCGCGTTCCTACAAGGACTGTTTTTAAGGTGTTTTGGTGTTAGGACTCGAAGCCAAAGAGGGCCATTTGGAGCACATTGTTTGCAGAGTCTCAAGGGTGAGAATCTTAACTCCCTTATTACCCCAAACTTGCATGTGTATGTTTACCAGTGTCTATAAATTCGTGTTTTGTAGCTGCTTAATAATACAAAAGTCTATGTTTTTAGTCCTCTTGATTGTTTGATTAAGAGGTGTTTTTGTGTTTGAGGGTGTTGGACTTCGGCTCTTAGGCTTGGGAAAGGCCCATTTGAGCCACTCTTTGACGCAAGTTTCGAAGACTTTCGGTTGTTTGGAGCTCTTCCTTCACAGGGCATACTGAAATCCTTGAGGATTTCAGTGTGGAGATGGTCCTTGAGTCTCCAAAAGTCAGAGAGGCACCCCCTTCCCTTGTCTGCCCTTAAAATGGACCAGTTTATTGGCCTGCTTTGGAGGACCTAGCTAGGCTTCATGTGACTCCCTTAGTTGTTTTTGTGCTGAATATGTCATGTTATGCTTCTGTTTTATTGGTTTTGGCTACACATCATGCTTAGCATACTAACCATGTAATGCCTTGTTTATGGCCTTAATTGCCTTAGGTTTGTTAGCCTTTTTAGAGCATTTTTAGGCTTAGTTTGCTGAAGTTGCTGTGCAATATTTTGCCATGGTTTAGTCTTGTCCATGGTTGTTTGGGTCGGGATTTGGCATTCATCATATAGCCCTTTTGCCATTTTGGTTTGTTGGCCGTTAAGTTGGGATGTATAGGGCATGACATTTTTGCATTGATTTGGTGATATTGGGACCATCCCACCATTGTTCATTATTCAAACGACCGTTAATAGTAGTGCCTTGGTTTTTGTTAGCTTATTTAAATCTTTG
>NW_021025447.1:199183-211725 GCF_004153795.1 Camellia sinensis | reverse complement strand
TCTATACCTAATCAAGGATTAGTAATTAATGAAGAAGATGTTGAAATACAAAATGATAAATTTAATGCTGGATGGAATATACCTAAACTGCCAATTAAAGAAATTTATAAAACTACTTTTTTACAAAATGTTTTTAAAGTTACTCTCCATGTTAAAACTATTGAACAAGTTTATGCTTTAGAAAAACCACTACAAACCTGTCAATTATTTGATCCAAAATTAATTAAATGACATTTAGATAATGGTTATAATTTTATGCATATTGGTTTAATTCAAGTTGGTGTCAATCCATTAACTATAGTTGGTAAAAATACTTCTGTTTTATTATGTTTACGCGATGCTCGTTTTCTTAATTACAATGATAGTTTAATGGGTATGATGGAAACTGGTCTCCACAAAGGTCCAATACATTTCAACTGTTTTCTTGATTTTACACTTAGTTTACGTGATCCACATATACTTAAAGCTTTAACATTAAATATCCAATTACATGGTTCGTACACTGAAATGTTAGAAAAAGCTCATAATATTGCTTTAATTTATCGTGTTCATTATAAATGTATGCAAACCAATTTAAATGTTCATGCATTACATAAAAGCCCCAAAGATAAAACTTTATTAATCCAAAGTAGTAGTAGTGGCGAATCCATTATTAATATTCCCCAAATGATTGAATGGCAAAATATTGATTTACCTGAACAATGGATTACTGTCAATGAAAATTACAAACATACTCAACAACAATCCTCTATCCAAGATATTCAAAATATTCAACAGTTTAATGATGGTTCTGTTGGAATTAAATTTAATCGAAGTCAATCTTCTCGACATAGTACCTCTAGTGTCCCTACAGAAATTACAACTGATGATGAAATATTTAATACTCCTTTATTTCGCAAAAATAGTCAAATACATCTTGGTCCAACCAACCAAACTCCTCAAAATAAACTAAAAGGGATTGATAATTCTACAACTTCTCAAATAAGTAAACTTGTTTATACTACTACCACACATTTTCCCGAAGAAGAAATAGCTTCAAATACTTCTCCAACCCAAACTGATTTCGAAGAATTTGCACCTCCGGTAAATCCTCAACTCATGACAATCAAAAAAGATTTTACTCCTGATTTAGATAAATTACTTATTGAATTTAGATCCAAAGAAAATAGATCTAAAAGACATGCTTATCTTGCTAAATATGATTCTGCTCAACAATCCAAAATAACTAGAAAATGGTATGATTTCATGGTTCAATATGGTTTTGAATTATCTCTCTTTGATTATCTGGATCAATATTACAACAAGATCAACACAATCACTAAACATAAATGGAAAACTTCTCCTAATACTTCTGTTAGTTCTAATCATCCTCCCTTAGAAAACATAATCATTGATCACCAAGGTTCTGAAGTTCCAGCCTCTCCTTTTAAATTACCTGGCACTGACCCTGAAATCAAGAAGGTTATTGAACAAAATAATTATACAAATCAATGTCTAAAAACGATCGGTAAACAATTAGATAAACTATAAACTAATTTAGATGGCCAATCTATAAAAACTATTAAACCCTTAGATCAACCTCTACTTAATCTCCCTAGTCATCGCTCCAAAAGAACTAGCCTGGTTACTAATGATCAATCAACTGTCCAAGCCATTGAACAATTATTTACTAAATTAACTCCCTCTGATACTTCTACCTCCAAAGATAAAGGTATTACTGTTTTAAATCAACAACCTATTACCAACACTGTTTTCGATCAATCTGAAACTGACACTACTGATAATGAAATAAATCAATTAGCTCAACAATTTCAATCTTCTCATCTTAATAAAATTCATTATCCCAAAGTTAATCCTCAAACTACCAAAAACTGGTATTCTCGACCTACTCCACCTGATCTCCAATTTGAAGAAACTAATCTTAGTAATCAATTTTCTGTTTCTGCTAAAAAATTATATGAATGGAATATTGATGGTCTCAGTGAAGATCAGATCCTTCAAAAACTAAATCATTTATCTATGGTAGCAAATAGTTATCTCAGCAATTATCCCCAATGTTCTCAACCAGAAATTGTTTCCTTAATTACCTTCGGTTTCACTGGCATGATCAAATCCTGGTGGGAAAAATACCTTAGTGAAGAACAACGTGACTCAATCATATATGCTAACCAAACTGATGAAAATGGTCTACCTATCTTTGATGAATCCATAGGATGTTGTCACCCTGACGGAATTAATCAATTAATCTATACCATAATCCGCCATTTTATTGGTACTCCTACCAATATATATTCTCGTATCCATGATCAACTCAGTAATCTTAACTGTCCAACCCTAAGTGATTTTCGATGGTATAAAGATGTATTTACCTCTCATGTTATGCTAAGAGAAGACTGTACCAAATCATTCTGGAAAGAGAAATTTATTAATGGATTACCTAGCTTATTTGCCCACAAAATTAGAGATGTTCTTAGTCAACCTACTGGTGTTATTGAATATGATAATTTAACATGTGGCGATATAATCAGCACTATTCAAAAAGAAGGGTTAAAAATGTGTATTGACCTTAAACTCACTCAAAAAGCTAATAAAGATAAACATAAAGCTAAATATGAATTAGGCAATTTCTGTGAACAATATGGTTTACCTCCTGTTGCACCCTCTCGTAGGAAATCACACAAATATTCTAAACATAAATCATCATATAAATATTCTAATAAATATAAAAAGAATTATTCTCCTTCCAAATCACATGATAAATTCTACACTAAACCTAAAAAGAAATACTACAAATCCAACTCCCATCCAAAATCTAAATCTACCAAAGATGTTACTTGTTATAATTGTGGTCAAAAAAGTCATTACTCAAATAAATGTAAAGAAAAACAAAAGTTAAAAGATAAAGTTAATCAACTTCAAATTGATGATAACTCCAAAAATCAATTATACGAAATTTTCCAATTAAATCAATCTATTACTAGTTCCTCTTCTTCTGACCATCCTGATACTTCATCTGATTACCAATCCTCAAGTGATGATTCTAATGACAACATTAATATAGGCTGTAATGATGTTTGTTGCAAACCAGTTAAACAAGTTACCGTTCTTACCAAAAACACTCAAGAAGAATCTGCCCTTATTGACCTTATTAGTAAATTAGACGATCCAAAATTAAAACAAAAATATACTGATAAATTAAAATCCTTATTAATCCATTCGGATACTAAACCAAAGTTTGATAAACCTATAATAAGTTTAACCAAAACTTTAGAACGATTTAAAAATAAACAAAAAGAAGTTACATTACAAGATTTACAACACGAGATCAATCAGATTAAACAAACAATCAAAGAATTGCAATGTAAAGATAAAACACTCGAAGATGAAATTATTGCTCTAAAACTTGATAAAAGTTTACATAATTTCCAAACTAATGAGCACGAATCCCCACATGAATCTGAACATGAATCTGATCCTACTAATCCTGATAATTTGATATTTGACAACTGATCACACCACTCTCAATCCAACAATCCTGAAGAAAAACGATTAAGTTTAATTAATAAGCTTTACATTCAAAAATGGTATTCGCAAATTAAAATAATTATAAATGATTTTGAATTAGAATTAATTGCTTTAATTGATACTGGTGCTGATTTAAACTGTATACAAGAAGGATTACTCCCTACTAAATATTATGAAAAATGTCACGAGAAATTAACTTCTGCTAATGGTACTCAAATGCATATCAAATATAAATTACCCAAAGTTCATGTTTGCCAAGATAATGTATGTTTTAAAACCTCTTTTGTTCTAGTTACCAATATGACTGATAAAATTATTTTAGGTTCCCCATTTATATATCTATTATATCCATTTACTACATCTAGTACAGGTATCACTACACATGTTTTAGGCCAACCTGTTACATTTCAATTTTTATCCCCTCCTGAACTATTACACTTAAATCAATTAAAAGATTGTTCTATTTCCCATCAAATTAACCGCCTAACTCGCCTACTGCATTTTGGCATAGGAAAAAACATGTAGTCACTTTACCTTATATTAAAAATTTTGATGAACGACATATTCCTACTAAATCTCGCCCCATTCAAATGAATCATGAATTACTTGAATTATGTAAAAAAGAGATTAATGACTTATTACACAACCGAATCATTCGACCGAGTAAATCACCATGGTCTTGCTCTGCTTTTTATGTTAATAAAAATGCTGAATTAGAGCGAGGTGTCCCTCGTTTAGTTATCAATTACAAACCTTTAAATGCTGTTCTAGAATGGATTAGGTACCCTATTCCTAATAAAAAAGATTTAATTAAACGACTCAGTCAAGCTGTTATTTTCAGTAAATTCGATTTAAAAAGTGGTTTTTGGCAAATTCAAATTCATCCGAAACATAGATATAAAACTGCATTTAATACACCCTTTGGCCAATATGAATGGAATGTCATGCCATTTGGTTTAAAAAATACTCTTAGTGAATTTCAACATATAATGAATGACATCTTCAACCCATTTAGTCATTTTTCAATTGTTTACATTGACGACATATTAATTTTTTCAAAATCAATTAGTGAACACTGGAAACATTTAACTGCATTCTTTCATACTATCAAGAGTCATGGTCTTGTCATTTCTGCTCCTAAAATTAAATTATTTCAAACCAATGTCAGATTTTTAGGTTATGATAATCATCATAATACCATTTTACCTATTAGTCGATCCATTGAATTTGCATCCAAATTTCCTGATGAAATTCTTGATAAAACCCAATTACAACGGTTCTTAGGATCCCTCAATTACATTGCTAAATTTTACAAAGACCTTAGGAAAACTTGTCAGCCTCTATTTGATAGGTTAAAGGATTATCCTCCTCCTTGGTCTTCTGTTCATACCTCTATCGTTAAACAAGTCAAACAATATGTCAAGTCTCTTCCTTGTCTTGGTATTCCTACTGACAATTCGTTCAAAATTATTCAAACTGATGCTTCCGATATTGGTTATGGTGCCATTCTTCTTCAGCAACTTACTCCTCAGTCCTCTGAACAAATTGTTCGCTTTCATTCTGGTGTCTGGAATAAAGCACAATTAAATTACAGCACTATTAAAAAAGAAATTTTATCCACTGTTTTATGTATTCAAAAATTTCAAGATGATATTTTAAATCAAAAATTTTTACTTCGGGTTGATTGCAAATCTGCTAAATATGTTCTTGAAAATGATGTTCAAAATCTTGCTAGTAAACAAATTTTTGCCCGCTGGCAAGCTATTTTAAGTATTTTTGATTTTGATATTACTTATATCCCTGGTTGTCAAAATTCCCTTCCTGATTTTCTTACCCGGGAATTTTTACAGGGGGGGTAAGGGATGACTGCACCATTCACTTCTTACCATAAATCCCGAATTACCTATTTCAAAACCCAAATTACGCAGCTTACCCATCGTATGCACCGCCTCAAATTAGCCCGACCAACTACTAAACGCGCCCAATATATCAATTACCATCAACTTCAAGCCCGTCGCAATTTACTTGTTCACAACTACAATTGTTTACACCACCATCAAGATTATTTAGATATTCTTTCTGGCTGCTAATCATTAATTCTTATTTTCACAGATGTCTCGCCCAAGGCCTCCTTCTAAGGCTTTGGCCTCATCCTCCAGTAAACCTAATCAACTTATTGTCCCCCCTCCTTTGGAGTCAGTTACCCCATCTTATTCACTCGAAATGGTTAACCGTTACCAAACTCTTGGTACCATTCATCGTCCTGATTATTCATCTGCATTGGCTTCTGATCCTTTTACATCTAGCCAATCCGTTTCAGTTACTCCATTCCCTATTCATCCTATTAAACCATCCCGATCTGAATATACCAATTCACATGTTACCAACCTGTTCTATAAAGAACCCAGTCACCCAAGAAATCAAACCATCAATGACATTGCTAAATTCCATTTTGGCTCTGGCTGCCATTTCACCCTTTCCCATCCAGAGAAAACCCTAGCCTACTACAAGGATATTCTAATCAATCACCATTCCATTTTGATTAAGCCAATCCAGGATCGCACCTATGCTTACAAGATCCTATATCATTCCATTTATATTCACAACATTGTTTCCATGGCTGAATGGGGTAATCCTAATCAGCTTCGTGATTTACCTGGTCATTCTATTCAATATAATTACCATGACTACGTTGATGCTTGGTTCAAGATTTTCTTGTACCAAAATGAAACTTTCAGTCATTCTTGGTTCATCTCATTTGATCAAAAATTCAAATCTGAGTTACCTACTTGGTTTCTGAGATGGTGGACTCACTATGGCGCCATTTCAGACATCCTCCCTGATGATCTTAGTAACATAATTCATTATTTTGCTTCTGTTTACCCATTTTCTACTCACCAACGGCAATTTCCCTTATTACTCATATTTATTGCCAAATACAAAATTCCCTGGATATTCAAATGGCACTATGGGATTGATGATAACATCATCATTCGCCAACATACAGTTAAATGGTGGGTCAAGTTTAATGTTCCCAGAATTCTTGAAATTGTTCAAGACGAATTCCCACCTGATCAATGTGCTCCAACTTCTGCTCTTGCTAAAGCCCAGCAGAATCCAACTACTATAGCTACACAAGGAAGTCAGCCCAGTCTTCCTCCAGTCAACCTTGGAAGCCCCTCATCTAGTGGCTCCAAGCCCAAATCATCCAAATCTAAGTCCAAAGCTGTTGCTGCTCAACCAGCCCAATCAAAGCCCAATTCAAAGTCCAAAGTCAAGGCAAAGCCCATTCCACCTTCTGCTCAACCCAAAGGCAAGTCCAAAAACAAATCCCAGTCATCAAAAGAAGACATGATCCAGTTAGCCCATCGACTTCTGGATCAAGCTAAAGCCCAATCCACCAGTTCAGAAGACGGTTCAGATCAGATCCATTCCTCTGAAGAGTCAACCAATCAGTATTCAGGACCCGAGTTTCAAGATGCTCAGGATCCATTTGTCTAATCAACATTGGATTCCATATAGATACAAATTAGCTCCAATCAATACTCTTTTGAGAAAAGCTGCCAATTTGTATTTATATTGATTCCATTATTGACATGTCCCACCGAAAGTGATGAATAGTAAAAGTTACTGTTCACTTTTACTGTTCACCATCACTATTCACCCAGTCAACTTTTGTTTAAAGCTGCTCAACTATTCAATCAATCAACCGAAAGCAACCGACAGCATCTGCTTTACCCCATGCGCTGCCAGCTGCTTCCATCAGTCAATTATTACTTTTCTTTTCTTTATTTTGTATAAATTGTAATCAAGTTGAATTCATTCGGCAGGCTTAGAAAAATCTGTAATCTAAGAGCTCTGAGTGAAAGCCAACACCCTTATGCTGTAACCATTCAAGATCCTTGCAGTTCATGTAATTGTAAGTTATGTGTACTATTTGTTATATTTTAATTAAATATTTTAATTATATGTTTTAAATTGATATTATGTGCATTCCAATTCTGTTCCCAGTACATGTTTTGATTTCGTAATTCATCATCTTCATTCTTGTTGTCTGCTTCTGCCTTTAGACGCGCCCGCGGAGGGGGGCCTTATGCTACTACAGTTCGGACTCGGGATTTTGTTGTCGCGGTTCTTCATCTTGAACCAAAGAGTCCAGATACGGCAAATCGTTTTGAGAAACAGATTTTTGAAAAGAAGTGCCAAACATGGACTGCTTTGCCAGATACAGAGTCGCCACCTAAATATTTTACGTGTTCTTATTCCATTTATTAGCCTAGAATTACTATGTTATGCGCGCAGCAAACAAGTATAGACTAGATTGCCTAATTTGGAAATAAGCATTGCATATCCGTTCGGTTTTGAAAAGCGCTTTGGAATTTGCTACTCGCAAGTAGGCTAAAATACGGATTTCAATGAGTTTTTCCAACTCAAACAATCCAACCTCCACCCACAGGCATTAAAACAATTTAACACATAAGCACTTAGCCGCATGGCAGGCTATCTGTCATGGCAACACTCACACGCATGCGGGATGCTAAAGCATAAATACTTACATCGTACTCCGTGCCAAAACAATAAACTAGTTAGCAAACATGCATGTCCTAGTTCATGTTAAAAATGGCTAATGCATCACATGCAAAAATGCAATCTAGGCAGGCTCGGCTAACCCTAAACATGGCATGTGAAATACGATTAATCGATGCACGTATTCAAATTGGAATTGAAGTACAAATGCAGTTAGCATGATGTACCGAGCCTAATGTAGCAATACAAATGCATGAATGCACGCATGCATAGCGTAAGGTATGCTAATTTTAAAGATGCCCTAATCTACCATCATAAGCAGGTAAATAAAGGGAAGAAAGAAGTGGGGATTGGAAGACATATAACGCACTCACCACACTTATTACAAATTTGCCCTCACTCAGAGGGACCAAAATAAATATTACAAATTAATTAACTACGCAAGCTAATTAAATATTACAAATTGCCTAATTAATTAACAATTAAATAAGCTAAGAAAAGCAGTAAACCGCCTCGGGGGGAGGGCCAAATGCAGCGCATGCTCGGATCTTGCTCGGAATCGCACGCCATGCATAGGCTGCCTCTATTTTCCTTCCTTCACTCCTCTGGAGGTTGTCAAAACCTCAGGACTGCTTCTCTGGACATTGAGGAGTGCCACCGGCTGAATAGAATTGCCACCGGCACAAGATGAATCCATCGGCTGCTCGTTTAATGCCGGTCGGCAATATATACTGCCGGTCGAAGGAATGCCTGTAGAATCTGCAATTGACAGCAACAGAGGGCAAGGCAAAGCATAGCAGCACAATTCAAAGCATATATGCACCATTCATGTCCCTTATCATGTTGTGCGACTCAAAGGGGCATGTGTCTCGATTCTCGGACCACCAATCACGCATTTCCATGCATGATGGCCCAAGTGATCAAGTATGCAACTTTTATGTCAAATGAAATGCAAGCCAAACACACAAATCAAGGCCCAATTCCTCACACAAGTCAAGAACTAGGCATGCATGCAAGATGCAATGCAACCTAGGCATGCAAGCTAAGGATGCAACATGGCAATGGCAAGGCACTTATGCAAGCATACAAGCAACATGAGGCAATGCAAATGGATGAAAAGATGGAGTAAAACATGATTTAGGCAGCTCTAATTAGGCCTAAAACAAGGGCCAAAGTGCTATAAAATGAGGGCTAAATGGCATGCAAACATGCATGCACACAAGGACCGACACTTAAGCATAAAAAGGCGACTCTCAAGCACACTTAGGAGAGGCATAATGTGGGCTAATGGCATGCAAAGTAAACAATGAATATGCGTGAATTAGAGGCTCCAAACCTACAATTAACACAAGCAATGCATGCTAGCATGATCAAAGCTCAAAGCAAGCTAAAGGGAATATTGACACTATTCTTAGCAAGACCAAACATGGCATGAAAGGAAGGACCAAAATCAGAGGTTTAGCATGTAAAACAAGCTAAGAACACAATGACATGACATCATAGGGGCTAAACATGGTGGCATGCATGAAGGACGAACATGGAGCATGAGATGACAACCTTACGAGGCATTAAAGGACATCAAATGCAAGCTTACAAGCATACTATAAGGTCTGAAATGACATGGTGGATGGTCCCAAATCACCAAATCAATGCAAAATGTCATGCTATACATGCGCACACTTAAGGCCAACAAGCCAAAATGCAAAGGGCTATATGATGCATGCCAAATCCGACCCAAACAACATGGACAGACCTAAAACATGGCAAAATATGCACACAAGCTTCCAAGACTAAGCCTAAAACAAATGCTCTAACAAGGGCTAACAACCTAAGGCATATTAAGGCATAAACAAGGCATTACATGGTAGGTATGCTAAGCATGCATGGTGTACCAAAACCAAGTAAAAACAGAGGCATAACATGACATATTAAGCACAAAAAACAACTAAGGCATGGTCAACATGAAGCCTAGCTAGGTGCTCTCTCAAGAGGCCAAAAATGGTCCATTTTAGGACAACAAGGAGAGGGGTGGCCCTCTCCTTTTGGAGACTTCAAGCACCATCTCCACCACTGAAATCCCTCAAGATTTCAGTGGTGAAGAGGCCCAAACACCAAAGTCTCGAACTTGCTCAAATGGCTCAAAATGGGGCCTTTCAAGGCCTAAGAGGGGTCACCACCTCAAACCACAAACACTCTTAATAAACAATCAAGAGGACTAAAAAAAAGAACTTTTTTGTATTATACACCAAGCTCAAAAATGAATTTAAGATAGGTAAAAATCCAATGCAAGATTGGGGTAAAAGGGGTAAGATTCTCACCCTTGAAGACCTCTTCAACAATGGTGCTCAATGGCCCTCTTTGGCTTGAGTCCAACACCAAAACACTAAAAACAGTCCTTTAGAACCTCAGTAGCTATAGGAAGGTGAAACCTATGTGTTTGTGTGCAATAGTAAGACACAAACACACTTTAACACACACAAGAGGGAAAAAGAGAGAGGTAATGTGTATCAAACCCTAACCCTAGAACTCAAACCATGAAAATGGCTGTCTAAGCTCTCTAAAATATCTCAAGTGTCTAACCCTTGCAACAAGAGAGAGACCCCCCTTTATGGAACTTCTTGTCTTGTAAAGCTTACAAGACAAGCTTCATAAGAGGGAATCCCCCATACACGTGTATGGAGGGGAGCAAAAAGCAAGACAGTTGTCTTAAAATATCTGCAAAAGCAAGATGCACAGTAGTCGGCCGCCAAAAATGCCACTTTAGCAAAAGAGGTGCCGACGCAGAAAATAGTGCTGACCGCAACAAATAGTGCCGGCCGGCAATATACATTCCGATGGCAGCAAAAACCAGCCGGTGGCCTCTAGCCACTGCCGGTGGTGTATGGGGATGCCTCACAAGGCATTCCCTGCCCTTCCAAGGCAAACAAAGTGTTTGGTGTGAAACCAGACACTAAACAGTCGAGTTCGGAGATCCTGAGGCAAGGCGCGCGAGCCGAGGCCTCCGGGAACTCCAAACGAACACAAACATGGATGATCACCGAGTGTTCAAACGGTGACGTCCAAGTCTTGAGGACGGTCAAAAATGGGGTGTCTACAACGTGTAGGTCCTAGTAAGTGAATTTATTGTCTTATAGGTCCTATGGGAAAAATTTATCAATAAAAAAAGTCACTATTGTGACTTTTAGTGACAAAATATAAAAATCATGAACAAAAAAAGTTACTAATTGTCAATTTTTAGCGACATATATAAAAAATTGTCACAAAAAATTATTTTTAGCGACAAGCAAGACTTATTTTCAATAGGACTTGATAGGAATTAAGCCAAACTATTAGGACCTATTGGTAGTTTACTCTAAAAAAAACTAGTATGTTTGAGATGACTTTTTGGTTTTTTACGAGAAGATATGCAAAAAGTAAAAAATGAAATTTTGATTTTTTTGTAGAGGTTGTTGTGCTTTTTGATTTTTTAGTAACTTTTAACTTTTTGGCTAAAAAAATCACTTGCCAAACGAGGCCTTATTATATTCTTGTAACACCCCAACTTTCAGGTTGTTAATAAATAAATCAACCTCAAATTTACTATAAAAGATAACTAATAACCTCAAATGTACAAATTATCTCCATAAATATTTTACACCAATCTCTTCAAAATAATTATACAATTGGTTCCAAAATAATAATATAATGGTGGGCCCAAAAATATCTAACTCAGTAAATCCTTTAGTACTTAAAATCGAATCGCCATTAAATTGCTTCATACCTAAAAAATAAATTAATTGGGAAATATAAAATATGACAGAAATAACAATGTTCGGATAGAGAAATAAATCAATAGGAATCTAACAAATTACGACATTGCACAAATGATTCGATTTGAGATATCAAGGAATTTACCAAAATTGCATAAACAAATCATCTCAACATAGGATAACCATCCAGGACCAAATACCCAAACTTACTCAGTACATGACTAGTGACCAACTTCACCCACTTCACCCAAGCACAACCGCTTATCCAGGCATATTGGTGTAAGCTATTGGCAAGATTCACTCGATCTATGTACAGAGTATTTCCATGTCATTTAGTTAAACAAATCAACATTGTGAACACATAATAACTATACAAAATTTATCAAATAATTAGAATAATTGAATGTATGAACATAGAATAATTTCACAGAATTATCAATGATCAGTATAACAAACGGAGTACAAATTGGAAGTAATTAAAATGAAACTCTTTACAAAATATTAGAGGAAGCATATTGTATACCACCCAAATTACTCAAAATAATTTCCTCTGTCGCCAACACTTTAATCATTTGATATTTCACCATAGATCTCCAAAAACGATGATTCAAAATTCTAAGACATAAGTGTAGACACCCATTTTTGACTGCTCTTAAGACTTGGGCTCTACTGATTATTTACTTGGTGATGAAAGATGTGCAGTGCAAAGGTTCGATTTCTTTGACAAGAGAGAAGTAAGTG
>NW_021025447.1:80812-199158 GCF_004153795.1 Camellia sinensis | reverse complement strand
GAAATTTAGAAAATCCTGACTCGGTGCTGAAGGCCACATGCCCGTCATCACTGAGTTGTCTCGGCTCGGGAGCTTGGGTACGATCGGGGAAGGTCAGCTATGAGCACCCCCTTTCGCCCGGTCCGAAGACCGGCCTCTACTAACCGTGATATCCGATTTTGAAAACATTACGTGTTCTTATTCCATTTATTAGCCTAGAATTACTATGTTATGCGCGCAGCAAACAAGTATAGACTAGATTGCCTAATTTGGAATAAGCATTGCATATCCGTTCGGTTTTGAAAAGCGCTTTGGAATTTGCTACTCGCAAGTAGGCTAAAATACGGATTTCAATGAGTTTTTCCAACTCAAACAATCCAACCTCCACCCACAGGCATTAAAACAATTTAACACATAAGCACTTAGCCGCATGGCAGGCATACTGTCATGGCAACACTCACACGCATGCGGGATGCTAAAGCATAAATACTTACATCGTACTCCGTGCCAAAACAAATAAACTAGTTAGCAAACATGCATGTCCTAGTTCATGTTAAAAATGGCTAATGCATCACATGCAAAAATGCAATCTAGGCAGGCTCGGCTAACCCTAAACATGGCATGTGAAATACGATTAATCGATGCACGTATTCAAATTGGAATTGAAGTACAAATGCAGTTAGCATGATGTACCGAGCCTAATGTATGCAATACAAATGCATGAATGCACGCATGCATAGCGTAAGGTATGCTAATTTTAAAGATGCCCTAATCTACCATCATAAGCAGGTAAATAAAGGGAAGAAAGAAGTGGGGATTGGAAGACATATACGCACTCACCCACACTTATTACAAATTTGCCCTCACTCAGAGGGACCAAAATAAATATTACAAATTAATTAACTACGCAAGCTAATTAAATATTACAAATTGCCTATTAATTACAAATTAAATAAGCTAAGAAAAGCAGTAAACCGCCTCGGGGGGAGGGCCAAATGCAGCGCATGCTCGGATCTTGCTCGGAATGCACCGCACTGCATAGGCTGCCTCTTTTTCCTTCCTTCACTCCTCTGGAGGTTGTCAAAACCTCAGGACTGCTTCTCTGGACATTGAGGAGTGCCACCGGCTGAATAGAATTGCCACCGGACAAAGATGAATCCATCGGCTGCTCGTTTAAAGGAAAAAGTAAAACAAGCAATAAAAGAACTTTTTTGTATTATACACCAAGCTCAAAAATGAATTTAAGATAGGTAAAAATACAATGCAAGATTGGGGTAAAAAGGGGTAAGACTCTCACCCTTGAAGACCTCTTCAACAATGGTGCTTCAATGGCCCTCTTTGGCTTGAGTCCAACACCAAAACACTAAAAACAGTCCTTTAGAACCTCAGTAGCTATAGGAAGGTGAAACACTATGTGTTTGTGTGCAATAGTAAGACACAAACACACTTTAACACACACAAGAGGGAAAAAGAGAGAGGTAATGTGTATCAAACCCTAACCCTAGAACTCAAACCATGAAAATGGCTGTCTAAGCTCTCTAAAATATCTCAAGTGTCTAACCCTTGCAACAAGAGAGAGACCCTTCCTTTATGGAACTTCTTGTCTTGTAAAGCTTACAAGACAGGCTTCATAAGAGGGACATCCCGCCATACACGTGTATGGAGGGGAGCAAAAAGCAAGACAGCTGTCTTAAAATATCTGCAAAAGCAGATGCACAGTAGTCGGCCAGCCAAAAATGCCACTTTAGCAAAAAAGGGTGCCGACCGGCAGAAAATAGTGCTGACCGGCAACAAATAGTGCCGGCCGGCAATATACATTACCGATGGCAGCAAAAACCAGCCGGTGGCCTCTAGCCACTGCCGGTGGTGTATGGGGATGCCTCACAAGGCATTCCCTGCCCTTCCAAGGCAAAACACAAGTGTTTGGTGTGAAACCAGACACTAAACAGTCGAGTTCGGAGATCCTGAGGCAAGGCGCGCGAGCCGAGGCCTCCGGGAACTCCAAACGAACACAAACATGGATGATCACCGAGTGTTCAAACGGTGACGTCCAAGTCTTGAGGACGGTCAAAAATGGGGTGTCTACAACGTGTAGGTCCTAGTAAGTGAATTTATTGTCTTATAGGTCCTATGGGAAAAATTTATCATAAAAAAAAGTCACTAATTGTGACTTTTAGTGACAAAATATAAAAATCATGACAAAAAAAGTTACTAATTGTCAATTTTTAGCGACATATATAAAAAATTGTCACAAAAAATTATTTTTAGCGACAAGCAAGACTTATTTTCAATAGGACTTGATAGGAATTAAGCCAAACTATTAGGACCTATTGGTAGTTTACTCTAAAAAAAACTAGTATGTTTGAGATGACTTTTTGGTTTTTTACGAGAAGATATGCAAAAAGTAAAAAGAAAATGAAATCTTTGATTTTTTTGTAGAGGTTGTTGGCTTTTTGATTTTTTTAGTAACTTTTTAACTTTTTGGCTAAAAAAATCACTTGCCAAACGAGGCCTTATTATAATTTCTTGTAACACCCCAACTTTCAGGTTGTTAATAAATTAAATCAACCTCAAATTTACTATAAAAGATAACTAATAACCTCAAATGTACAAATTATCTCCATAAATATTTTACACCAATCTCTTCAAAATAATTTATACAATTGGTTCCAAAATAATAATATAATGGTGGGCCCAAAAATATCTAACTCAGTAAATCCTTTAGTACTTAAAATCGAATCGCCATTAAATTGCTTCATACCTAAAAAATAAATTAAATTGGGAAATATAAAATATGACAGAAATAACAATGTTCGGATAGAGAATAAATCAATAGGAATCTAACAAATTACGACATTGCACAAATGATTCGATTTGAGATATCAAGGAATTTACCAAATTGCATAAACAAATCATCTCAACATAGGATAACCTGTCCAGGACCAAATACCCAAACTTACTCAGTACATGACTAGTGACCAACTTCACCCACTTCACCCAAGCACAACCGCTTATCCAGGCATATTGGTGTAAGCTATTGGCAAGATTCACTCGATCTATGTACAGAGTATTTCCATGTCATTTAGTTAAACAAATCAACATTGTGAACACATAATAACTATACAAAAATTTATCAAATAATTAGAATAATTGAATGTATGAACATAGAATAATTTCACAGAATTTATCAAATGATCAGTATAACAAACGGAGTACAAATTGGAAGTAATTAAAATGAAACTCTTTACAAAGATATTTAGAGGAAGCATATTGTATACCACCCAAATTACCTCAAAATAATTTCCTCTGTCGCCAACACTTTAATCATTTGATATTTCACCATAGATCTCCAAAAACGATGATTCAAAATTCTAAGACATAAGTGTAGACACCCATTTTTGACTGCTCTTAAGACTTGGGCTCTACTGATTATTTACTTGGTGATGAAAGATGTGCAGTGCAAAGGTTCGATTTCTTTGACAAGAGGAGAGTCAAATCCTAACCTCACACCCCATTTTGGACCAAAGCTATTTTGAATGATTTTTAGACCTTAAAGCCCTCTCTTTCAAAATATTTTTTGAAATAAAGTTCCTACGATGTTCCAACGCTCGCATTTTGTTAAATGTTGCGCTTTTTGGTAAACCGGGCAAGGACAAAGTGGAAATGAATGAAAGAGAAGTGAATTCTGTGAAAAATCTTCCAAAACATCTCGTTTAGAGGTTTGGATTTGAAGAAAAGAGGAGGAGAGGGGAGATACCAAGTTGGGGAAGAAGATGGGCATGAACCGTTAAGAGAGAGTCGAGCCGCCGTCGCTAAATCAGACCTATCCTTTTGTATACTTGGATTTAAGCTATGAGGCCACCTCCATTGGAAATAAGACTTTTGGTGCTTCATTTTTCACTCAATAATCTCCTAAAGCAGAGTCTGTATGGGGGAGATATGGTTGTTGGAAGTTGGGCATCAATTCATTAGGATCAAAACTGAGCAGCCTTCACTAAAAGAGGCATAACGTTTTGCACAATTTGAATTTTGATGTGAGGCTACTTCCATTGGAAATATGACTTCTGGGGCTTCAATTTAGGCACAAGAATGACCTGAAAAAGAGTCCATATGAAGGAGTTATGCCCATTTGAAGTTGGGCCTGCAGAGCAGAATTTGCTGTCGGCTACTAGTAGTGTCTTATCGGCCACAAATGTGTACAGTCGGCCACGGGAGTGGCCGATCGGCCATCATTAGTAGAAGGTGGGCCAAAAAGATGGCCGGTCGGCCAAAAATGCCCAGAAAGCTTAGAATTTGAAGATATTTACCTCCAACTGTCTTCCAAATGCTCTAACTGTCTCTAAATCAGATATTTCCGACCCAAGGCTCTCTTTTTGCTATATATGGAGGCCATATCTCATATATTGAGGGGTTAGTAAGTTCAGAAAGTTTGGGAGGCTCTCTCTCTAAAATCCCTCTCTCTCTACAAAATTTTGTGTGCAAAATTTCAGCCTCTCCCTCTAGGAGCCTCTCTCTCTTCTTGTTTTGTGCCTTAAGCTTAGAATTCTCTACACTTTTGCAAAGAGACCCTAAGTCAAATACCTTCATCTTGGAACTGAGGTCCTTGGAGGTCCTATTTGAGGTCTAAAGCTTGGTTTTAGCTCAGAATTTGGACTGTTTTGCTGCTGTGCCTCAAGGGTAAGAACTTGTCCCTTTTATGCTTTGTTTTGGTTAAGTGTTTGGCCATCTTTGCAAACTATTTTTGGCCTACTTTCCAACTACAAAAACCTCTGTTTTTAAGGTTTAAAAATGGTGGTTTGAGTCCTTTTGGGTTAAGGGGTGTTTCCCCCCTTTTGCTCATTGGCTTGTAAAGCCTTTGAGCTATCTTTCAAGTTTTCAAACAATCTCTTTTTGGCCTTAAAACCACTAAATTTTAGAGGAATTTCAGTGGTGGAAAGTCTATTTTGAGGTCCAAAATAGGAGGGGGTGGCCTCCCCTCCTTATCTCTCTATGCCATGCCTTGTTAGCACTACAAAGTAGCATATTCTTGTGGTTTGTGTTAGCTTATTTCAAGCATGTTTTTGTGACTTCTTGAACCTGCTATAACTCTATTTTTGGCTGGTTTGGCCACTGGTTGCTTGCACCTTACACTTGTAGTGTAATCTTGCTTACTAGCTTAACATGTTTAATGATTTAGCCTATCATTCTAGCATGTGTTAGCTTAACTCCAGCACATTTTTTCCACTAATTTAGCATGCTTAAACTCTATTTTGAGTGGTCTTAGACATATGTGCTTTGCTTTGTATAGCTATAGTGTAACCGGCCATTAATAGCTTTGTGTTTCGGAACATCTAGCATGCTTTGCTTGAGTTGTTTGCATACTATGGCATCATTTAGCATATGATTTCAGAGCATATATCTTTGCCACACTCTTGCATGTGCCACTCCTTCATTGCTTCTAAGAGTTAAGCTTTGTGCCTTGCTTAGGAGCCAACATGTGCGCATGATTTTCTTGCCTTTTGTGCCTAAGTTTTAGCATGATTAGGCCACTGATTTGGCATGTTTTAAGTCTATCCATAGCTGATTTGGTCATTTGAGCTTGATATTGCATGCTTCTAGTGCAGTACACTTCACTAGCTTCAATGTTTTTGGCTCTTAACATGTTGTACATGAGTTGTTTGCATGTTATAGTCTTATTTCTCATGCCATATCAGCACTGAATTGCTACAATCTTCCTCCATGCTTCACTCTTTCATTTGCTTTGAAAGTAGTCTTAAGCCCCTTGTTAGCTTGAGCATGGAATTGAGGCTCTCATGCCTAATGGTTTTAGCCTTTTCTTGAGGGCTTCTACTAACCAAAAGCATGAGGTTTCTTTCATGCTCAGGGTGCTTGTGGCTGAGGCCATCTTTCCCATTAGAGGACTTTTCACATTGGACTTAACCGGTTAAAGGACTAATTGGTAAGCTAAAATGTGTAAATAAGAAATGGACCAACTAAAACATGGCTAAGATAAGCATATTGTTGCATTTCATGTGTTTGGATCGGACGTTAATCCAAACACAGAAATACGAGACATTTCATAATCAAAGTGATGAAACGTGTCACATTTCTTGGTCGCCGTCACCCTTGGTCCTGTATGATAGGGTGGTGGCCATTTGAGTCTTAAGTGTGCATTCATGAAGCTTGTACAAGCTTGGTCCTTTGGTCATCATGCATTGAGATGCTTGATTGGTGGCTTGAGAGCCAAGTACCACATTCCTTTGAGCTTGAGACATGATAAGGAGGGTGGCAGTACATAGATTCCCTTGCAGATACATTGCCATGCCTCTGTTTGCTCTCTGTTGCAGCAAAAGGAGGAATTCTAGGGAAGCAGTGGCCGACGGACCACATGTCCTAGCCGACCGGCCACCAATTTTGGCCGATGATCACCAACTATGGCCGATCAGCCATTAATGTGTTCTTGAGATCAAATAGAAGCAATCTGGAGGTTAGCACAATTTTCAAAGGTTCAAAGATGTGCAAACAGAGGCTTCTAGAGGCAAGGCAATGGATTTTAGAGAGGAAGCAATCGAGCATGCATACCTCCCTCGCCCGCGAGGCCATCCTTATCACTTTATTAGCTAGATGTAGTTAATTACATGTGCTGTGATTAATTTAGCTTAGTTCATGTTGTAGCATTCTAATTAGCTTAGATTAGCTAGTTATTCAATTCGGTTTGTAATAATTAATTAGCTAGAATAGTTAATTAGTTGGTCTGTAATAAGTAGTTTAGCTTAGATTAGCTTAGCATATTTATTCGGACCCTCTTTCGCGAGGACACAATTTTGTAATAAGTGTGCGTGTGTGTATGCATGTCTTCCAACCCCACGTCTTTCTCCCTTTTACTTACCGCTTTTGATGGTTAGTTTTAGGGTACATTTTGATTAGCATACCTTATGCTTTGCATGCGTACATCATTCATTTGTCTTGCATGCACCGGGCTCGGCACATCATTCAAACTGCATTGTATTTCAATACCTATTTAAATACGTGTATCGAATCGTCGCATTCATATGCCATCTTAGATAGCCGAGCCTACTTAGTTTCATTTTGCATGTGTTGCATTAGGCATTTTAACATAGTTAGGATCATGCATGATTTCTAACTAGTTTTCTGTTTTGGCTCGGAGTACACTGTAAGTGTTTACGCTTTAGCATACTTGCATGAGTGCGAGTGTTGACATGACAGCATGCTTGCCATGAGGCTACTTGCATAAGTGATTAACTACTTGAATGCCTGTGGGTGAAGGCTTGATTGCCTGAATTGGAACAATTCGATGAATGTGAGTTTTAAGCCCACTTTGCGAAGTGGCAAAATCATGTTGTTTTAAGCCCACTTGAGGGTGGCAAAATCCACGCTTTAGACTACTTGCGAGTAGCACTTTCAAACCATTTTTCACAAACAAACATGAGTTGTTTTGTTCCAATTCTCATGATCGAGTCTATACTTGTATGTTGTGCGCATCACTTAGTAAAGCTAGATTAATAACCAGAATAAGAACACATGGTTTATAAAACAACATGTCTTCTTTAATAGAAGCCGATCCTTTGATCGGGCGAGCGGGGGTGCTCATTTCAGGACCTTTCCCTCTCGTACCCAAGTTCCTGAGCCGAGGCAACTTTGGTGATGACGGACACGTGGCCTTTGGCACGAGTCAGGGTTTCCTAAATTTCCCAAAATAAAATATTTAGGTGGCGACTCTGTAATCTGGCAAAGCAGTCCATGTTTGGCGCTTTTTATTCAAAATTGATTTTCCAAAACCAATTGCCAGATTTGGACTCTTTGGTATTTATCAATCTCACATTGCACTTTGTGAGATTAGATTTAGAACTGTGATAGGAGTCCGAACTATAGTAAGACCAATTCGCGCCCTCTCCGAAAGAGGGGCACGCAAAGAAAGTTGGGTCTACAATAAGGTATGCAATGTTTGACAAAATCTACAACTCTCCTCTTTGATGAAATTACTAACACTCACTCTAAACACTCTCAATCTAAACTTAAAGTATATATCACAAATGGGAGGGGAGAGAGAGAGAGAGTGGCACGAAGGCTTGAGATGAAAATAAAGTTTCCAATTTGCAAGTTATATAATGGGAGTAGAAGTAACCTATAAGTAAACTTGGAGTGAAAGGAAAAACAAAAGAAATAAAGAAATGATAGAAAAGGGAAAAAAAATGGATGGGATGGTTGGATATAGTAAATCAATTAAAGTACATATATATGGAAAAGGGAATGGAGTGGATGGCCATGCTTTGTGTGTGTGTGTGTGTTTTGCTTAGTAAGGAAGAAAGATAATAAATAGGATAGAAAAATTTATTTTTAAATAAAGATGTATGAAATATTAATAATGATGAGATGAAGATAAAAGAGATAAAATAAATATAAGAAGACAAGTTAGGTTCTCATCTAAAAATCTCATCACCAAACTATTATAATAAATCACTAACACCTTTGTAACACTTCGAATTCCTTGGACTAGTGGGATTGCTCTTGACACTCTTATTATTGTACTTGGAGCCTCTTTGATTCATTTTATAATATTGATTGAGGTGGGATCATAATGGTAAAATAGGATTGAACCAAAAAAATTGATTCGGATAATTGTCCTATGAGTAGTTTTCACTCTTTTACCTTTTTCCGCTTCCACACTTTGAATCTAGAAGTGAGGCCAGCACCATTGGAAAACTTGTTTTCGGGGATTCGATTTAGACACAAGAATGACCCAAAACAGAGTTCGGACGAGGGAGTTATGCCCGTTTGAAATTTGAGTACCTATGTTGGAAGCAAGTTCGCTTGAGCAAACTTTTGACCGCTCTAGTGGTTTGCGCGAGTTATAGAGATTCTAGGAGCTTTCTTTCACTACTTGAGCCATGTTTTGACCGCTTGAGTGGTCTGTTCAAGTTAGCACTTTAAAATCTCTTTTTTTGGCCAAATCTTCTCTCTCTCTCTCTCACTCTCTCTCTTCCCTCATTCTTCTCCATATCCAAAACCCTAGCCTTCCAACCTTGATTTCTTCTACTTTTGTCAAAGATTCATCCTAGATTTTGCAAGACAAGCAAAGAGGAAGTGAAGACCAACATATCTACCGATTGAATTGTTGTACCTTCAAAGTTCTCTTTGGATATTCATCTTCTTGTCTCCATTCTTGAGGTAGGGGAACTTTCAACTTGATATATTTATGATTTGAGATATTTATGTGGTATTTTTGTAGTTATAGTAATGTATGAGATGATTTTGTGATATAAAGTAGGTTCGACAAATAAAATGGGGTTGTACTCAATGTTTTGGAAAAGTTTATGCATATCCTTCTTGATTATTGTTAGGAACGATGAGTATTGACTCTTTATGTGCAAAGGAAAGGAAGGCCCAATTTTTCCAAAAACCCTAGTTTTCAAATTTGATTTAATAATTGGTTTGGCCAAATTGATTTTTAAATCTTGAAATTGGGTGAATGATTATGGAAATGGTGTTGAGACATGAGATTATTGAATTTTCTTGGATATATGTATTAAAATAAGTTCTGAAAAATGGTGGGGTTAGAGAAACCCTTTATTGTTGATACTGTTAAATGTTGTTCTGAATTGAACAACCCTAGGAAAATTGAATTTGAAAACTCATGCATCATGTGCGTTATAAATTTCGCATGTGATTTTAAAATCTCGTGGATGTTTGGAAAATGTCAAAGGGAGTAAATAGCCTATGAGTCTGGGTAGTTAAGTCGGGTATTGGTAATGGGTTGTGTGTTGTATTTGGTACCAGCATGGGGAGTCAAGGAACATAATTGCCTTGTCTTGAGCTTATCACTAGACGAATATAGGAAACGTTTTGGGTGTCCATGAGCCCTTCATTTTTAGAGTCAGCAAATGTGGAAAAACATGGTTTTGGGTGTCCATGAGGCTGCCGTTTCAGGAGTCGGCAAAATGTGGAAAGGAATGTTTTGGGTACCCATCGCCCTGTCGTTTTTAAAGTTGGCAAATGTAGGAATTTTTTTGAATATAAATCTATGTATGTATGTATGGTTTTGCAGTTCCTGCTTAGGATAGTGTATTTACCACCCCATGGTTATAGATGAGACTTTGAACGAAAATCATGCATTGAACATTTTTGGTTTTAAAAGAGAAAATATGAATTTATCCTAACAGGTGCATGGCATGATCATATGCATCTCAATTATTTATATGTCTTGTTAATAGTATTTCGTACTGGACATTAGCTTACCCCTGCTAACAACATTTCAGGAATTGATGGTGTGACTCTGCTCAAGTGACAAGGTGGTGAAGATTTTGAATGGAGCACGTGGGCTCATTAGATGTTATTTGTTGAAGCTCTAGAGCTATTGTGTGTTGGGACTGAATGTCTACTCTTTTGTGCAACCAAGGGGTTTCCCTTGAAACTTGTATGCAATTAGGGCATCTTTACTTTTGATTTCTTTAATTTTGTGAGCTATAACTTGTATTGTGAGTATAAGATGTAATAGCTTAATATAGTTCATTGAGAACGAGATTTCCTTAATAAGAGACAATATTTTTCTTAAAGCATTATCTTATGAGAAATGAATTTATTTGACGGAACCAATGAATATTTAATAAGAATTGACTATATAAAGGTATATAAATTTTGGGGCATTACAACTTGGTATCAGCGCTAACTAGGTTTGAATACCTTTAGCTAGTGGGATGTGACTTTTGCTGCAATGGATTTATCATGTTAGGAAGGGACACTAGTTTACTTTGTAAGGTTTATGTGCTTATATGACTATGTGGGTATGTGATTAAGCTTCTAGGATACAACTTGAGTCTATTACATTCGTCAAAATCCTTTTGGAAGGGCACCTAATCAATGCTCTATCCACTTGGAAGTCTATGAGTGCCATGAGATGAGTTGATATCTTAGAAGAGTGATTTGTATGTGCTCTATGTGACTATGCACTTATATGGTTTGCCTTGTGTGGAAGTAAATACATGTATAGGAATATGTATAACTTGCATATGGCGTGTTAAATCTTTTGTGGAGTTTTTAAGTGTGTGTTAAACCTTCTCTATTTTCTTATAGGATGTAAGGACACGAGTTACCCCAAATGGGGGGAAAACTTTTGGGACTTGAATCTTTGGCACCACTTTTATTGGTAAGATATATCGTTTTGGGATCACATGAGAACATGATTATGAGATTGGTATGGAAACTTAGTTTACTGATTTTGTAAGTTCATGAGAAACAATTGTGACCTTATGATAGTACATATTTTATTGTATGGTGAATGGTTTGTGGTTATGAAGAGTTGAAATTATCTCATAGACTTACATTAAAATTTTGGAAATAGGCTAGAAAATAGGACTTGGAAGTGGAGTGAGGTAAGGATTAAACCTTATGGTAATGTACATTGATTGAGGCCTTAAGGACGATCAGAGTGACCTAAGGGTAAGTGTTTTGGAATGTCAATATTAGAATATGTGAACTAGTTTTAAACTTTCTCAAACTAGGTGAAGTTAGTTATGTTTAACTCTGTTGGCAAAGTAGCATAAGGAAGAGGCTATGTGATGGGTGTCTTAAGGGTTGGCTTCATAAGTATCGATAATGTGAGTCAAGCGTGGAGTTGTTATGAATAAGCAGAGACTTATGATAGGAATTTTGAAATGACTGATGTGGTTAGGATAGGAAATTCTTCATAAGAGGTTGTATTTGACTTGCTAAGACAATTAGGCGTGTTGTTCATGTTCCATCATTGTTACGACGTAGGAGTTATGAAATGTGGGTTGGGTTTGATGTAGGCTAGGACAGAGTGAGTTTATTTATGTTGTTGATATATCGTGTTAGTAGTTCTATTGAGTTTAGCTGAGACCTTCAATTTAGAATGATTGATAATTGTTAAATGTGATTGTTTCGGATTATGAGTTCAAGTTTTGTAAGAGTTATAATTGTGGCATTACAAGTTATATGGTTAAAGCTGAGGTTGACTCCTTCACTATGTTCGATAGGCTACGGTATTGTTTAAATTACGTTGAGTTGTTGTCAAAAGTAATGTCAATTACCTAGTGGTCTCACCCCAAATTTGTCTTACCGTTGAGGTGAAGAAATTTTGTGTAGTAAAGATCTTCAACCACGAGCATTGTTGAGTAAAAAGATGAGGGTGTGCGCTGATGAGTGACTAATGTTAATCCTGATAAGAAGATACTTAGAAAAAATAAATAAATAAATAAATTTGAAACCTTTCACTTTATAAGTGGACTATAGTGTTGCTATTAGTGTTGTTTTAGATGTCACCTTGACAAGCTTTCTTCCCATAAAAGATCGACTTACGTAATGAGTGTTTGCCAATGCTTTGATGGAAATTTGTTTCAGAACAAGTGAGCTCTTTGGTAGACGAAAGTTTGGGTTGAAATCATTAGTTTTGCAATGAAAAGGTATAGCTAATCTACGGTTATCCTTTGCGAGGTTGATGTGGTGCTAGACGGAGTTGTACAATGGTCGAATAATACGAAAATTAGATAAGTAAACTTTTCTATGCATCGATGGTTAATCATGTTTATTTAAATTAGTAGTTGGGGCCAAGATAGATGAACCTTCCTAGTTGTGAGAGTTTCACCCTAAGTTTGATTATGAGCCTGAGTCGATTATGAGTTTAAATTTATTACAATGGTACGATGATATGAATGGTTAACTAGTCCTTTTGTTTTTAGGAGAACATGATCCGATTTGTGTGCACTTAGGATTATCATCGTTTTATGGTTGGGAGTAGAGGTTGATTTGGTTCTTGATTGGCATTTTCCATTTTATTTTACGATAGTCACTAGTGATTGCGAATAATCATAATTTTCAAGTGAGAAATTCTTTCTTAGTGGTTGATTGTGAATCCTAGTAGGAATTTTCATTTCACCATGGGTGTGAAAAGATTTTGGGTCACTACTGTGTTAATATAGCAGGATTATTGAGGTCATCCTTGTGCATTTGACTTTTGGTGAATGATATCAATTTGGATTTTGAAGCATTTATCTTCCATGGTAAAAGGAAATATTTCGTGCTTACAGTTTCATTTTGTAGAACCTTTAAATATAAGAAATACTTAAGGGTAAAGTACTTGGTACGTGATCCTTAGTTGTAATTTTTGAAATTTTGTAACTGATGGTTTTGAATGGAAGCTTGAGATGACATTAAGATTGTGATTAGTCTTTGATGCAACCCTGACTTAAATCGTGTTAATATTTCGTGTTCTAGTTGAACTAGTAGTTGATGTTGTGAATGCAAGATTAAGATAATTTATATAATTAAATTTGACAAGTTGAGGTAATTAATAGTTTCCATATGTCTAACTAGTTGAGTTGAATTTAAAATTCCAAATTTAGCTGTTAGCTTGGAGATTATTTTCTTATAGTTAGTTAAGAGTTTTTTCCAGGATAGGAAGTATAACTCATTCATTGAATTAAGAGGTTGTGTTATGATTTAAGGATTTTGGGTGTAGTGTTTGTTTCAAGGGGTGTATCGTGTTGTGCGAGTATAGGTAAGCGATGTAAGTGTAGATGATTTTACTCTTACATGTTTTGTCTATTGTAGTTGTGGCGTGGGGAGAGGTTGACAATGAGTCACCTCGGAACTCATCTCAGACTTCCGATGGGAGGCGTAGGGATGAGAATTACTTGTTCGTTTATATGTCACTCACGAGAGTGACAAGTTGTACTAAATATTTGATACTTGTTTTAATTGTTTGTGTGTGATCCCCAAAATGGGGTTAATTGTGAAAGTTTGTGATGCAAACACAAAATAAATAATGAGCAATTGGTGGATTATAGTGGTGGTCGTGAATGGGATGCGACTTCCCAAGCTTGTCTTATTTAACCTTATAGTGCCCGTTATATGTGATTGTAGCTTGAATAATTGCAAATGGATTGTGGCATCACCATGGTGATGGGATCATTGGTTGGGTGACGTTTGGGAGTCACCGATTGAAAAATGTTTGAGAAGAGAGTCGAGAATAGACTTTTCCTATTGAGGATGACCTTATTTTTGCCGAAATTAAGAAATTATCGTTATGGATAAACCAGTGAGTAAAGGAGAAATAGTCATGAAGAGGGCATATGGAGTCTTATGAAGTGTATAACCCATAACTATTTCAATAAATAAATAAATTTCTTTTTCAAACTGCGTCTAAAACAATTTTTTTATTATATATATATATAAAGTTTTCTTCCAAGAAGAATCTCTTTTAATTTCCAAAGTCGAGAAATATTATTTTTGGGTGTTTTTGGTTCTTAAGTATTTCAAAAACGCAATTGAGTAAATGTGTGGGCATGAAATACTAGCTATGTTGTAGAAGCATAGTTTGTGGTACTTTGGTTTTGTTGGATTGTGTTTTGTCGAAGGCCATGATTGGCGGATGGAACTCTTATTAGAATATTTTCTTCTCATGAGAGGGGTTTAAGGACTAATGTAAGTAGTGTGAGGTAATCGTTTAAAAATTTAGTTGCTGAGCGATCGATAGTTGTTTCTTGGGGTGTGAATGTGCTGTGAGAGCTAATCTTTCTAAGATTTTAGGTCATTAGAAAACTAGGAGTTATTCCCTAGAGGTTGAGTCTGTTTGAGACGTAACTGTAGGGTATCTTAGTGACACCTTTTGCTTGACTTTTGTTTTGTAGGATCGATGGACTCTTGTGGCTCATAGAGGTAATTCTTGTGAATGAATTAAAAGAAAGATACACCACTTTTGAATTGTTGTTCACATCATTTAGGGTGTTGTCAAAATACCAATATGGGACTGAAATATGAAAGTTTCTTATAGATTTTGAATTAGATTTTGGAGGGGCGATTGTAATTCTATTAGAAGTTATTCTACCCCATATATCATTGGGTTGCTTTATCTTCTTTCGTAGGAATGGTTTCTTTTTCATCACGCAAAATCTTTTTGCGTTGGGAGAATCTTCTAGCAACTCGTTGTTGAGTAGAGGTCATTTGTGATTAGTTAGTGGGAGTGTTAATTCCATAATCTATTTAATTTTAGTTTGTCCAAATTTTAATTCTTGAAGTGTCTCATTTCAGGGATGAAAACTCCTAAGGTGGGGAGAGTGTAACACTTCGTATTCCTTGGACAAGTGAGATTGCTCTTGACACTCTTATTATTGTACTTGAAGCCTCTTTGATTCATTTTAGAATATTGATTGAGGTGGTATCATAATGGTAAAATAGGATTAAAGCAAAAACATTGATTCGGATAATTGTCCTATGAGCAGTCTTCACTCTTTTACCTTTTCTCTCTCCACACTTTGAATCTAGAAGTGAGGCTAGCACCATTGGAAAGCTTGTTTTAAGGGCTTCAATTTTGACACAAGAATGACCCAAAATGGAGTCCGGACGAGGGAGTTATGCATGTTTGAAATTTGAGTATCTGTGTCGAAAACAAGTCTGCTGGAGCGAACTTTTGACCGCTTGAGCGGTCTATTCGAAATTAGCACTTTAAAATCCCTCTTTTTGGCCAAATCTTGTCACTTTTTCTCTCTTTTCTCTCCTTCTCCTTCTCCTTCATATCCCAAACCCTAGCCTTCCAACCTTGATTTGTTATACTTTTATCAAAGATTCATCCTAGATTTTGCAAGATAAGAAAAAAGGAAATGAAGACCAACACATCTACCGATTGAATTGCTTTACCTTCGAAGTTCTCTTTGGATATTCATCTTCTTGTCTCCATTCTTAAGGTAGGGGTACTTTTAACTTGATATAATTATGATTTGAGATATATATATATATATGTGTGGTATTTTCTGAGTTATAGTAATGTATGAGATGATTTTATGATATAAAGTGAGTTTAATGAATAAAATGGGGTTTTACTCCACATTTTTGGAAAATTTTATGCATATCCTTCTTGATTGTTGTTAGAAATGGTGAATATTGACTCTTTTTGTGTAAAGGAGGGGAAAACCACAATTTTTCTAAAAACCCTAGTTTTCAAATTTGATTTAATAATGGGTTTGACCAAATTGACTCTTAAATCTTGAAATTTGGTAAATGATTATGGAAATGGTGTTAAGACATGAGATTACTGAATTTTCTTGGGTATATGTATTAAAATAGGTTGTGGAAAATTGTGGGGGGTTAAAGAAACCCTTTATTGTTGATACTATTAAATGTTGTTGTAAATTGAACAAACTTTAGGGAAATTGGATTTGAAAACTCATGCATCGTGTGCATTATAATTTTCTTATGTGCTTTTAAAATCTCATGGATGTTTGGAAAATGTCAGAGGTAAATAGCATATGAGTTTGGGTAGTTGAGTCGGGTTTTGGTAATGGGTTGTGTGTTGTATTTGGTACCCGCGCGGGGAGTCAAGGTGTCTAATTGCCCTATCTTGAGTTTATCGCCAAATGAATGTGGGAAAGGTTTTTGGGTGTTAATGAGCCCACCATTTTTAGAGTCAACAAATGTGGAAAAACATGGTTTTAGGTGTCCATGAGCCTGCCATTTCAGGAGTCGGCAAATGTGGAAAGGAAAGGTTTTGGGTGCCCATCGCCCCGTCGTTTTTAAAGTCGGCAAATGTGGAAATATTTTCTGTATATATATATGTATGTATGGTTTTGCGGCTCTTGCTTGGGATGTCATAGTGTATTTACCACCATATTGTTGTAGATGAGACTTTGAACGGAAATCATGCATAGAACATTTTTGGTTTTGAAAGAGAAAATATGGATTTATCCTAACAAGTGCATGTCATGATCATATGCATCTTGATTATTTATATGTCCTGTTAATAGTATTTCCTACTAGGCATTAGCCCACCCCAATTAACAACATTTCAGGAATTGATGGCATGACTCTATCCAAGTGACAAGGCGGTGAAGATTTTAAATGGAGCATATGGACTCATTGGATGTTATTTGTTGAAGCTCTAGAGCTATTGTGTGTTGAGACTAAATGTCTACTCTTTTGTGCAACCAAGGGGTTTCCCTTCAAACTTGTACGCAATTAGGGCATCTTTACTTTTGATTTCTTTAATTTGTGAACTCTAACTTATATTGTGAATATAAGATGTAACAGTTTAATATAGTTCAATGAGAATGAGATTTCCTTAATGAGAGGTAATATTTTTCTTAAAGCACTATCTTATGAGAAATGAATTTATTTGATGGAACCAATGAATATTTAATAAGAATTGACTATATAAAGGTTATAAGTTTTGGGGCGTCATAACCTCTCATTAAAATATTTAATACCTCAAAAGTACGGGATTTCACATTTCTCTTCACTAACTTTCTTATTTTCCTAGAAGCCAAACATGTAGCGCCCTGAAATAATAACAACAACTTATAACATGATCTTCTATATGTGATAAATTTAACATTTCATTCGTACTCCTTAATCGTACAAAAGATGACATATGCATGTATACATTCATGAATCTTAGATCTTGAATCTATAGCATATGCCAATTGTAAATGAATCTAAACAAAAGGACGTACAGATAAGTTTGGGCCCTAATGGCTACATCTTTCCAAATCAATGCTTGGGTACAACAAAAGTGAGCTAAATTCAATATAAATAAAGTTCAAGGCTTGTACAAAAATAATTACACAAATGGAACAAAAAGAAGCTCTCCGCTCCAAGTCCTCTCAGCTATGTCCTTGGTGGAGATATATCACTAGTACCAGAAAGTTATTTTCCACGTAAGGTGAGCTGAAGCCCACTAAAGATACTTTAACACAATGTATAAAGCTTAATGAAGTCATAAGGTGAATGCATATCCATGCCATTTTCCAAACGTTATACCTTTCCAACTCAAAATAATGCAATGCCAATATTATATATCAATTCATGAAAAAATATACTTTTATATCAGAAAACAAGGCAGTGGATACAAAACACTGGGAATCTCTAGGTATGTGTCTACAAGTAGGCTATACAAGCACTACTAAAGCCATTTTACTGATACTAACCAGAAGGATAGGCACCTAACCGCGCAAGTTTCTAGACTTTCACCAAGGACACACATGCCAACATAATAAACCACAACCACACCTCCTAACTAGATTCACCGAGGTATACCCATTTTTCTTAAAAGAATACATTTTCAATGTTTAAGTATGAAACAATGCTCAATGCAAAATATATAAGTAATTAGTTTCAATTCACCTAATCCTCATGGAATTTCTACAACAATCAAAGCTATTCTCCACCGATAGCCCAAAACAGATATTTCTACTCAACAAATAATTTTTCAACAATAGATACAATCTCATAATTTTCAAAATGGGAGCGATAATACATATCCAACTCCACTCTCATCATCAAGAGATACATTTTTCTTATCTTTTCAAACCTAACATCTTTTCCTTTTCTTTCATAAATCAAACATCATTGATTTTCAAACAAAACCTTCTTTACTTTCAAAATCATATTTAATGAAGGAAATTCCAACATTTTAACACAACCCAACAATATACAAACTCCCACAACCTTTCTCAAGAATTTATTTGAAAAACCCCTCTTTTACATTTCAAAATCAAACCATAGGTTTAACCCAAAATCCCCAAATTACTAAACCTTTTCAAAGAGCAAATAACTAAGTTAAGAATCATACCAAAGGTTATAGAAATCCCTACCTTAAGAGTAGAAGAGGAAGAGAGCAAGGGTGGAAGTTTGACAAGGCCAAAAACGAGAACCTTTATGATTAAAACAAAATTTTCGACGAGCTCTACTTTTTCCTCCAAGGAACTATGGTGGAAAAATCAATGCATTAGGGAGTATTTGGGGTTTTAAGGCAAGAACTAGAGAGAGAGAGGGTGAAGAAATTAAGTACCAAACACATCACATAACATATCTATTCAACAAACCCCTACATTTACTTCATCACAAAATGTTTGAACACATCCACACAACATCAATTTAATTCCAATTATCTCTTAAACACCAAAATCCATAGTTAGGGGTTTTGTAGAATTTAGGGCTTTTCCCCATATTCTCTATCAATCCAAGAATCATGGAATGAAAGTTTCTTTTATTCAAGAATATTCAAACATTACAAAAATTATTGAAACAAAACCTCATTTTTTTTCCATAAATACTCATTAAATCAAATCATTTATCTCATACCATACATATAGAAAAATGGGTATAAGTCAACATTTAAGTTTGTTTATTCGCGCAGACCGCTTGAGCGGTCTTTCCACCGCTCGAGCAGTGCACTCAACCTCTTAGTATTTTGGTCTGCAAAACAAGATACTAAATGCACCATCTTCACCGCTCGAGCAGTAAACCCATTGCTCCAGCGGTCACTATGTACACAGTCAATCACTTAGGCATAGACTCTAAGACACTCTCATTAGATTAACCTTATTTCCATTTGTAACCATTTAAGTAAATGCTTTTATTTAGCCTCTTACATTTATATTTCATTTACTGAAATTTACAATGTAAATAAGGAAATACCCCCCATTCGGATACAAAGAAAAATACAAAAAAAAAAAATTCAAAATCCAATTAAATCAAAAAGTGATTCCCCTAGGTTTAGAACAAAATAATTTTTCGACTAAAATTTCTAAATTTGACATTGAAGTAAAAGAGGTTGATACTTCGTAGAAGAATCTCAAAAAGTCAATTTAGACTATTTAATATATAGGAAATAATTATCACCAAATTTTTTTTTTCAAAATTGTAAGTTTTGAGAAACCCAATTTTCACACTTAGAAAAATTTCATGTCAAGTAAAATTTTTGATAGCAAACCTTTTTAATACAACCTCTATTATATGAAAGGAAATAAGGGTCGGGTTTTGACCTGAGTCATTACATAAAACCCACCTACAGTGAACAAACACTTGGACACACGTGGAAAAACTAGAAATGTAAAGCCCATTTAGGGCAAACAACCACTTGGAACAAAATTTGGTAAGATCCCGAAAACACTTAGAAAAGTAAAAATAATTTGGCTCGGTAAGGACAAGTAAAACCTACGTAACCTGAATGTAAAGTTAGACAAGAGCAAACATAACCTGAAAAACTCCATGACTCGTAAAGAGCAAGCATGACTTAGATTGTAAGGTAGCGAACTCGGAATTGCAAGGCAGCAAAATAGGAACCCATTTTACCCCCATGACTCATAAGGAGTGAGCATGACTTAGATTGCAAGGCAATGAGCTCGAAATTGCAAGGCGGCAAAATAGGAACCCATTTTACCCCCATGACTTATAAGGAGTGAGCATGACATAGATCGAAAGGTAGCAAACTTGGAATTGCAAAGCAACAAAATAGGAACCCATTTTACTCCCATGACTCGTAAGGAGCGGGCAAGATTAAGATCGCAAGGCAACGAACACGGAAGTAAAAATCACTCAAAAAATTGGCATATTTTGGCATCACTCTAACCACAGTGCAGTGTGTATTATCTTGGAATTGCTTTCCTTTGGCAAAAACCCGAATGGAATGGAATAGAACTCAGCATTGGCCTTGGCTTGACAAGGTGAGTATGGCAGGTATTGTCCACTCATCTTATTTACACATTTTGTCGAATGCTTGTGTCATGACCCAAACCCGCCCATAGAGGTTTGGATCATAACTGGTCAGTAATCATGAGATTACCTATGGCCTCAGATAGAAAGCAAATCATATTTAATTATATGGGGCTATAAGCGGAAGTTGAATAATAAAATTTTGTCCAATGAGCTTGTGCATAAATGGCATGAATAAAAACTTCTTATATATTAATAACTCACACTCATACATACATAAAAAGATTCCATATGTTCAAGATCATTCATACATCATTGTTATACAAAACCAGAACTTATATATATAGACAAGGTCAAACATGACCAACAAAAAGGAAACAAAAGGGAAAAAGAAACAAAAGCCTTGCTCATGAGGCGCTCATGACAAACTTCACAAAAACTTGGTAATCCTTTCACACCTTACTAAGGCTGGGCATCCTGCTGTTCACCAGCATACATATAAATACAGAGTGACCTAACGCCCAGTGAATAACATCAGAGTAAAGGAGTTATGTGAATGGGTTCTTTTAAGTAACATATTCATTTTCATATCATAAACAATTCATAACGGAATGACCTTGGGTTCAATCATTTACAGAACAACCTTGGGTATAATGACCATTCGGTCAACTCATAACAGATAATCAGTGTAACGACCCCAAAATGCGTATCAGAAATTATCTTTATGTAATTATGGGTTAATGTGCTTTAATTTAATTATATTTATTTGAATTGAGGAATTATCTGTTGAGTTATTATTTTGAAATTGAAATTGCCAACTTTTAAGGGTTCCGAAATCGAAATTGAGTACATGGATATGCTAATGGGAATTTTTAAAGCCATTTGGGAAAGTTAATTAGAAATTTATTTCGTCTGATTCATTAAGGTGTGTTTGGATGGTTAACTTTGCACTGCAAATTGAAGGTCTTAGAGGCTTCAGAAACCAGAATGGAGGACATAGTTGTGATCAGCATGAATTTTTAGAGCCTAGTATGAAGGTTTGTAAAAATCTGATGCGGAATGAATTAAATTGATTTTATTAAATATTATTTTATATATATGCTTATGTATATGAACCTTACTTGGCTCGACAAATAAGAAGAGAGGAAAGTAAGATATTTTGAGAGAAAGAAAGAGAGAGTTCTGGAGACTCAAGATAGAAGAAAAATGAGGCAGATCAGCCATGAAGCTTGGGAAAATTGAAGAGATTTAAGGGGAAAAACAAGAATTTGAGTTAAGGTATGTGGCTTTAATTATTATTACCTATGTAGATAATTCATCTACCACATGAAATCAAGGATTAAATTGGAGATTTAATATGTGAATGAACTAGTGTTTTGGGTTATGAATAAAATGGGTTGAATTCAAGGAATTGAACCTTGATTTCCTTCAATTTGTTTGATTTGGGTTCAATCTTAAGAATGATTCATGGAATAACAATATTTGGTGTGAGAATCAACCATGTGTTCTCACATTATTTTAGGCATATATTATGAAAGTTTGAATATATGGAAAAGATGAGACTTGGATTTCTAACTTTGAGCAAGATTAACGTATTTGAGATAAAATTATACTTGAATGATGTTAGTTTATCATGTTGTGGGGTAATTTCACATGTTTTTTGAGTGATTAGAGTTGAAACCAAGCTTAAAAAGTGGAAAACAAGTGTTAGAGCCAACAAACATTTTCAGATAGCAGATTTTGCCCAGAAACACACGTGTGGCGGGGCTTCCCGCACGTGCGGCAGTCCACTTCCACCACCAAAATTGATTTTGAAATAAAAGCACCTTGTCCCGCACATGCGGCTCAATTCCTACACGTGCAGCCCTGTTTCCTGCAGGTGCGGGGCACCCCTGTTTCAGCCCAACTTTGGATAAGCATATCTCTCTCATCCAGACTCCGTTTTGAGTGATTCTTGATTCCAAATTCAAGCCCTGGAAGTCTAGTTTCCAATGGTGGTAGTCTCACACCCAAATTCTAAGTACACATATAGATATGCTCAAATTAGTGAAGGTATTTCACTTTCTATCTACCGGTTTTATACCATTTCTTCTTCTAAACCATTTTCTTTTTGATTCCTCCTATTTTCCTAGACATAGATTATGACCTATTGAGGGCTAATGAGTTTAGAACCAACATAACTGATTGATTAAAGAGCAAATAAAGGGATCGACTATATTCATATGTTGTGTTATGTGATTGTGATTGTAGGTCAAGATGAGGACATCGTCCAACTACTACCAGAAGCCCATCACTATGAGTAACAGTATAGTAAAGATATGTTTTTCATTAACTATTTGATTAATGTGTGACAGGATTCTATATATATCGTATTTTGTTAATGTGTGACATGATTCTTTAAATGTCGTATTTTGTTAAAATACACAAGTTTCCAAGAAAAGTAAAATGAGTCATGAATAAGAAATGTGAATTGTTTATAATATGATATGGTAGGCCTAAGGCCATTTTGCTTATCTGTTCCGCTTATGCTATGGCATGATATGAATTGTTCGGTCTTTAAGACCTAATCATTTTGGTATGGAACAAAGTATTGTACGGAACTAAGTGCTACAGTGTGAGTCACCTCTAGAGTCCGTACGAGACACCTCTTGGGTCTATACATACATGAACTGGGCCCAAGGAGAGGTGGAGACATGATGTTCCACCTACTCCATGATCAGATACGGCGATACGATATGATACGTTTCGACCTAAGGTCGTTTGATACATGATTGGGCTCAAGGCCATTTTGTTATATGTGGACCCGAGGTCGTTCCAAAACTATGATATAAACATGAATGGTTTTACATCGTTATATGACTCATGTTTACGAAATGTTATTTTATAAGCATAAATGGATGTCCTATTTTAAAATGTGTTTCTAACCTTTTGTATAAGTGGGCGTACCACGTACCACGTAAAATGTTTTGTAATAGTTCAATTATGTATTCCATTCAAAAGGCATGGATTATGATACGATAGATGTCTCTTTTGAAATGATACGATAGATGGATTATGAAAAGGCATGGATTATGAAAAGGCATGGATTATGATACGATAGATGTCTCTTTTGAAATGATTTAAGATACGTTTCAGAATTATGAAATATGTTTTCCTAATGTTAAGGATATCATTCTTTAACCTCTTTACTTTAATATTACTCACTAGGCGTTAGCTCACCCCTTTATTTTATATATATGTAGGTGAGCCATCAGGGACCAACACTAGAGTTGTATCGAGGTTCGTTTCTTTGTCAAGCCATCCGGGTTACGCCTCTATGTGGAGGCTTTAATTTTGTATTGGAGAATTGTGTACCTTACTGAATCTTATGTATTTGTGTGTGAGATCTATATAAATTTTGTGATTGTGTATATAAATATGGAAATGTATTTAAATGCTTAAATTTATTTAGGTCATCATATAGGCATAAGCTCAATGGGCATTATCTTTATATTGATATTTGCTTCCGCTTAAGGCCCCGTATTTGAATAAATATTAGTAAAATTTTGTTTTGAGGCCTATGTATAAGCCGGTTAGGACCAAACTTTTAGGGGCGGGTTTGGGTCGTGACAGTAATAATTCTTGATTTTGTACTTTGCATAGAAGCCTTTAATCAGCTTGCTATCAAACTGTGTTCCATTGTCTACTATTATTGCCCTTGGGATCCCAAACTTGGTGATGATGTTCTTCCATATGAAGCTTTTCACATCAACATCTCGTATTTTTGCAAGGGGTTCGGCTTCCACCCACTTGGTGAAGTAATCTATTACCACTAACAGAAACTTCCTTTGTCCAGTTGCTTGAGGCAGTTGTCCAACAAGATCCATGCCCTACTGGGCAAATGGCCAAAAGCTGGATACTGAGTTCAAATCTACTATTGGTTGATGTATTAAATGTATAAACCTTTGACACTTCTCGTAGTTTCTGACGTAGGCTTCAGCATCCTTCTGCATGTAGGGCCACCAATATCCCTGAGTGATAGCCCTATGAGCAAGTGATCTGCCTCCAGCATGGCTTCTACAGACTCCTTCATAAATCTCATATAGAAAGTTTTCGACCTGGGAAAGATATACACATCTCAAAAGGGGACTAGTAAAGGATCTCCTGTAGAGATGGCCATCTGCCGTTAGGCCAAACTTGGCCAACTTCAATCTGGTCTTCTGCGTCTCTTTTTGGTCGTCTAGAAGCTTACCATCCCTAAGGAACACTACTATTGTATCCATCCAACTAAAAAATTTTAATATTTTAACACTCTTATCAATGTGAATGTTAACATGTCAATGTAAATATTCATGTTGTCAATGGGCCGGGCCCCCGTCGGCCCGGGGCTGTGCTTCGGGCTGCCCACAGGTCATGGGCCAATTTTACACTGTTATCAATGTTAATGTTAATATGTCAATGTGAATATTCACATTGTCAACGAGCCGGGCCGGGCCCTTCCTGGATAGCAGGCGGGCTTTGGGCCGCCCACGGGCCACGGGCCAATTTTACACTCCTATCAATGTGAATGTTAATATGTCAATGTGAATATTCACATTGTCAACGGGCCGGGCTGGGCTCGCCCCGGGCCGCCCATGGGACGCGAGTCAATTTTACACTCTTATCAATGTGAATGTTAACATGTCAATGTGAATATTCACATTGGCAACAGGCCGGGCCGGGCCTGCCCTAGGCCGCCCACGGGCCGTGGGCTGGTTTCGGGCAGCCATGGGGCATGAGCTAATTTTATACTCTTATCAATGTGAATGTTAACATATCAATGTGAATATTCACATTATCAACGGGTCGGGCCGGGCCCGCCCAGGGTAGCGGGCGGGTTTCGAGCCGGCCACAGGCCGCAAGCTAATTTTACAATCCTATCAATGTGAATGTTAATATGTCAATGTGAATATTTACATTGTCAACGGGCCGGGCCCGGCCCAGCTCGGCCCGAGCCCAGGCTTCGGGCTGTCCACGGGTCACGGGCTAATTTTACACTCCTATCAATGTTAATGTTAATATGTCAATGTAAATATTCACATTATGAACGGGCCGGCCCGGGCCCACCCCGGGCGATGGGCTGGCTTCGGGCCGCCCACGGGCCGCGGGCCAATTTTATACTCCTATCAATGTGAATATTAACTTATCAATGTGAATATTCACATTATCAACGGGCTGGGCCGGGCCTATTTTTTTAGCCTGTGACTCGAATTTTTCCGGGCACCCACTAGGATCGACATGGGCCGGGCCCCTACACATTGACGATATGAACATTCACATTGACGGTGTGAACATTCACATTAGGAGTATTTTGGTAATTATGTCACCCATAAGACTTATTGAAATATAAGAAAATAATGTGAACTAAATGGAACATAAGTAGATGAAAAGGGTATTTTGGTCTTCTTATCTCAAATTGGACTTAATGGAATAGTCAAAAAGAATATGGGTTGGATGGAATAAATCTCTTAGAAAATGGATTTATCAAAAAAACTCCCTTTTTTTAATGTCTAATTACTTTGTTATGAGATGAAATTTAGGAAAGAGAAAAATATTAGGAGAGAGATTTTAGGAACTTGTAATTCAAAATTTTAGGTGATTTTTTGTTTTTTTTTCTTTAATCTATAATTAGATTGTTAGCAAATAGAATTATTTTTAAAATCACAAAAATTAGCAATTGTGGAATGAGACTTTGAACCATCAAAAGCCTTTTTACTAGAAGCTCTCTTTTTCTTATATAATATACTAGCAGAAAAACCCGTAAATAATTAAAAATAATTTTAAAATTAAATAATAACATAAAATTATTTAAAAAGTATAGAAAACTAATTTAAAATGAATTAAATTTTAACCATTTTATTAGAATAAATATTGCACTTGTCATAATTTAATTGGTAAAGATAAAAAAATAAAATTAATTAAAATATATATATTTATGATAAAATAAAAATAAATTTCATTTTATAAATTTTTTATTTTTAGTTTATTCTATGTTAAAATTTATCATAAAACTTAAACATACTTTTTAAAAATAAAACTATATAAACCAAACCAAACCAAGCCTTAAGTCACATCAAAAAATAAAACTATATATATTGATAAATTGTTCAAATCGATCAAAAGACAAATCAACTTATAGAAAAATTAATTAATTAAAACTTTTAAATTTTATTTTATTTTATTTTAAAATTTAAACTATTTTCAACTGAAACATGTATAATATTATAATATTAAATGGAAACATATATTTACTTTATATAAATGAAACGATACACTTTTTTCTTCTTCTCCTAATACGAGATTGTGTAAAATAAAAATTAACAATTGTTTGGGCGGGAAGTTTATTTCGAATCAAACAACATCAGTCATTTAATCTTTAATTAGATCCATTTTAAATTTATTTCGAATCAAACAAATCTAACCAATTTATTTTGATAAATCAGCGAATCAGTTAAACCAAAAACGGTTCAACTTAATCAGTTAGGTCAAAAGACGAAAAAACTTATATAAAAATTAACTAATTAAAACTTTTAAATGTTATTTTAATTTTAAAATTTAAACTGTCTTGAACTGAAACATGCATAACACTACAATATTAAATAGGAGCATAAGGTTTATTTTTATAAAAGTGAAACAACTCACTTTTTTCTTATTTTCTCGATGTGAGATTGTAAAATAAAAGTTAATAATTGTTTAAGCAGAAAGTTTATTTCTAATCAAGCAATTAGTCGTTCAATCTTTAATCAGGTCAATCTTTAGTTTATTTCGAATCAAACAAATCCAACGAATATATTTTGATAAACCGTTAAAATCGCGGTTAAACTAGTGAATCAATCAAACAAAAAATGATTCAGCCTAATCGGCTAGGTCAAAAGATCAATCAACTTACATAAAAATTAATTAATTAAAACTTTCAAATTTTATTTTAAAATTTAAACTGTCTTGAATTGAAACATACACAACATTACAATATTAAATTGGTGTAGTGACCCTAAATTTTTACTTTTTATTTTTTTTTTAATAGCTAGTGCATAATTTAATTGAGCAAATTTTCGAATTTGAGTGCGGTGTAAATTCTGTGCGAAAACAGTTTGGTTTTTTATTTTTTAAAAATAGTTACTGATCTCAGAAAATTATGAAATTTTTATATGTTGTTCACATACGAGTCTAGCACATCGGGTAAAAATTTCAGAATTTATTGATGAGTATTTATTTTATGAAAATTCGCAGATTGATTAGTATTCAGTTTAATTTAGAGCAGAATTTTGTTATTTAATTTTAATGTTTAGACCATGATTTGAGATAAATTAGTTTGGTCTATTTTAGTGTATAATTGAACCATGTTTGACTTATGGATGAGACCCATGATTTAGATTCAATTTAATTTGAATTTGTTTAGTGACTCGTGTTTAATTATTTGATCCTTTTTAATTATGGAAATGGTAGTAACCACCTTAAAAGTTGTTATTATTTATTATATAAGAATTATAATAAATATTTGATAGTTGATTTTATGGTGTGTTCCATATGATGAGAAAAATTATATTATTTTATAATTTATATTATAAAATTTTAGCATATTATTACAAATTTTATACATATTATAGTAAGTGTAGTGGGAGACAATGGGCTGTCCCCACACCTCCTTTTGCTTTCCCTCTTTTCAAATTAGTTGCCCCCCTCAATTGTTTTTGTACGGGGAGGAAATAATTCTCCTCGTATAATCCTGTTGACCAAGTCCACGCTCCTCCGTACGACGTCGCTTTGTCACCTGAAAACACAAACGTGAGCTAGCCGGCGGGTGTGTGCCGGAAACCTCTCCGATGCCTAAGTCAGAAAACTTGACAAATAGACAAAGCTCTAAGTTCTCAGAAAGATTGTGTTCAATTACCTCCTCCAAGGTGTTGCTTGTGAGCTTTTATAAGTTTCATATGGCACAATCCTAGTAGGACTCGTATTTCTCCATGCAGAGTCCTCCTAGGATTCAATCTCCTAAGGATAATGTTTATCCTTTCACACCCTCCCCCACTGCTTAAACCAAGTGGGATGGTTTCCTCCACGGCCGAACTTCCATGTAGCCGAAGTAAATTGGCTATACCGAGCCACAGAGGGCCGAACTGTCCATAGCTCGGTCTTCTCCTCTAATTCCTTACTTCGGCTGTCCCTGTTCAACCTTGGCGAGCTCAAACTTCCAAGTAGCAAGGTCTGACCGACCTAATCCATAGTACGTCACGACCGGACTAATTCCAAAGCCGGCCTTCCCAGAACATACTGCGGCCGGACTAACTCTGAGACCGGCCTAATTCCGAGTTGCTTACGGACCGGAGTAGCTTTACTTCTCCTTGGACCAAAGCATCTATCTCTTCATGAGCCGGAGTAACCTCACCTCCTTGGGCCGAAGTAACTTTGTCTCCTCAAGACCGGAGTAACCTTGCCCCCTAGGCCGAAGTATCTATTACGGCCTTTTTACTTAATCCTTCGTGTTTTGGGCCTTAAAGCCCAACTCGAAGCTCGGCCCAATTTTTCCCAAAAATTACCCTCTCAAAAGTATAATGGTACAAAATATAATTTACTCTTTTATTTCATTGTGCTTAAGATATATTGTAATAAAAAACAAAAAGAGCATAACCTCATAAATGATAAAATCTTTGAGCTTAGAGTGAGAGTCTTTAAAGTGAGATTTTGCAAAAGTGTTATAAATAAAAGGTGGAGAGCTCGTCGTATTCTTCGCAATGGTAGTCTCGAATTCATGATCGGGCAATGTTTGCCTTCCAGATCTGCTTTTCTTTATTATTTGAGGTAAGGACTTTCTTCATATTTTTACATTAAAACTATGTTAGAATTATTTTGAAAAAATATATCATTATAAGAGGTATTGTATATAGGTATATTTTCAGGTTTTTGTTTGATAATTTTAGGAAGAAAGATTATGTTGTAATGTTAAGGATGTTGGTATTTTGAGATTGATTTTGGAAAAATTATTTTGTGTTGTTAATTTTGTAAAAAAAATCCGAAAATAGAATTTAATAGTTGTATGGATTATATCTACAACATATTATGGTTAGATAATTTATTTTAAGAAATTAATGTTGAAATATTTATCTCGTCCTTGAGTTTTGAAATTTATTTTTTTGAGAAAAATAAATTGATATTGAGGAATATTGAATAAATTTTTAAGTAGATATTTTTTCTACACTTCTTTATGCGCTTTTGCTTGATTATATGGAGTTTAGAGTTGTACATAATTTAATTAAAATTTTTGAAAAATTTGTGTTTTATTTGTTTAAAAGAGAAATTTTGAGAAAAATAAAAAGTTGGTGCCCTAATTGCAAAAGTGTAAACTTGAAATATGTTTGTAAGGTTATGAAAGAGTTATGTTTTTAATTTGAACAAAAACGGACTTCAATTCGATTAGTTTTGAAATTTTTACCGGTTTGTGGCTAAAAAAGCATTTTTAAAGAAAATAAAGGAATTACGTTTAACTTTTGGGGTTTTCAATCAAAATAGGATGTCATAGTTGAATAATGCTTGGAGAATGAGTTTGGAAAGAAAATAATGTTTTCTTGGGCATTAACGGTATTATTTTACTTAATGTATTTGTTGGAATAAAACCGACACTGTTAGAAATGGACCTTGAGAGGTTCTCGGACGTGATTGTGATATGAAAACTAGTGTAGTTGTTCATATTTGATAAAATGTGGAATATCATTTGTTTCTAAATGTTGGGAATCATGGGAGGTTCCAAGTTATAGTATTATGTTGGATTGTAAGTCCATGTTGTCATCTTTTAATTAATATGTTAGAGATAACTATTTTGGCTATCAGTGAAAATTTACCATGTTGCATTTAAATGAGGGATTTCTTGGAAGGATGAGAAATGATGGAACTTTGAAAGTTTGATGTATAATATGTCTTGAAATGACTAAATTGGGAATGTTGATTAACAGTGGAGATTATATGAATATCGATATGGTTGTATTATCTCTTGAAATTGTATTAAAAATTATATTGACATGAGAAATGAGAATTTTGATCAAAATGGTAATATTTAATAAGTAGGGAATTTCTACACTCTAATATAATTTTTTTTTAGCTTAATTATTTGCTATTGTGTATGGATGATGAGATTTGGTTGTGATTTGGATAAATCTAGGATTTGGGTGTGAAATGAAAATAGGGGTTTTGATGAATATGCGATAAATGAGTATGAGGCTTGGATATATGATCATATTGTGCCAAAATAGTTGATTTTGGTGTTTGGGTTGATATTTGGTGAAAGGGGGATTTTGTCCTAATTTAGATTAAATTATTATTTTATATAAATAATTAGGATTAACATTGAAAATGTAAAATTTGAAAGTTGTGATTATAAATGGTGATTTTGGATATGTATTATCTCACCTATGTAAGTTTTGAATAAAATATTTGCTTTGAGATTGAACATCTCTTTAGAAATTATTGTATTGGGCTATCGGTGGAAGATAGCCATGATTGTTGTAGAAATTGCATGAGGATTAAGCGATTTAATGCTAATCTATTGTTGGTGTCATTGAATATAATCATGTTTATAAATACATTGTATATGTATGTTTATTGAGAGAAGATAGGGGATGTACTCCATATGTGATTATACTTATAAATACATTGTATATGTATGTTTATTGAGAGAAGACAGGGGGTGTACTCCATATATAATTATACTTATAAATACATTGCATATGTATATATTTGTTTGGGAGGAGAAAGGGGATGGACTCCATGTAAAGCAAGCTAGCTGGAGTGTCCTGGGTGAAAGACCCAAAATCATATATATACATGGGTGCCGAATCCCGCGGACGAAATTTTCGTAAAATGGCAGATTTGAAGTGCTTATGTGTGTTTGCATATTTGGGAACCATTGAGTTGTAGTCTCATTTTGGTTGTTGAAAGATAATGAATTTAACTCATGAATTGAGTAGCATATATGAATTGGAAATGAATTGATGAAAAATGGAATAAGATTGGTCTTAGTAGCATATGAATATGCAGGCCTTAGATTTAAGAGATTATGTAATAAAATCATATAGTTTTGACATGATATGATTTCACGTACATGTATAAGTATCTTTGTCCCCGCATATTTTTTTTTAATGTTTTAATATGAGATTGTTCGGTGGGCTTTGCTCATCCCCTGCCTGTACATGTGTACAGGAAATGCTTTTCGGGTTTGAAGATCAAACCATGGGTTTTATCATTTCATAAGTATAATGTAGTGATGGATTGTACTACTTCACTTGTTGTTTGGCCGAGTGTTAGGCAATAGCGTGGATGGACTTTAGGGAAACAAGAGCTTCTTAATTAGGTTTTGTTGAGTGTATGTTGGTATTTGTAAAGCCAATGGCTTAAGATGTAATGAGCGAGACTCAATTTGTATAACCAAGCAATGACTTGGAAAAATGTAAGCCTACAAGGCATTTAACTGGTTGTTAAACAGTAGACTCTGATGTATGAAAGTATGTTATTTTTCATATTTATTCCGCATATAAGTTGTTTTTATTGTATTATTTTGGGGGCATCACAATTGGAGTATAAGATTTACTTTATATAAGTAAAACAACTCACTTTTTCCTTCTTCTCCCGATGTGAGATTATTAAATAAATTATATCATAGACTAGCTAGAGTTTTTATTTTAAAATTTAAATTATATTGAAGTGAACTATGCACAACACTATTGTGTGTGTCAATTTCCGACCACACTGCCAAACAGGTACTCAGCTGGAGAACACCGACAGAATAGATTAAGCTCGAATGACCTGTCACAAAAAGATAAGATTCCGGCGGTGGTTCGTCCACCCGGGGGCACTCCGACGATCAAGTTAGTTATCTCTCAAAGATAGTAAAAGTACTTAACTCACTATTTAAAATACAAAAAGCATACCTTAGACCCACGATGGTGCCTCTCTTTTATAGCCAATACTGACCTAATCCCAATAGAAGCTTAGCTTCAATGGACTCTGGCTCAACGCTAATCCTGGACTCCCAATTAGATTAGGATAAACTCTCTAAGAGTTTTATCTTTACCCAAACTGAAGTCCTCTCTCATTCTAGGACTCTTGTCCCTTATCCGCTTATCCCGGATTCCGGTATCTCCACAGATAACCTCGGCCTAGCCAAGATTACATCGACGCCAAGTCAAGGACACGTGGCACCTCGCCTGGCACTTCGGTGCCACCTCGGCCACGTCTTCATTATTCAAAAATTATGTCCCCACAATTGCCCCCTAGGTTCTATTACCTCGGCATCCTGAAGTGATGGAACCTATATCGTTTCTTCCATTTAGCGCGTCGGCTAAGCTCACTTCGTCCTTCATTACCGAGGTCATCATTCGTCAGCTCAATACGACCAAGACTTGGTCTGTTTTCATCAATGCTTCAGAACTAATAACCAAGTTTGTTCAAGTTTTTCAGCCGAGATCGTCTCTCTCACCGAGGTCCTGCTCCATTAAATTAAGAACTCCGAGAGATTTAACACACATATGAGCTGTCATGCACAGTATTTCAACCATTTTTGCCACGCATTTTTCCCCTACTGAGTCGTACCTGACATGCACCATTAAGTCGCATCGTATTTGCGTACGCCGTCTGACAAGCACGTCGTCCTAGGCACACTAATTGCCATTTTTTCGCCATTCTGCGTGTTTGATCAAAATCATCTCTCTCTCTCTCTCTCTCTCTCTCCCTCTCTCTCTCTCCGTCTTTTCACTTTTTCCACCACCGTTTTCGTGCAAGTTCTCTCTCTCTACTCCCAAATCCTCCATTGTTTCAAGCTCTCAAGCTCTGCAATTACTCCGTTCACCTCCTCTGATGAAGCTCTCTCCACTCTGCTCTACCTATTTCCACCATCAGACTCCGGCGAATCTCATATCGGCATCATTTTCTATGGTAAGTCACTGTTTTTCCTCTCTTTAGTTTCCTACTATGTTGCCTTTACTTATTTGCCATGATGAATATATTCATATGCTCATGTTTCTGTCTATGTTTCAAATTTCACCCTTTGTACGTTTAAACATGTTTTGTTTCATCTGTTTCTAGGTATGCACACGTACTCACACACTTGTTCATTTGGCCACTGTTTTTGGCCTCGCACCTTTGTACACACTTTGTCATAGTGTTCTTGATAGCTCATCACTATTCTTGATTCTGAATCATTGTTCTTGTTTCTGTTTTTTGTGTCTTTTTCCAGATTCTTGCCCTCAATTCTTGTTTCCATAGTCTTAGGTTTGGGACTTGTTCTAGAACTTACAAATTTTAGGAAAAAATGAAACAAATTCCCTTTAGATCCTCAAAAACCCTTGCCCTAGCATTCGTTTAGGTTTTGCCAAGGTTCTTTAAACCCTAACAAACCACTTCTTTTTGCAATCCAACACTTTCCCTTTAAGCTGGCGTCATGGGTATGTGGAGGTGGAAGGTAGACACCCCAATTAAGCTAGAATACTTCAAGCTGGAGTGCGCTATCCTTGCCGATGTCCACTTCAGGTTGGCTGGGGAGGAGGACTCCATCATGCCTAAGGACAACTCTATGCCTTTTCCAATCGTAGCCTTCGTAGAATATGGACTTAGGCTCCCTCTCGATATCCTTATTCGAGAAGTCCTTCACTATTATAAAATCAACCCAATGCAATTAGCCATTAACTCTTACAGAGTCATCAACGGTATCATTGCCTTAGCTAGCCGAGAAAATACTAGGGTAACTTTAGTCAACAACCAGTACTGCTACACCATGTGTGACCTTAAGTAAAAAAAAGGCTACGTCTATTACCTTAAGCCGAGGTCTACACAATACAAACTCATCGACGACCTCCCTGATTCCAACAAGGGCGCCAGGGACGATTACTTCATCGTCTCGGGCAACTGGGAGTTCCTTCCAGATGATGACCTTCACCTCTACCCTCTAAGCCGTACATTGTTCAGAGAGGGAGATGGTAAGAGCCAAGTGTTTACTTTTACTTGCTTCTCAAGTCTTTTTTACTTTGATATTTTTATATGTTCTAACGTCTGTATGTTTTATTTTTGCAGTTCTTCCTCAGCCTCCAAAGGACTTCCGTAAAAACTTTTATCTCAGCAAGGATTTTAAGAAGCTGTTGGGTTTGCCAGTTGAGCAGCAGAAAGCTCCTTTGCTGCTTAACTATATCCCGACATACAAATCTGTTCTACCCGACGTCCTGAGAAAAAGCAAGTCTCCTCATTCAGCAACAACTCCTACTATAACTTCATCACCTCGGCCAGATCAGGGATCAACCTCTAATCCAGCAGAACAACCATCAACCCCGGCTTCACAACTAATCCCATCTTCTCAACACAAACACCGACGTCGAACTGTAGCCGCCGTCAAGATGGGTCGTAAGAAGGCTGTAGCAGATGACCTTCTAGCCGACATCCCTGACTCTGTCACCGCACAACCTTCACCATCTCAGTCTCAGCCAAAGCCAAAGCCAAAAAGACAGAAGAAAGCCCAACCTAAGGCAACAGTAACTCAGATCGACTCTGAGGATACCTTGCCGATCTCCAAAATTGCTGAGGCGAAAAAAAGTGCCTCTGCCGCCGAAAAGAGGCCCGCAGAGGCTGCTCCCTTTGAATCCACCCGGTCAAAGAAGTCGAGGTTAAAGTCAGCAATGACCTCGGGGTCCATGAAATCTGATGCCCCCTGGGCCCCTCCAATCACTATTGAGGACAAGTCAGTTAGGGTCAACGATAGCGCAACTGACCTTGAAGTCGGTGTCGCCCTCTCCACTGCCTTGCTCCTTCCAAAAGACCTTGAATGCAACGCTGAGGTCAACGAATACGAAAAATTTGCTCTAATGTTGCAGCACTCCGTTCAAGTAAGCCCCCAATACTTGGTACTTTTCAATCTTTGTTTTTCCATACTTAGAGAATTTCACTAACTTTTGTTCTGTCCATTTCTTCTAGGCGATCCAACACGCTCACTCCTTCGCGATGCAAGATTTTGACATCAAGAAGGAGTTGGTCAACAAGACCAAGGAGGCTGCTAGTTTGCTGAAGACAGTCAACAGAGCTGAGGCCAAGATGAAGACATTGACGGATCGGGCTAAAGCGGCCAAACAAGCCCAAGATGAAATCGAGGAGAGGGCAGGAGCTGCTGAGGCCATTGCCAAGGTCCTTGAAGCTGAGAAAAATGAGGCCGAAGCAAAAACGGCCGAAGCCCAAGCCGAGCTCCGGGCTGCCATGGCCACAAAAGAAGCCGAGATCAAGGCGACGGACGAGAAGCCTACTCCGAAGGGAAGTCGATGTCCGCGAGGACTACAAGAAGCAGGTCAAGAAGGCATACAACAAGGGTTACTCTATTGACTGGATGACTACTTTGAAAGAACTGGCTGTCCCCGAAGATTTTCTGCTTAAAGACGAAAGCCGACTCGTCCTGCCATTCCCCCTTACTCCAAGTCAATCCGAGGACGAGGCTGAGTCCGAGGAGGAAGCTGAGGTCAAGAAGACAGAAGAAGCTGTTGGGGCCAAGTCTTCAACTCTGAATGAGCAAGTCTTGGACTTGACTCAGGATGAGGAAGATGAAGTCTCAAAGGGTGCCTTTTCCTAGAAGACAACCTCTGAGGTGCCAATCGCCGAGAGAAGCATCGATCAGACTCTACAAGAGATCGACGCCGAGCTCGAGGCTGAGAAGGCCGCCGAGAAGTCTTTCCAACTGTCTTCTGGGGCTGAGACACAGTCCGCTGTCGACGCCGAGTAGTCCATTTTGATGTTCTTCTTTATTTCTTGTACCTTGTACTTTTTTTTCACTTTTGAAACAATGTTTAGCTCTTTATTTGGTCGATGTGCATTTTTGTAATCTGAACAATTATTCTTCAATGTCAGGCCGAAGTGCCTTCTTTCCTTATCTGAATGCAAGTCCTCTTTTTTGACTATGTGTTTGAATGCTTGTCTTTTCTTTACTAGCTTGTATGATTCCATACTTAGAATATTTTGCATGTCTTCAGTTTATGCCTTTCTTGTATAGTCTCCTTGGATTAACATACCTCGGACAAAACTTCTAATCTTGTTTATTTCGGCCTTGGCTTAACACTAGAAAACATTATAAAAAATATTTTCACAAGTGCTATATAAAACCTGCCATTTTACTCTTACTTGGCAAGACTTCTATTTCTAAATATCTTCCAAGTTTCGGCAACATGGTAATCTCGGCAAGTACGTAGATACTTCTTTCATCATAATCTTGGCTTAACTTCAACATGTAAATTTTTTATTAAAAATTTCAACAAGTGTTAAACCAACCTTCCTTTAGCATGACCTCGGCTTAACTTCAACTTGTAAATTTTTCTTAAAATTTCAACAAGTGTTAAACTAGTCTTTAGCTTGTAAATTTCAACTCCCAAGCATCATTCTTCCAGCCCTCTGCCCCCTAATATGAACTTAAGTTCCACTTGGGTTCTCATTAAGCATGTGGTTTTGATCTCGTCGCGAGGTGAGATTCAAACAAAGACCGGTCGAGGTTACCAACCTTGGTCTCTTTGTTTAATCTATATACTTAGTTTCAATCTGTGTTTGACTTTGTCGATATGGCAAGTCCAGGTTAATTCAACTCAGTTCAACTCTATTATATGCAAGTAGAAAAACTCTGTCATATAATAAGTCTAAGTTATTCGTCATGTTTCAATCAGAAACATCGCCAACTTAGTTCAACTCTATTATTTGCAAGTATAGTTCAACTCTGCCATATAATAAGTCTAAGTTGTTTGTCATGTTTCAATCAGAAACATCGCCAACTTAGTTCAACTCTATTATATGCAAATATAATTCAACTCTGCCATATAATAAGTCTAAGTTATTCGCCATGTTTTAATTAGAAATATCGCCAAGTGAGTGGTCAGTCACACTACACAAGTTTTAAAAATCAAGCTAAGACTTTATTATTACTTCGGCTAATAACAGGAAACTTAAAAAATAAAAAATCTAATGATAAAAAAAACTTCAGATTACAAGTATTCTAGGGTCTTGGCAACTCTTTGTCTTCACTGTCTTCAAGCCAATATGCACCATTGCCCATGACCAAGATGATTCTATAAGGTCCCTCCTAATTTGGGCCAAGCTCACCCTCTCTGGGATCCTTCTTGTTGTTGACGACCTTTCTTAGGACGAGGTCCCCAACTTGGAACTCTCGTGGGTTAACCTTCTTATTATAAGCCCTGGCAAGCTGCTACTGGTATGCCCCTAACTGAATTTCTGCTTTCTCCCTTCTTTCTTCTAGCAGATCCAAATCTCGGGCCAAGAATGCCTCATTGGTCCCATTTTCTACTCCCTGGGTTCTGATCCCTAAGATGCCGACCTCCGGTGGAATAATTGTTTCTGTGCCATAAGCCATGGCAAATGGGGATTTTCCAGTTGATCTTCTTGGCATAGTCCGATATGCTTAGAGTACACTGGGCAGCTCATCTACCCACTTTCCCTTTGTTGCTTTCAACCCCTTCTTGATCCCATCCAAGATGACCTTATTGGATGCTTCTGCTTGACCATTACTCTGAGGAAAGCTTAGAGTAGAGTAATAATTCTTGATCTTGTATTTTGCAGAGAAGCTCTTGATTAGCTTACTGTCAAATTGCGTTCCATTGTCTGTTATTATTGCTCTTGGGATCCCAAACCCGGTGATGAAGTTTTTCCATATGAAGTTTTTTACATCAATGTCCCGAATCTTTACAAGGGGTTTAGCTTCAACCCACTTGGTGAAGTAATCTGTTGCCACTAGCAGGAACTTCCTTTGTCCGGTCGCTTGAGGCAGTTGTCCAACAAGGTGCATGCCCCATTAGACAAATGGTCAAAGGCTGGACACTGGGTTCAGATCTGCTGCTGGTTTGTGTATCAAAGGTGCAAACCTCTAACACTTCTCACATTTTGTGATATAGGCTTCAGTATCTTTCTGCATATAGGGCCACCAGTACCCCTAAGTAATGGCCCTATGAGCAAGTGACCTGCCCCCAGTGTGGCTTCTACATACTCCTTTATGTATCTCATACAAGAAGTCTTCAACTTGTGAAGGATGACACACCTCAAAAGGGGACCAGTAAAAGATCTTCTATAGAGATGACGCTCTGCTGTCAGATTGAATCTTCCCGACTTCAGTCTGATCTTGTGTGCTTCTTTATGATCATCTGGCAGTTTTCCTTCTTTAAGGAATACTATTACTGTATCCATCCAGCTTGGTCCCATATCCACACATATTGGTTGATGCTCTGTGTTTAGTGGATTTACACTTGGACCTGAAAGTATTCAATCATTATTGTCCTTGCCTCTCATAATTTCATTGCACTAGCCAGGTTGGCCAAGGCATTAGCATGACTGTTGTCATCTCGACTAACCTGCTGTAGTCGGCAATTTTGGAATAAGGCTATTAGCCTGCCCACCTCCTTTACATAGGCCGGCATCCTTTTATCTCGGGCTGCGTATTCGCCTGTTGCCTGGTTGACGATAAGCTAGGAGTCACAGAAGACTATTACCTTGTCAGCTTCCATTGCTACAACCAGATTTAATCCTATAATCAGTGCTTCATACTCTGCTTCATTGTTTGAGGCTTTAAACCTCAAACGAATGGATTGTTCCAATATCTGCCCATCTGGCAATACTAGCACTATTCCTGCCCCTGCTCCTTGTTAGTTTGAACTCCCATCAACAAACAGCCGGAAGGAGTCGCCGATGTAAATACTGCATGGCCTGAGTTTCTCTTCATTCCTTTGTTCTACTATCTTCAGCTAGGTTTCTCCTTGTTCACTTGGACATCGTATACCTTGCTCAACGAAGCCCGATGTATGATGGCACCTGGTGTGAACTCAGCTACAAAGTCGGCCAAACTTGGCCTTTGATTGCTGTTCTGGGTCTGAATTCTAGGTCGTATTAGCCCAACACCACTGCCCATCTTGCTATTCTACCTGTCAGATCTCCCTACTGCAACAGGGACTTCAAGGGATGCTCGGTTAACACCACAATTTTGTAGGCTTGAAAGTAATGATTCAACTTCTTGGAAGCCATTACTAAAGCCAGTGTTAGCTTCTCCAATGGTAGGTTTCTGGTCTCTGCATCAGCTAGGGTTTTACTCACATAGTAAACTGCCCTTTGCTCTCCTTTTTCTTCTCTGATTACTACTGCACTCACTGCCTGCTCTGAAACTACCAAGTATAAGAACAGCTCCTCTCCAGGTACTGGATTTGAGAGAACTGGAGCTGTGATCAAATACTTCTTCAAGTCGGCCAAGGCGACTTCGCACTCTTCTGTCCACAAGAAGTCTGTGGCTTTCTTCACCAAGCTGAAAAAAGGTTTACATTTGTCAGAGCTTCTGCTTGTGAATCTATTCAGGGCTGCAGCCCTCCCAGTCAACATCTGTACTTGCTTTGCCGATGTTGGGCTCTTTAATTCTAAGATGGCCTTGATCTGATCTGGGCTAGCCTCAATGCCCCTTCTGGTAACCAAGTATCCTAAGAACTTACCAGACCCAACTCCAAATGCGCACTTTAATGCATTGAGTCGGAGCCGATATGTTCTAAGGATATCAAAAATTGCCTTTAAGTCTTCCAGATGATCCACAGGTTCCTTGGTCTTCACGACCATGTCATCTATGTATGCCTCCACTATTCTGCCTATTAAGTGCATGAACATCTTGGTCACCAGTCTCTGGTAAGTTGCTCCTATATTTTTCAACCCGAAAGGCATCACTCTGTAACAATACAGCCCTTTTAGGGTGATAAATGCAGTCTTCTCCTTATCTGGGAGGTACATAGCTATTTGATGGTACCCCCTGTAAGCATCCAGGAAGCTCATCCTTCCATGTCCTGAGGTGGGACAAGCCTTGTTCAGGCTGGTGAAATCCACACAGATCCTCCACTTTCCATTCTTTTTCTTCACGACGACGGTGTTTGATAGCCATGTTGGGTAGTTTACCTCTCGTATGGCTCTGGCCTCCAGAAGTTTATCCACTTCTTCTTCTACTGTTTCAACATGCATCAGCATCGACCTTCTTGCTCCCTGGATGAGAAGTTTAGCCGACCTGTCCACATTCAACTAATGGCAAGTGACCTCGGGGTCAATGCCAGGCATTTCATACGGCGTCCATGCAAACACCTCAATGTTTGCTCTCAAGAACGGCTTTAGCTCTTTTTTCTCTTTCTCGGCCAAGCCCGAGCCGAGAATGAAGAAGCGCTCTTCATCCCCTTGTTGGACAAGGATTTTCTTCAGGGCTTTCTCACTCTTCTCGGCTAGCTCTTTGCCGACGTCCTCCAGGACTTCCATGTCCTCATCCTCGATCTCTATTGTTTTTGCTTCTCATATCTTGCAGGTGGATTTCAATGCTGCCATAGAGCAATTCTTTGCCTGCACTTGATCCCCTCTGACCTCCTCAATTCCATGCTCTGTTAGAAATCGCAACAGCTGGTGCAATGTTGAGAGGACAGCCCATATTGCATGCAACCATGGCCTTCTCAGGACAGCATTGTAAGGGGAGAGAGTGTCAATTATTGTGAACTCTGTTTGTATCTTCTTGGTGCCAGCCTGCACCTGTAGACACCCCATTTTTGACTGACCTTAAGACTCAGACGTCATCGATTGAGCGCTCGGTGATTGCGCATATTGTGCTCGTTTCGAGGTCTCGGAGTTTTAGTTGAGAGCCTTGCCCCTGGGCCTCTGAACTCTTTGTCTTTCGGCTCAGTTTGCAAACCAAGCCTTGTTTTCCTTACCTGAGAGAGGAAATGGTCTGGTAGACCATCTCTTTGTGGTCGTAGATCACTTTTTGTGGTCGTAGGTCACTTTTCTTGTTTTGATACTAGCTTCTAGTTTTCGGAGCCTTCGGCCGCGTGCCTTGTCTCGGGATCGCTTAACGTTCTCTGTTTGGTGTGGTTTTTGAACCACACCTTGTTTCCTTGGCCTAGAGGGCCACTGTGGTTTGGGAGATCACTTTTGTGGTCGTGAACCACTTTTGGTGTTTGACGGCTAGTTTTCGAGGCTCTCGGCTGCGCGCTTTGCCTCCCGGACTTTCGTCTTGCATCCGTTTTGGTTTATTTTTGGTACAAACCTTGTTTTCATTGTTTGAAAGGTGGTACAAGGGTGGGAGACCAGTTTTTTCCTTGGAGACCACTTTTCTTCCTGCCAGTCAGTTTTCTGATCTCACAACTGGTCTCCTAGGTCTTTGAGCCATCTTTTCTGGTCGACCACCCCACCCCTGGCTTGTTTTCAGTGTGCTGATCATCTCCCACCATGGCCAACCACTTGTTGTCTTGGGAGACCACTTGTGGAGGTCGGCCGACCACTTCAAGTGATCGGCTGCTTTTTGCCACCTTTTTGGAGATATTTTCCTCCAACTGCCAGTTGGAGGGCACTGAAACTATCCTCCATACACGTGTATGGAGGGATTTCCTTGGACCTTAGCTTCTCCAAGAAGCTTTTCTTTTGGTTCTCTATAAGAGAGAACCATCTCCTCCCTCCTCTAGGTTCAGAAAAAAAGGGCCTTGAGTGATACATATAGCTTTGTATCTATATCTTCTTGTTTGCTCTTGTTTTGTGTTCAAAAGTGTCATTTTGTCTCACTTTAACACATAAACAAACACCTTACCCTTAGAGCTGAGGTTCCTTGAGGTTGTTCTTGACGTTCTTGGACTGGTTTTGGTTCAAAAAACCTGCTGGAGTTGTAGTAGTGAAGGTGGTCTTCAAGGGTGAGTCTTTAACCCTTAAATCTCCTATTCTTGCTTAAGATTTTGGACCCTTTTGCATGCTATTTTGAGCTTAGATTCCTATTGCAAAAATTTCTGTTTTTGTGTGTTTAAGATCTTTGTTTAAGGTCACTTTTGTGTTTGGGATTGTTTACCCCCTCTTAGGCTTTGTTTGGCCTTGCTTTTGTGCCTCCTTTTTGAGCTTTGGGATCACCTTTGCATGAACTTTCTACCACTGAATCCAGAGGATTTTTGGTGGTGGAGAGGAGGTTTTGAGGTCCCAAATAGGAGAGGATCCCCTCTCCTTGTATTTTGAATACTTGTCATATATGCCTCATGTTTGAACACCTTTGTTAAGCTTGTGTTGGCTTGTTCTTAGCATGTATTTGTGTTTATTTTGCTGTGGCATGCCACTGTTTTTGCTTGGTTTTGTCACTCCATGCATGCATGATACACTTGTAGTGTAAATCACACACGCTAACTTTGTATGCTTCATGAAGTAGCATGTCATTCTAGCTTGTGTTGAGTCCATTTCAGTATGTTCTTGGGCTTGTTTTGCCATGTCATACCTCTGTTAGGGTTTGGTTTGGTTGGCCTTTGCATGCTCCATGCACTTGTAGTGCATTTCCATGAAATAGCCTAGTGTGTCTCATGCTTTAACATGTCATTCTAGCATGCTTTTGGCTCAACTTCATAAAGCTTTTGTCCATATTTTAACATGCCTTAGCTCTGATTTTGGTTGTTTTGGCCATGCATGATTTGCTTTGTATAGCTATAATGCATTCTAGCTTATTAGCTTTGTGCATCAAGTCCACTAGCATGCTTTACTTGAACTATTTGAATGATTTGTCATCATTTATTATGTGATTTCAGTCCATGTTTCATGGCCATGCACTTACATCTATCACTCATTCAATGCGTTGGAGGGTTTCCCCCTTTATGTCTTAACATGAGTCATTGCGTATGCCTTCATGCCTTAGCTTGCGAGCCATCATCTCAAGTGTTTTTGGGGTTATTTTGCCATGATGTAACTCTGATTTTTGTTAGTTAAGTCATCCCATGCTTGGTCTTAATAGGTGTAATGTAATCCACCTTGTTTGCCTTGTATGCATCATGCCTTATGCCCTTCATGCTAGCTTATTTTGGCTTCCTTTCATGCATGTTTTAGACTTATTTTAACATGTTCTAAGACTATTTTGGGTTGCCTTGATCATATGCTTCATGTTTTGCATACTTGTAGCACAAGTGCTCTTGCTTGCTTCAAGCTTTGAGCACCATTGCATGCTTCATTTGTGTTGTGTACATGATTTGGCATCATCTAATATGACATTTCAGAGCTTATAACATTGCCATGTTCCCACTTCTTTCATGCTTTGAATGCCTTTAAGTGTTGTGCATTGTTGCCTAGTTTATGGCTTAGCTTGTATACTTGCATGCCTAGGTCTTTGAGTCCTCATCTCAGCATGTTTAGGTCTTTGTTTTGACCTACTTGAGCTCTGTCCATGCTTAGTTCATGCTTGTGTGCCATGTATTGCATGCCTCCTTTGTAGTCCTCTTTGTTAGCTTTCATGCTTTAGGACCCTAGCATGCTTTACTTGTGTTAGTTTAAATGATTTGACATCATTTCTTACCTTATTTCAGTGCATTTAGTGTTGTTACACTTCCACTTTTATCACTTTTTGAGCCTTCTTGAGGGTTGTGCTCTTAGGCCTAGTTGGTTGGCCAATACATTGTGCATGCATGTCTTGTCTTTTGTGCCTTTATTTCATCACCAATGGCTACTGATTTGGGCATGACTGAGGTCTACCCCTTTTGGTTTAAGTCCATTTAGAATGTTTGTTTACATGTAGTTTGTGTGCTTATCTTGCTTTGCATCGAGTATGCATGTCCCTAGTATTGAAAAGTTGCCCTTGTTTCATTGCATTGTGCATGCATGCATTACATTGTATTCAGAATCTTAAGTTGTTTTGCATTGAATATGCATGCCTTTGAGCATTAAGTATGCTTATATTACATCGCCTTGTGTATGCCATGTTCATCGCATTATGTATGCCTTATACTTTGCATTGTGTATACTTAGGTAATATCGCATTATGCATGCCATGTAGTTCATAGCATTGAATATGCCATGTAGTTCTTTGCATTGTGTATGCTTAGGTTACATCATTGCATTGTGCATGCTAATTGTCATTTGCATTGTGTGTGCTAGTTGTTGCATGCATTAGCATTGTGCATGCCATTAGCCTTGTTAGGTTATTCATATTGCATTGCATGTTTGCATGCTTAAGTCATATCGCTTACTTGCATGCTTGTGTTGCATTGCATTTTGCATACTCCAAGTTTCATAGCATTGCGCATGCCATGTTATGTGTTGCATTGTGTTTGGAATAGGTGTTAGTCCAAACACGGGAAAAAAGGGACGTTTCATACTCATAGTGACGAAACGTGTCATATTTTTCGGTCGACAGCGCCCTTGATTGTGCATGATAGGGTGGAGGCCTTTCGAGTCTTGTTTACTTGTGCATTCATTTTCATATTGAATTGTGCAACTTCGCCTCTCGGCCATCATGCATTGAAATGCGCGATTGGTGGCCCGAGGGTCGAGAACTACACTCCCTTGAGCTCATGATATGATAGGAAGGGTGGTTGTGCACACATATCTTGCAAATACATTGCCATGCCCTTTCTTGCTCTATGTTGCAGCAAAGTGGAGTTCAGCAGCAACAACTGGTCGGCCAGCCAGAAAAACTAGCTGGCCGACCACTTTTTCTGACTTTCAACAAAGATAGGTAGTCGGCCATGGCTACAGACACTAACAACTAGTTGGCCACCCTCCTACAGGCCCCCAAGGTGGAGTTTAAGCTTTTTGGAGCTTGGTGCAAGGTTCTAAGAATAATTGAAAACAGAGACAAATCGGGGTATCGCATTGAATTTCCGAACGAGGCAACCGAGCATGCATCCAGTCTTCTCCCTCTGAGAACCTCCCTCTTTTACTGCTTTCCTTAGCTGCCATGCTTAGATAGCTAGCTTTTGCTTTGGTTTGTACTTTAATAGTTAATGCGTTTAGCTATTTTAATTTGTTTTGTAATAATTAGTTAACTAGGATTAGTTAATTAATTGTGTTGTAATAATTAGTTTAATTAGCTCAGATTAGCTAGTTAGCTCCTTGTTCGGTCCCTCCCTCGAGAGGGCGTAATGTTGTAATAAGCGTGCATGTGTGTGATGCATGTCTTCCAACCCCCATTTCTTTCTCCCTTTTACTTAACCGCTTACGATGGTTAGTTTTAGGGTATGTTTCATTTAGTATACCTTATGCTTGCATGCGTGCATCCATTCATCTATTTTGCATGCACCGAGCTCGGCGCATCATACTAACTGCATTGTATTTCAATTTCAATTTGAATACATATACCAAGTTGCATTTCACATGACATTCTAGTATAGCCGAGCCTATTTTAGCTGCATTTTCGCATGTGTTGCATTAGCCATTTTAACATAAACTAGGATCATGCATGATTTCTAACTAGTTCCTTGTTTTGGCTCGGAGTACACTGTGAGTGTTTACGCTTTAGAATACTGCATGTGTGTTAATGTTGCCATGAAAGCATGCTTGCCATGAGACTAACTGCTTATTTGATATAACTACCTGAATGCCTGTGGGTGAAGGTTGGATTACTTGAATTGAAATAATTCATTGAAATCCTCGATTTAGCCTACTTGCAAGTAGCAAACTTCAAACCATTTCCAAGCAAACGGATATGCAATGTTTTGTTCCAAATTAGACGATCTACTCTATACTTGTATGCTGTGCGCATCACATAGTAAGATTAGCTAATTAACTAAAATAAGAGCACATGTGTTTTCAAAAACAAAATATCATGTTTAGTACAGGCCGATCTTTGATCGGGCGAGCGAGAGTGCTCATTACATGACCTTCCCCTCTCGTACCCAAGTTCCCGAGTCGAGGCAACTTTGGTGATAACGGACACGTGGCCTTAAGCACGAGTCAGAGTTTCCTAAATTCCCCCCAAATAAAATATTTAGGTGGCGATTCTATATCTGGCAAAGCAGTCCATGTTTGGCACTTCTTTATAAAAATCAGTTTTCCAAAACGATTTGCCAGATTTGAACTCTTTGGTGATTTATCGGTCTTACATCGCACATTGTAAGATTAGATTCAGAACCATGACATTTGAGTCCGAACTGTGGTAGCTCAGAGAACAAGACGAGATCCTCGCGTCGCCCTCGCAGGCGTAGCGCGCAGATGTCGGGAAGTTCCCGGGGGCATGTCCACAGCACCTCTAAACTTACCGCTCCCAAGGGCCATGTTGGCGTTCCGTTGAACCCAACCATTGGGCCATTGGACTGCTCTAGATCATTTTGCTAAAGGCCAAGCTCCTTGTAACACCTGACATACATGTCACAAGAGCTGCCCTGGTCGATTAAGATGCACTTCACTTGGCATTCTCCAATCTGGAGGGATATTACCAAGGCATCGTGTTGTGGATGCTGCACCATCTCTAGGTCGTCTTCAGTAAAGGACACCACTAGTCCCCGGCACTCGTCTGCCCTAGGTCTTTTCTGTCGGACCTGGTACACATGCTGCAAGTGTTTTACCTTCTGAGTCTCCCCACGTATTTCGTTCTCATTGACCTTCGAGTGAATCACATTGATCACTTGAGGTCCGCCTGCTTACGGTTGTGGTGCTAGAGGAGGTGGTGCTGCCGGTGCCTGAGGCAGTCTTGCTTGTTCTTTCCTTGTCCTGGTCTCGTCTATAAGGTCCCTTAAATGACCTTGTCTTACCAAGTCTTCAAGATATGCCTTAAGGGCTCTGCACCCCTAAGTCAGATGTCCATCTTCATTGTGGTAAGCACAGTGTTTGCCAAGGCTTCTTCCCATAAATTCGCCCGAAACCCTTAATGGTGCTCTGTAATATGGCTGATTTCGGATTTTCTCCAAGACTTTGTAAACCGAGATTCAGAATACGGTTGTGACTGCCTGCGCAGCCCTTAATCCTGTCTCTTGCTTGTTGTACCCAGTGTTACCTCGGCCTCGCTTCGGCAAGCCGTTTCTCTTCTCTTGTTTCGACGCTTTTGTCCCCGACATGTTTTCCTCGGCCCTCGCATACTTCTCAATTCTGGCCATCAGTTCCTCCATACTTTTTGGCAATGTCTTTGCCAATGATTTTTGAAGCAGACAATCATCGTTCAGGCCGTTCTTAAAAGACACGACCGCCACCTCTTGGTTGCACCCCGGTATTCGATTAAATACCTTATAATACCTCTTGGCATAGGCCCTAAGACTTTCATCCTCGCTGATTCTCAAAGCCATCAGAGAGTCCACCCTTAATGGTTATAGTTTGTTTGTCACAAACCTGGCCACGAACATCTTAACCAGGCCTTCTCAACTTTTCACAGTTCTTTTCGGCAACTTGTGAAACCAGTCCGATGCAATTTTCCCGAAAGACGAGGGGAACACCTTGCAAAGCAACAGCTCGTTCCCGTTGTATAGTGCCATTTAGTTCAGGTACAAGCCAACGTGAAAGTTGGGGTCCTATTTACCGTCATATATTTGGAATCTCGGCATGTTAAACCTTTTCGGGGCCTCAAATTTGTCCAACTCTACCGAGAACTGTTCTCGGCTTGACCGGAGAGGTTACCTCGGCATCTTGTCGCTTCCTCTGGAGGTAATCCCTCAGATCCTCCTTGGTCTGTCCAGGAGCTCGGCTATCAGCGGATTTTAGCCTTTTCGGTGAGCTACTTCCAATGTCGTTGTGAGTCCTCTTGGGCCTTTCTCCATTCATTGCGTCGAAACAAAGTTCCTTCCCTTGAACATGCCGATGTTCTTTGTGGTCAACTTCTTTGGTACGATGTGTCCTTTGAGAATCTCCCTTCATTGACTCTCCTCGTCCGACCTCCCTTGAAGGCTGGTAAGAGTGTTCCTTGGTCCTATCGTGCTGAGGGACTGCAGGAATTGTTTTTTGCCCCCCTTTTCGGGCATCTTTCTTGGCTGCTAGAATCGGCGTATCTTGTAATGGGAACGGTGGCTGCATGACGTTGTTTTGCATCATGAAATTGACGACCATTTGCAAGTCCGCCAACTTGTTTGCCATTCTCTTCATCTCGTCGTCCCTCCGCAGGCAACTATCTTTCCATACCTGGAGGTCGTCCTTGTTACAATACCCGCTTCGGTCTGATTTCTTTGGTACGTCGCCCTCCTAGCCGACGTATTTCTCTCCAGGATTCTGATCCCGAGTTTCCTTGTTGCAATTATCTTCCTCAATGTCAAGGTTAACATGTTTGCCACTTCCAGTAGAGATGTCGTCCCCAACCTTCTTTTTCTGTCCATCGTTGGTCATCTATTCTCCTTTCTTTTCCACAGACGGCGCCAAATTGTGTATGTCAATTTCCGACTACACTGCCAAACAGTTACTTAGCTAGAGAATACCGACAGAATAGATTAAGCTCGAACGACCTGTCACAGAAAGATAAGATTCCGGCGGTAGTTCGTCCACTCGGGGGCACTCCGACGATCAAGTCAGTTATCTCTTAAAGATAGCAAAAGTGCTTAACTCACTATTCAAAATACAAAATCGTACCTTAGACCTACGAGGGTGCCTCTCTTTTATAGCCAACACTGACCTAATCCCAATAGAATCCTAGCTTCAATGGACTCTGGCTCAATGCTAATCCTGGACTTCCAGTTAAATTGGGATAAACTCTCTAAGAGTCTTATCTTTACCCAAACTAAAGTCATCTCTCATTCTAGGACTCTCGTCCCTTATCCACTTATTCTGGATTCTGATATCTCCGCAGATAACCTCAGCCTAGCCGAGATTACCTCGGCACCAAGTCGAGGACACGTGGCACCTCGGTGCCACCTCAGCCACGTGTTCATTATTCAAAAATAATGTCCCTACAACTACAATATTAAAAAAGAGTATAAGATTTTACTTTATATAAGTGAAACAAACTTTACTTTTTCCTTCTTCCCCCATGTGGGATTATGAAATAAATTATAAACTAATTAGAATTTTATTTTTATATGGTTAAATAGAAGCTAGTCAATGAAAATTTTTTTAATTGTGTAAAATTGATAAAATTAGTATGAGAAATCGCGATTAAACTGACAAATCGGTCAAATCCAAAACGGTTCAGCCTAATTGGTTAGGCCAAATGACCAACCAACTTATACAAATATTAATTAATTAAAACTTTTAAATGTTATTTTAATTTTAAAATTTAAACTATCTTGAATTGAAATATACACAACACTACAATATTAAAGTAAAAACTCACTTTTTTTTTTCCGATATGGGATTATAAAATAAAAGTTAACAATTATTTGGACGGAAAATTTATTTCTAATCAAGCAATTCCAGTCTTTCAATATTTAATCAGATCAATCTTTAGTTTATTTCGAATTAAACAAATCTAATCAATATATTTTGATAAAACAATTAAAATCACAGTTAAACCAACAAATCAATCAAATCAAAAATGATTTAGCCTAATCAGTTAGGTTAAAAGACCAACAAAGTTATTCAAAAATCAATTAATTAAAACTTTTAAAATTTAAACTCTATTGAATTGAAACATACACAACACTACAATATTAAATAGGATGTAAGTATAAGATTCACTTTATATGAGTGATACAACTCACTTTTTTCCTTCTTCTTCCGATGTGGGATTATCAAATAAATCAGTGATTAATTAGAATTTTATTTTTATATGATTAAATAGAAGCTAGTCAATGGAGATTCTCTTAATTATTTAAAATTAAGAAAAACAAGAAAATTAGTATGAAATATTGAAATTTTCACAAGGCTTCTCACTAAAAACACTCAAATAAATCATAGACTAATTAGAATTTTATTTTTATGTGGTCAAATGGAAGCTAATCAATAGAGATGTTCTTAATTGTTTAAAATTAAAAAAATTAAGAAAGTCAGTTTGAAATATTGAAGTTCGATTAAGAAAATTAAGAAAGTTAGCCAATAGTACTATTTTAAAATTACAAAAATTAGCAATTGTGGTTTTATTATATTCTTTTTAATCTATAACCTTTTTTTTTTAAATATATAATTACTTTGTTATGAGATGATATTTGTTTCTATTTTATTTTTAATGTATAATTACTTTGTTATGAGATGAGATTTAGGAAAGAGAGAAATATTAGGAGAGAGATTTTAGGAACTTGTAATTCAAAGTTTTTGGTAATTTTTTGTTTTTTTTTTTCTTTAATCTATAATTAGTTTGTTAGCTAATACAATTATGTTTAACTATTTTTTAAATCACAAAAATTATCAATTGTGAAATGAGATTTTGGAACTCTCACAAACCTTATCATTAGAAATCTGATTTTCCTTATGTAATATATATATATATATATAGATTCAAAAATCTAAACAATTGAAAGAAAAAATCTTAACCAGACAGAAAACAAAAGAACACAAAATTTATCTTCACAATAATTTAGAATTCTCTTCCTTTCTCACAACAAAACTGAAAAAGAGGACTTGCTCTAGTGTTTTTTAATCTAAGCCCTTACCAAATAAGCTGCTCATAACCTGCAACCACAAAAGGGTATTTGGTTGAATTTTTTTTAAAAAAATTGGTAACACGACATCAATGCTAGTAAAGCGTCTAATAAAAAGTAATTACATATTTTAACATTATTTTTACCAGCAATGGTTGGTGGCCCGAAATTCATTTGAGGGCCACAAAATCAGTGGCTCAAATGGCTCAAAATTGTCAAAACGACGTCGTTTTGGGCACAAAAAAAGCCAAAAACGACGTCGTTGTGACAGTTTCGAACCATTTGAACCACTGATTTTGTGGCCCTCAAACATTTTTCTATTTTTACTAAGAGGTGTTAGGAAACTTGTAACTCTTTCATATCTCTATTCAACTACATATATATATAATAGAATTGTTTTTGGTTTGTCAAAAACATTTTTCAGAAAATTCTACTTTCTTAGTTTTCATTTTTTTTTTACTGAATTTTTTTGGTATTTTAAGCAATTTTTTTAATTTTTAGACACACTTAACATAAATACATATAAAAAGTATAATTTTTGTAAAAAAATATTTTAAAAATTCACTAAATACCAAAAATATAAAATAAAAAAAAATATGAGAATTCAGTATATTTCTCATATTTTTATGTATTTATTAAATTTTAAAAATATTTTTTCATAATTTTTTTACTTTTTAGATATATCTAAGGAATGTGCATCTAAAAAAGTAAAAAAATTACTTAAGATTTTAAAAATATTCACAAAAAACAAAAAAAAATACGAAAAATAACAAACTCAGTTTTCAAAAAATTTAATCCAAAAAACTCAAATGAAACACACACATAGTTTTTTGTTTTCATATAAGAACGTATTTTTTTGAATTATTTAACATAATAAAAATATAATAATAATAACAATAGGGTATAGTTTTTTTTAGGAAAATTTATATATAAATCCTATTTTGAGAAATATTGATCTATTTAGTCCCAAAATTTTTCTTATAGACCAATTAGTCCAATTGATTTTGAAAAGGTAAATTAAATATATTATTTGAAAATTAGATTTACAATTATACTCTTATTTCTATTATATTTTCTTCTCTTTTTTTTCCTTTGTGCCAGAAAGGTAAGGTACATAATCTATGATAATCAAATTTGGGATAAATTTTTATTTGGAAAACATTTCAAAATGAGTACAAAAATGACTTAAAATATGAGATTTTTCAAACATTCTAAAAGGATATCGGTTTTTTCAAATATTTTAAAAGGAGTACAAAAACTCCTTAGTAAGTTTTGGACAAATGTTTAATTTCAAACTGTAACACTCAAATTCTTAGTATATTTTTTCCAAACATAACACTCCAAAAAAACTCCTTAGTGTAACACGCTAATGTAACACACACAAAAATTTCTTAGTGTATTTTTTTTCCAAACGTAACACTCCAATATAACATTCTAAAAAATATTACTTAGTGTAACACTCTAATATAACACATAAAAATACTCCTTATGTTGTGTTTGGTTGGTGAATTTGAGGAGAGATTTGGAAAAAGAAACGAAAAATGTGTGTAAAATTAGGTGAAATGTAAGTACATTTTATTCATATTTCACCTACCATTTCCATTTCTCTTTCCAAATCCCTCCTCAAATCCCTTAACCAAACACAGCAATAGTGTACTTTTATCAAATGTAACACTTTAATATAACACTCCAAAAAAAAATTTAGTATATTTTTCTCAAACATAACACTCAAAAAAAAAAAAAAAAAACTCCTTAAAGTAATACTCTAATGTAACAAACAAAAAAAACTCCTTAGTATATTTTTTCTAAACGTAACACTCCGATATAACACTCCAAAAAAACTTCTTAATATAACACTCCAATGTAACACACAAAAAAACTCATTAATGTACTTTTTCCAAACAAGACAATCTTATGTAACACTCTAAAAAAATGCTTAGCGTACTTTTCCTAAATGTAATATCCCAATATAACACTCTAAAAAAATTACTTAGCTTTCCTCAAACGTAACACTCTAAAAAAAAGATGCGAGATTCTTCAAATCATTCCAAAAAGATGAGAAATTCTTCAAACCATTCCAAAAGAAATAAAAAAAAATTCTTAGTAAGTTTTGGGCAAATGTACAATTTCAAACTATGAGTGTTGCGTTTGGAAAAAGTACATTAAGGAATTTTTAGTGTTATTCTGTGTAACATTGGAGTATGTTACATTGAAGTGTTATGTTTGGAAAAAGTACACTAAGGAATTTTTTTTATATTACTTTTTTTGAGTCTTACGTTATTACATTTGGAAAAAATATACTAAGAAATTTTTTTAAGTGTTACGTTGTTACATTTGGAAAAAGTATACCAATGAGTTTTTTTATGTATTATATTAAAGTGTTATATTGAAATTTTACGTTATTGGAGTGTTACATGATGGTTACGTTTTTTTTGTAATGTGGGATTTGTTTGAGAAAGAGGGAAAATTCAAAACTTCTATAGTGCGAATTGCCTAAGTGCCTAATTTTGCATTTGGAGAAATTTAGTTTTAATCTTGAAAAATTAAACCCAAACATGTAAGTAACTATCATTTTTTGTAATTTCCACTTTAATGGAACTTTTGAATTCATAAAAAAAAAAAAAAGACTAAACAGTTCACAAAATTATATTTTAGAATATATTGGTACTTCATCTTTTTTTTTTATTTGAAAAAATAGAATTGTTTTGAAATTAGATATTTTTATCAATAATTTCGACATAGTTTCATGAAATTTAACTAACATGAAAAAATTTTGATTTCGATTCTTACAATTATTTCTAACGAAGAGTCAATTTTTTTAATAGAAAACATTAAGGCATTGTTTCGGAAGTAGATTTGAGATTAAAATAGTCACAAAAAATAAAATAGATTTTTTAATTATAATAAGACAAAACATCACATCAATTTATAACTATTGCATTCTCTCTCTTACAAAAAAGTTAAAAAATTCAAAAACCCGTCTCAAATCAAATTTTTTAACCTCAAATTAAAATAATCAAAAAAATCAACCCACTTCTCAAAGCAACCTGAGTGGAACTGAACATCAACGGAAAATCACGATAAATAACATGAAAAGTAAACGAGTTAAATTAGAATTGAGATAATTTTGACACAAGAGAAAAGATAGGGATCATGAAAAAACTTTCATGAAACTGATCATGAAAAATTTATGACTCTTGGATTACCTTGATTAGTGTGTGCTGTTTTATTCTAAGTATAATTCAAGAGTCATAAATCTTTCATGATCATTTTCATGAAAATTTTTTCATGATACCTATCATTGCTCTTGACACAATAGCGATCAACACAACAAAGACGACGACCCAACTAAATAGGACCCACTTGGGCTGGCGCCTAGGCGAAGCCGCAATTGCTTCTTGTTTTTCTTGTTAGATAGTCCGCAATTGCTTGGCATATGGGATCCTGACAATGCACCAAAAATGAAGAATATATGGTTGACCTTGAATATTTCTAGGTCTGGAAATACCCTTGTAATTGGATCTTTCTTGTTTCTTACCTCCCATGCAATGTCACCTTCTATAAACAAAAATATTTGTTTTAAAATAAAAAGCTCGTATCACATTGAGTATTTTGTATGAAAGTTCTGAATGAATTTTATATTTTAAAATTTTATTTTTTATCATAAAAACAAAATCAGAAGCTGTTCAGAATATTAAATCAATGGTGTATTTAAAGAAGTTATTGTGAGCCCATAGTATGAATAAATCGTAGGCTTCAATAAAAATTTAGGGTGATTTTTTTATTATATTTTATGTTTTTGTATACCCGTTGTTTTCTGAGTGAAAAGAGTCCTGCAGGCTGAGTGAGTGAGTTCTCTGCTATAAGAATAACTATATAATCTTATATTTGATCTGCTTGATCATCAAGAACCTTCATGGCAGAAACAATTCTTTTCCACTTAGCAAGTAAAGTTGTGGAGAAGATAGGCTCTCTTGCTCTAAAGGAAGTTAGGCTTGGCATGGGGTCTTGAGGATGAGTTGAAAACACTTGAAGGAACCTTGTCTACCATCAATGCGGTGCTCATAGATGCTGGGCAGAAGACGCAAGGGAACAACCTTGTCATGAGCTTATGGTTGGAAAGACTCCAAGCTGCTTTCTATGAAGCAGATAACGTGCTCGATGAATTCCACTATGAAATTTTGTTTCGCCAAGTGTTGAGGAATGATGATACGAGCATTGGATTAAAGGTACACAAATTCTTTTCATGTTACTCAAACCCATTTGTTTTACAATTTAAAATGCGTAGTAAAATAAAAATTATCAGAAGAAATTAGACACGATCGCTGATGATAGAACTAAATTTCATCCCTTCACAACGGAGTATATTCAAAATCATGACACGGCCAGCACGACAGCCTCCTCCCTTTTAACTGATTCGGACTGCGTTGGAAGGGACAAGGATAGACAAATGATTTTACAACTTTTAATGGCCCCAAGTGGTAATAATCATGACAAAATCTCTGTCATCTGCATTGTTGGCATTGGAGGTCTGGGTAAGACAACTCTCGCTAAAATGGCGTTTCATAATAAAAATGTAGTCAGCCATTTTCAGTTGAAGATGTGGGTGAGGGTATCACAAGATTTTAACTTTGCACGTGTGATGAAGAAAATTGTTCAAATCATAACTGATTCTCCTTGTGCTGACTTAAAGAAGCTCCTTCAAGAAAAATTGCATGGTAAGAGATTTTTGCTCATCTTGGATGATGTATGCAGTTGTGATAACCGAGATTGGGTTAAGTTCTTCAAGTTCTTGAGAGGCGGTGGCAACGGAAGTAAGATTGTAGTGACTACACGTAACAAGTCAGTCGCTTCAACTATGGGCACCATTCCTACGTACAATTTACAGAGTCTTTCCGATGAAGATTGCCATGAATTGCTTTTGAAATGGGCAGGTCACGAAAAAGTTGGGAAACAACATGTAAATCTCTCATAAATTGCGAAGGAAATTGTGAAAAAGTGCCACGGTCATCCTCTTGCAGCAAAGACTTTAGGCAACTATCTATTTATGAAGACTGCTGAAAGTGATTGGTTGCATGTCAAAGAAAAACAACTGTGGGAATTGGTGCAAAAGAAAGACGACATTTTGGCTGTGTTAAGATTGAGCTACAACCCACTACCTACTAACTTGAAACGTTGTTTCATATATTGTTCAGTTTTTCGAAAAACCATGAAATCGAAATTGATAAGTTGAAACAGTTGTGGATGGCGCAGGGGTTCATTCAATCGTCTGGCCTAAATCATGAGTTGGAAGATGTTGGTGATGAATATTTGAATCAATTGTGTTCCATATTTTTCTTAGAAAAGATTGAACAACATGGCAATTTATTAAATACATGTAGAATGCCAGAGATTGTTCATGATCTTGCAGTATTGATGGCAAATGAAGAATGTTCAAGTACTGCAAATTATGGTTCTGGATCGATTTCTGAGAAGGTCAAGCATGTACCATTTCGTGATTCTAATTGTTCAAGGGAAGAAGAGGTCACAAAGTCATTGTTCGAACTAGTGAATCTACGAACTATTTTTTTGTCATTTCAAGGAGTGGGAGCCAATGACACAGGTTTTGTTGACAGGTGCATCTCAAACTTCAAGTACCTACATGTGCTTGATTTGAGCAACTCATGTTTTCAAGTATTGCCACATTCCATTGGTAATTTGAAGCATTTGAGATTTTTAGACCTTAGTGGGAATGCAAATATTGATACACTCCCTAATGCCATTTGCAAACTGTACCATTTGGAAACTTTGCGAATTTGGTATTGTATTAAAATCCGAGAGTTGCCCAAAAACATAGGCAACTTGATCAGTCTCAGACATTTGTACTTAACCACACAACAGAGTTGTTTGCCAGAGAAAGAGATCCAACGCTTGACCTCTCTCCAATCCTTTTGTATTACGGGATGTGGAAACCTTACATCTTTTCCTGAAGGGATGCAACTCCTTGTTGCACTCAGAACAGTGATGATTTCAGCGTGTCCCAATTTGACATGTTTGCCAAGTACCATGAAGAACCTAGCTAAGTTGGAGAATCTCGAGATCAGCAATTGTCTGAATCTTAACTTGACAGAGTGGGAGGACTTTAGAGGCCTGAGGAGGCTTCAATAAATTGAAGGCAACCAGTTTTTGAAGTTTTGTAACTTTCCCAGGTGCGTCTGTGGCTTCAAACTATTTCTTTATATTTTTGTTCTATGTAATATTAGTTGTTTCTTTTGCTTGCTTCCTTCTTCACACTGTCTGAGTACATGTAATGTGTATCAAATTTCTAATTTCAGGTCACTAGGATAATCGCAAAGCATGGAGTCACAGGTGTTCAATGGAAAATCAACAGATGAATGGCTTGTATACAAGGGACTGACTTGTGTTAGCAACATATAAATTTTTTCAGTAAGGGAAGGAGGGAGCTGTCATCTCCATCAGAAGACCTTGACCATAGTTGCAGATTTCAATAGGGAGTTTTCAATTAGAGTGTTTTGAGTCTTGACCTTAAATGGTTTGGTTGCATTCAGTTTTCTGCATTAATGTTGTGTTGTTGGGTATGTTATCTCTATGTAGTGTTCTTGTGGAATACTTTTCTGAAACATTGTGTTTGTCATCATTATTGTCATATATAACTACTGTTTTAGTAACTGTTCCTAACAACTCTGGATTGTCCATCTTTGCCTATTTAACTTAACTAATTTACACTAATTAACCTGTTGAATGTGTTTCGAATTTGTCAACTACTAGTTCTTTACATTTGTATGCAAACATGTGATTCCCATTTGGGAAACTTGGTCATGGAAATGTATGGTTCTATCAATGTGGAAATTATCCCTGGTAGTTGGTAACTGCCCAGCTGATGTTCATATCCTTTAGTAACATTCACTTGATTAGTGGTATTATTTTCTCAACTGTCAAGGTCTTGAAGTTTATTCCCCTAAATATGGATGACTTTTTGCTATTGGTCCTTTTTTCCCTTTTTTTTTTTGGGGGGGGGGGGTGGTTGGATTTTGCTGTACTTCTATTTCTCCAAACGAAAAATAGATCAAAAGCTTGCTCCAAGAGCTCTTGGACACTTGAACAGAGCCCTAATTTGTCTTGCAAAATTTTCATCCTATTAAGATGTTTGCAAGAAAACATATTTCCTTTTTCATTTCATTACTTATACTTCACTTTCTTTCATTTTTACTTTCCACAATTTTTTTATTCTAATAAAACAGAGACTTAAAAGTTGCAACCAAGACCAATAGCCTCCAACTCTTTGTATAATTTATCAATTTCCAACTCTTTACATGAGTTGTCAATCTTGAAAAGTTAGAAGTATAATATTACCAGATTATATTTTCTTATGTATATACTATAAAGAAACAAGATATTTGAGCTGGACTCATGTTTGGCTCATTAAAAGTGTGTTCAAGATTGATTTGTTTTGTAAATAAGCTAAATTTGAACATAATTTAAAGTTGGTTAATTTATTTAGATCAACTCGACTTGTTTGCAGCCCTGCAGCAGTGGTGGGTAGGGTGGAGGAGATGGAAAAAGGGGGGAGGGCGTGGGTTAAGCTATGGTTTTCCAAGTTGGGGATGGGCTGTTTTTGGGCAGGAGGAGGTGAGAAAAAAAATTGAGGGTATTTTTGTCAAATTAGTCCTTTCAATGGAGTTAAGTGGGAGCTTCTAGGGCAATTCTATTCCGACACCATATTTTATTTCAGTACACACCATTTGTGCCATTCAGATATCAACTTTCGAACAACATCAAAATGTTTGAATATCAACTTCTGAACATCAACCAATTGTTTGAACAAAAATCTCATTCTATAGTTCATATCCAAACATTTGTATTTTGTTCGGAAGTAGATACCCAAACATTTGTATTTTATTTGGAAGCCAATATCCAAACGGCACAAATGGTGTATTTTATTAGTCCCACATTTTGTCTTAATTCACTCCATTTGTGACATTCGGATATCAATGGACTTACATCCGAACAATTCACTTTTATTCGGAAGTTAATATTTTAATGGAAAAAATGATGTGCACTAATCTGAGGGGGAGGTTGGAATAATTAATCCATACTTGCACCAAATTTCCTGAATACATGTAGTTGAAATGTCTACTTGAGAGAGAGAGAGAGACCTAGCAAAGTTGACTTGAATGCTTCAAAGTCTATGAACAGACTGGGCAACATTGCATTTCCTACAATACTTGCTCCGAAAACACAACAGAAGACTGGTTCTCATATCATTCTCTCTTAAAACAGCCTTTCATTGATCACAATTTGGGAACCACTCCTTTTTCTTTCCTCCTCAGAAAAATAAAAAATGGCAGAAACTTTTCTGTTTAACATTGCTGATACAATTTTGCAGAAAATAGGCCTTATTTTCCTCCAAGAAATTGGGTTGTTGAGGGCCGTCGAAAATGAACTCTTGGAGCTTCAGAACAAACTATCCACCATCGGAGCAGTGTTGTTAGATGCCGAGGAACAGCAGGCAAAGAACCGTGAGCTCTGCAATTGGCTTGGCAAGCTTAAAGATGCTTTCACCGATGCTGATGATCTCTTAGATGAATTTGAGATTGACCAGCTGCAACAGCAATTCGTAAATCATCATAGCCTAGTAACCAGAAAGGTACGCGACTTTCTTCCTAGTCCTCATTCGCTTAAATTCCGCTTCTCATTTGGACATAAACTCAAGGACTTCAATAAGCATTTGGAGAAGATTGCTGCTGTTAAAGATCAATTTCATCTCACCGAGCGCTTTGTAGCTAGAAATGTTGTGCCAAGAGAGAGGGAGATAACCTAATCATTCATTCACAGAGAAGATGTGATTGGAAGAAACGATGACAAAGAAAAAATTATTGACATGTTAATTTACAATTCATCAAATGATCATCGTGTTCATCGTCATCATGAGCACGTTTCTGTTATTCCCATAGTTGGAATTGGGGGTCTGGGGAAGGCCACACTTGCCAAGTTAGTGTACAATGATGACAAGGTTGAGCAGCAGCATTTTCACCTGAAAATGTGGGCATGTGTGTCCGCAGACTTGGATATAGAGATCCTAACCAGAGAGATTATCACATATTTAACTTCTAAATGTTGTAGAAAATTAGGCATTGAACAATTGCAGTCCATGAATGTTGTAGAAAATTAGGCATTGAACAATTGCAGTCCATGCTCCGAAGTACTTTGTATGGTAGGAAATTTTTGCTCGTCATGGATGATGTTTGGAATGCTGACCATCCAAAGTGGATTGAGTTCAAAAGTTTGTTGATGGATGGTGCCAGTGGAAGCAAAATCATTGTCACTACAAGGAGCAACTATGTTGCTTCGATTATGGGAGGTAGTCACCGGTATGATTTAGCTGGACTTTCATGGAATGACTGCTTCGTGTTATTTGTGAAATGGGCTTTTCCACCAGGGGAAGAGAGGAAGCATCCGAACCTCCTGAAAATTGGGGAGAAAATTGTGAACAAGTGTAAAGGAGTTCCATTGGCTGCAAGGACATTTGCAAGGAAATTGTGCGATAAAACTAATGAGCGTGATTGGTTGCAGATGAGAGATAGTGAAATTTGGAAACTGGAAGATCAGAAGCAGGATGATATCATGCCAACGTTGAGATTGAGCTATGATAAATTGCCATCTTACTTGAGACAATGCTTTGCATTCTGTTCAATTTTTCTGACTGGTTAGTACGTTTACAAGGATGAATTGATTCAGTTGTGGATGGCACATGGACTCATTCAGTCAACACACAATCAAGAGTTGGAAGATGTTGGGGATCAGTATTTTGATGAGTTGCGTTCAAGATCATTCTTCCAAGAGGTTGAAGAAAATGGCCCATTACACATAACCTTTACAATGCACAACCTTATGCATGACCTGGCACAATCCATGGCACAAACTGAGTGCATAACAATGAAGTTCCATAACCAAGAAATATCTAGCATGGTTCGACACGTTTCATTTCTTGGTTGTGATTATTTATCAGGGAAAGAATTACCGGAACATGTACTTAAACTCGAGAAATTGAGGACCATTTTCTTTCCACGAGATGGGACATGGTGCATTCGCGATTGCTTAGTTGATGAATCCATCTCAAGGTTCTTGTTATTGCGCATGATTGATTTCACAGATTCATGTTTTGAGGTGCTGCCACGTTCAATCGGTTACTTGAAACCTCAGTAGGAATCAAAGAATCTAAATGCTTCCTAAATCCATTTGCAAGCTGCTGAAGCCGCAGAACTTGCAACTTTCACATTGCAAGGAACTTAAACGGTTACCCAAATATCTAGGGAACTTGGTAAGCTTCAGGCATTTGTATATAACCACACAACAAAAATTCTTTCCAAGAGAAAGGAATAGAATGCTTGACCTCTCTTGGGCCTCTGTGGATCACCGGTTGTGTTAATCTTGCTTCGCTGCCTGATGAAATTCAGAACCTCACTGCTCTTCGAACATTAGTCATTAACAGCTGCCCGTGCCTAGCATCTCTTCCAAGCAGCATAGGAAATCTAACCAAGTTACAGAACCTGATGATTAATGATTGTGAAGAGTTTGGCGTGTCAAAGGTGAGAGGCATTCAGGCCCTTAGAATTCAAACAGTGGTGATGGGAGAATTGTCAAAGTTGAAGACCTTGCCCCAGTGGCTTTATGGCCCTGCTACTAGCAACTTTTGCATCGTGTGCTGCCCCAACCTTGTGAAATTACCCTATTGGCCAGAGAACTCGACATCACTCCACAAGCTCGAGATTTTAGAATGTCCTAAATTGTCATTGTTGCCATAGGGTTTCGACCACCTCAATGCGCTAAAAGTACTGCACATCGTCGAGTGCAACGATAAGTTGATTAGAAGGTGCCAGCCTGAAATAGGGGAGGACTAGCATATGATAGCTCATGTCCCTGAAATATATCTCAACAAAACCAAGATCACCTCCACTCATTATTAGGTAAGGAAAAATATTCCAAAGTCTGTCTTCTATTCGTATGACAGATTTACAATCTTCTTATTTCATATTTAATATAATTTAAGCTAATATGGTTTGATATATTTTTAAACATTATCATTTGATAACTTCATCATTTTCCTGTTTTCTGTTTACAAAAAAACCAGACCAATCAAGTCTTAAGTCCCATCAAATGAAGTTGGCTACATAAATCCTTATTCTCCACGCGGCCCTATTAAAGGCCATTTCGTTAGTCAAATTAAGTAGATCCATATCTCTATTTACAACGCTAGCTAATGTTAATCTAGGCCTACTCCTTCCCGTAACACTTCCATCAACCGTTACAGTATCGCATCTCTTCACTACTGCCTCTGTTGGTCTCTGTTGAATATGACCAAACCATCTCAATCGATTCTCTCACAACTTATCTTCTATCGGTGCTACTCCTACCGATTCCCGAATACACTCATTCGTAATTCTGTCTTGTTTAATCTTGCCACACATTCACCTTAGCATCCTCATCTCAGCCACACTCATCCATACATGTTATTTTTTGGTTGCCAAACACTCCGTCCTATACAACATCGCTGGTCTAATAGCTGTACTATAGAACTTACTTTTTAGTCTAGTGAGTATTCGTTTGTCGCACAGTACCCCAGACGTACTTCTCCACTTATACCATTCCGCCTTAATCCTATGGGCCACATCCGCATCAATCTCCCCCGCTATTATGCTAATCGACCATAAATAACGAAAATATTCACTTTTAGGCAGTTCTTGGTTCTCAATCTTCACTTCTCCTCTCCTTTCATTGTTACTGTCACTAAATTTACACTCCATGTACTCTGTCTAAGTTCTGCTTATCCGGAATCCTTTAGATTCAAGAGCTTTTCACTAAATCTCCAACTTTGTGTTTACTCCTTCTCTAGTCTCATCCACTAGCACGATATCGTCTACAAAAAGCATACACCATAGCACGTCATCCTGAATATTTGTCGTCAACTCATCTAGAACTAAAGCAAAAAGATAAGGACTTAAGGTAGAAGCTTGATATAACCCTACAATGATGGGAAATTTATTTGTCTCTCTAATAGGCGATCTAATAGTGATCACCACCCCTTCATACATGTCCCTAATCACATCAATGTAACCTTTTGTCACCCCCTTTCTTCTCTAACACCCACCATATTACATCTCAGGGCACTCTATCATATGCTTTCTCAAAGTCGATAAACACCATATAAATGTCTCTTTTCTTTTCTCTATATTTTTTTATTACTCTCCTCAAAAGATAGATCGCTTCCATTGGAGAACTATTGCATGAAAAACACATTACAATTTAAGTTGATTACAAGTTTTTTTTTTTTAACTTACTCATTTCGAGCTCTCTTTTTTCTTTTTTGTTTTTCCTTTTCCTTTTCACTCTAGCAATTGCAGCTACAATTGGAATTCAGCAGAAGCACAGCGAGGTGAAGTCAGTAAATGTACTCTTTTGCATTTGCCGGAGTTGATTCTTCAATACGAGTGGGGAAGAAAAGAGACTATTATTTATTTTTTTGTGCAAGGGGCGGGTTGGCCCAACAATAAGACGTGCCATTATTGTCTCTGGCAACACAAGTTCGAGTCATAAAAATAGCTCTCCAAAAATGGGGGGGTACGAAATTGGTTATGAAGAAATGAGTGCCTGAATGTAGACTTGTTAAGTTAATGTCTCATTCATGTTATTTGCTTTATATGCTATTAAACCCCCGTGAAATTCCACTAATGAGTGTATAATTCAATGAATAGAGTTTTTTCACAATTTCCACTTTGGTATATCAATATAGCTGCTTGAGACTTCCCAAAGAGCCGGTTCCTGGGGAGCCTTATGCACTGGATATGACTTTTTCCTCAGTAAAAGAGTGGAAAATGAAGGATAGGTATCTAAAACTCAGGTATCCCTACCTCAGGTATGGCTTACATATTGAAATGTCTCCTACAATGCAGAACTCTAGTTTCTGTCAAACAAGCCAAGCATCTACCGGTGTATGAAAACAGGTCCTTTGGCATTTAACTGCCGACTAGGCAGAAGGGGAAGAATAGGCACACAGCACAAAAACAAATACGGGAAAATATAGAACAACAAATTAAGATAATTTTTTAGCAAAACTTTGCAAATTAGCATTACATTAATATCTGAAAATCTAAACAAGTCGAACAATCTTAACCAGACAACTCAAGAACATCAAATTAAATATCTTCACAGTAATTTTGAATTCTCTTCCTTTCTCACAACAAAAATGAAAAAGGAAACTTGCTCTAGTTTTTTGAATCCAAGCCCTTAATAAATGAGTAGCAACTTCAATACCAAATTTATCGAGCAGGCTGTGCCTGTGCATGTTCCAGAAGCTGAGTAACTAGTTTGTAAGTACGTCCTGACAGTCCCTTGGTGTGGTCTATTAACTGCTCATACCTGCAACCAAAAAAACTTATTTGGTTGAAAAAAAATTAAAAAAGGTATCGAACTAAATAAAAATAACAGAGGAAAACAAATGGCAGTCAGGAAGTAAATGAACAGAACAACAGAAACATCATCATATGCCAGAAGCTGGACTTACACATTAGGATGATTAGGTTCCATGATAACAGTTCCCGACTTTGTATCAATCTTAGCATCAAGCTTTGAGGTTCGGATAAGATTCACAATCCATCTCTCAGCCTCATCATAATTCAAATTTAGTTTTTCTGCAAGAACCCTGCCAAAACAGAAGAAAACTTCAAAATAATCACAAGGAATTAAAAAACATCAAAATCCTACCAACAAAAATTATCCCCAGAAATTAACTGAATATGGGACATTAAACACACTTTGGATGTTTGCTTCTGAAATTCATTTTCAAAAGTTTCTCTAGAAGCAACCCAATAGTTGCAGATCAGTTTTTTACAATTCCAAATTTTTTGTAAAAAAAAGTATTAACATATTCTCAAAAATTTTTCTTCTCACAATCAAATGTCTTAGGATGTTCAGAAAAATGTTTCCATAGAAGTACATGAACACATCTTTCTTAGAAATTGGTACAGCTTATTATACCACAATCAATCCATTTACAGTAAAAGTCCTGTACAATTTGTCCTATTAACAAAGGAAACAAGTATGATAGATTTGCATTGTTTCTCAAAGCCAGAGAAGATATAAAGAAACTAATGTGTGTACAGCACAGTGACATGCAGAGAAGTTGGAAGATAGTAAGTTCCCGATGCAAGTACAAAATTCAGGTACATACCCCATGTCAATGCGCTGATGTATTCGGCAATAAGTCTCAAAGATAAAAAGACGGCATTTTCAAGGAACTCGTCCCTCACTGGTACAGTTGAAAAGTTGCCTTCTTCCACTCGTTTGCCGAGGAATGGGTCATTCAATATCACCTACATCATAAATCCATGTTCAATAAGCACCAGACACCATTAGGGAAAGCAAATAAAAAGTCCAAACAAACTGAAGGCAACCAAAAATGACATCACAAAACTGCAAGTAAAGCCATATGATGTGAAAATGAAAATCAAGATGATCAGTATGGGCTTTTGATTAAACACCACGTACTTCTTTGAAGCATTTTGCTGTAAAGTAATAGGAACCTGATGGAGATCAAGGAGGAGAGGTTCGCACCTAATTTAGGTGAATGAGGCGGCAACCAAGAATTTAGATCCATCATGGAAGTTTAGTTTCAATCTATGAAGCATGGATACTCCGAAAATGTTGTCGTACTCGTACCGGGTACTTACCAAGTACTGGTACTCGTACCGATAAGGCTGCACGCATACCGGGTACTCAAAACACATACTTGGTACTTTTTATACGTTCTTTGGCAGTTGGGTACATCGGGAGTACACCATACGTTTAATTTATTAGAGAGTTCTTACTAACTTGAAATTGCAAATCCTTTACTTGATATGCCAGAAATGAAAGATGTATTATTCGATGATGAAATTGATGGAAGTGAAAACTGAAGTTTCAAGTTTTCAAATTTTTCTTAGCTTGCTTTTGGAATAATTGTTTTGTAATTTCTTCTATTTAATGGCATTTAAATAGCTTATAGACTTTGCTTTGGTATTAGTATTGTTGAACTATGATTTCTCTTTTGGTTTTGTAATTTTTCCTTTTAGTTTTAATATTTAACTTTGATTTGTAGATTGAATCTCAAACTATAAAAAAAAAAAAAAAAAAAAAAAAAAAAAAAAAAAAAAAATTATTTACATACTTCAGTCGTACCCGTATCATATCCGTACCCGCACCTGTGCTTCATAAGTTTCAATAAGGATTTTTTTTTTTTAAATTTCAATATTTTTCTCTTTTTTCTATTTCCTTATTAGACAGTACCTGTATATATACACAAGTAACCAATACTAATTCATAGAAGTACACAAGCAGTAAGTGTAGGGTTGAGTCCCTAGTTTGAATGGATGTCAATATTGTACATACTGTTCTGTATTGCTTGTGTATAAATGTATGAAAAGCCTTTTTGCATACAGACTGTCACAGCTCAATGGACACTATTTACTTGCTGTATTGGCTTCCGCCAGGCCCTGTACTCTGTTTCACTGTATTACTGTTCTGCAGGCCTTCGGTGATCTCGGATTACTGGCCGGTTACGGTGCTAAACCCATAGGGCCGGGTTTGGGTCGTGACATACCCGCACCCGTGCTTCATAGGTTTCAATAAGTTTTTTTTTTTTTTTAAATTTCAATATTTTTCTCTTTTTTCTGTTTCCTTATTAGACACTACCTATATGTATACACAAGTAACCAATACTAATTCATAGAAGTACACAAGCAGTAAGTCTCAAGTCCAGAATAACAAACTTTCAGATATGCATATATACCATAACTGTTTAGATTTAGATCCCATGACATCAAAACTATGTGATAAAATGGAGAGCACAAAGCAAGAAACATAATGAAGAATGTTTAATAGCAGGCAAATTCAAATACTAATAACAGAAAACACACACTTCAAGGAAAATGGAGCTTACTTCTTCACACCCTCGCATCTTTTTTGGGGCGGCATCAAAATCATAATTGACATATACACATGCCAAAAATTCTGTGATTGGATCTTCATAGGAATACTGCTCTTGACCTTAAATGGCTTGGTTGCACTCAGTTTTCTGCTATTAATGTTGTGTTGTTGGGTATGTTATCTCTATGTAGTGTTCTTGTAGAACACTTTTCTAAAACGTTGTGTTTGTCATATATAACTACTGTTTTAGTAATTGTTCCTAATTTGTCTTGTAAAATTTTCATCCTATTAAAATGTTTGCAAGAAAACATATTTTCTTTTTCATTTCATTACTTTTACTTCACCTTCTTTCATTTTTACTTTTCACAATTTTTTCATTCTAATAAAATAGAGACGTAAAAGTTACAACCAAGACCAATAGCCTCCAACTCTTTGTATAATTGGTCAATTTCTGACTCTTTATATGAGTTGTCAAACTTGAAAAGTCAAAAGTACAATATTGCCGCATCACATTTTCTTATGTATGCACCATAATGAAACAAGATATTTGAACTTGATTCATGTAACCTTAAATACATTAAATTTAATTTATCTTATTAAATATATATGAAATTATTATTTATTTTTCATAATTTTTTGAAAATATAAATATAATTTCTTGACTCTATTTTTTTTCACAAGTTTTTGAATTTTTATAGAAATAATAAAATAAAATTTAACCATTAATGAAGGTGAGAAATTAATTCTAAAATTTCATGATCCTTCATTCCTTATCATCAATTTTAATTTATTGTGAGGTGATTATATTTTTTTTTACTTCTATATTTATTTTTTAATTTTTTTTAATAATGTAAAAATATTAACCTACGTTTTTTTAAATATGCATCGGCTAGAAGTTTAATGACCCAAAAATTAAAATTTGAGAATAATATATGAGTGAGAAAAAATAAAATAATGATATTTGTACATATGAATAAAATAAATATGTAATGTTAATTGTACGAAAAAAATAAATCCATTTATTTTAACTTTTAAAAAAAATTCAAATAAGAAATACATTACTTAAAATGATAAATTTTAAGTTATTTATGTAGTATGGAATGAGTCTTATATTAAATTATTAGGATGCTATCTAACATTAATTTTAGAGATATTATTTATTTTTAAGTATTTTATCAATAAAATTAATCATTTTTTTTTCATTAAATGATTTAATAATATTTTAACAATTTAAGAATTTTATTTAATATTGCATGAATTTTAAAATATGTGTCTCTGATAATATATATGTAAACCTCAAGAAAGGTGAGTGAAATTACTAATTTGAATAAATAAGACATCTAATAGGTAATTTGGCCACTATTCTTATTACATCAATATGAGTATTAGGAAATTCTATTACATAGGCTAACGAAGAATAATATTAACCGTTTAGGTTCGTTTGGGCCTTAACTCGAGCCCAGCCTGAACCCCTAGGCTTGGGTTATCATTTTAAAGCTCACTCGAGGCCTGGCTAGCTCAAGGCCAGTGTTTTTTTTAGTGGAAAATAATAAAATTTTGGTAGAAAAAATTAAAAAAAAAAAACAAAAAAAAATAGTCAAGCTTGCCTAAGCCCTGTCCAAGTCCGAAGCCAGGCCCAGACCCATCGGATCGGCCCACCCAAGCCCTGAATACCTCCTGTGTCTAATTTTTTAGCTCGTGGGCCGGTCGGGTCGGGCCCAAATTTTGGCGAGAGCTCGCGAGGCTTGACATGAGCCGAGCTGGGCCGGGCCAGATTTACACCCCTATATTCATTGAAGTTCCACCCACTGATCATTTGTTTCATAATCATACCACCGATTGAAAACTCTGCGTCACTTGAAATAGGGTCTAAACCGTTGGTATACAATTTTGAACAAGTGTATGGAAAAATAGTTGAATGGATGTGTGTACAATGATATAAGTTAAGGATATGGTTGGAATATTTGGCGTGTAGAATGAGAACAATAACTCATAATCAAATTACTAAATGTATGTACTGAAAAATGATGTACACTGAGGTACGTAAGTGTATGACAATAGAATTATCCCAATTCAATGGCACCTACTACCACTAGCAAGAAACAAATGGTAAATTACAATTACCTCTCCTGAGGTTTCTCACAAATACTGAAACTTTCTCTATGATTTTAATAATTATAAAAATCTCTCTTATTTTTACTAATAATATTAAGATTCTCTCACTCCATTAATGTAGTACAAACGGCCTTAATTGACTATCCAAAATGACCATATTACCCTTTTGAATTGAGCGAGAAGATGAAAACTATCAAATCAACCAATAAGCTATTTAAATGAAAATTTTCACTCACCTTCTTGAGGTTTTGCATATGTATTATTAAAAACTCATGCATATTTTAACATAATACCCTAATAATTTAATATAAGACCCTAATAAAATAATACATATAAGACTTATTTCATACTATATAAATAACGAAAAATTTATCAATTTTAATTAATGCATTTATTATTTAAATTTCTTTTTTCTTTTTTTTTTAAATTGAAACAATTAGATTTTTTTTTCCAGCAATTTGTCTTACTTATTTGTTCATATGTAAAAAAATTATTTATCTCTAAATTGTTAAGACGTTATTGAAACATTTAATAAAATACTTTAAAATAAATTATCTCTCTAAAATTAATGTTAGATAACATAATAAATCATCTCTCTAAAATTAATGTTAGATAACATTCTAATAATTTAATATAAGACTTATTCCACACTATATAAATAACGTAAAATTCATCATTTAAGTAATGCATTTATTACTTAATATTTTGTAAAGTTGAAATAAATGCATTTATTTTTGCGCTATTAAACTTCTAGTTGAAGTATATTTAAAAAAAAATGTAAGTTAATATTTCTTACATGATTAAAAAAATTAAAAAAATAAATATAAAAGTAAAAAAAAAAAAAAAATCTTACCTCCTCTAAGGTTATCGACATTAATCTTAACCTTAAATGTACTAAATTTAATTTACCCTATTAAATATATATGAAATTATTATTTATTTTCATAATTTTTTCAAAATATAAATGTAATTGCTTGACTCTATTTTTTTCTAAAAGTTTTTGAACTTTTATAGAAAAAATAAAATAAAATTTAACCATTAATGAAGGTGAGAAATTAATTCTAAAATTTCATGATCATTCATTCCCTATCAACTAGTTTTAATTTATTATGAGGTGATTTTTTTTTTTTTACTTCTATATTTATTTTTTAATTTTTTTAACCATGAAAAAAATATTAACCTAGGTTTTTTTAAATATGCATCGACTAGAAATTTAATGACCCAAAGATAAAAATTAAAAGGATGTTATCTAACATTAATTTTAAATAGATTATTTATTTTTAAGTATTTTATCAATAAAAATTAAGTTTTTTTTTCTATTAAATGATTTAATAATATTTTAACAATTTAAGAGTTTTATTTAATATTGCATGAATTTTAATGATTTTATTAAATAATTCTAAAGTATGCATGAGTCTTTAATAAAAAAAAAATTAAAATCTCAAGAGAAATGAGTGAAATTTCTCATTTGTATAGATAAGGTAACTAATGGGTAATTTTGCCATTTTAAGTATTATAACCTATGACATTAACCTGGTATCAGCAAATTCTGTTAAATAGTCTAACAATAGGAGAATCTTCATAAAAGTTTCAAAAATAAGCGAGATTTGTATAATTATTAAAATTTCAAGAAAAGTCTTTATAATTGTCTGAAATCTCAAGAGAGATTAGTGTAATTTAACCTTTCAAAGATAAACACAGTGTTCATAAAGCTATTTATCTACTTGTTTTGGATAAAATAGATCATGCTTATTCACAGTTTCACCAAGAACACTGCTGGAAGTTAACAATCAAAATGGCTCAACAATGTGAAGTTATTCTATGTATTCAGATATGCACATAAGCATGATCATAATATGGAAAGGTATAATTATTCAATCAGCTGAAAAAGTGTCAGGGAAAAAAATTCCCAGCCTCGTCTACTGTCTACATTTTTTTATCTTTTACCACTCTAAAATTCATTTAAAAAGATGACTAGAGAAATCATCTTCCAAGTCCATGAACCAACAGGTAACTTTTCTATTTACATTTTCCATTCATTTGTGTGCTATCAGGTTACATAAATCATTAAAATTACAAAACTAATTCCACAAATTAAGAGCTATTTTATGCTCAAGACACCCAGAAAATATCAAAAAATTAATATTAGGGCACTCAATGTCTCAATGAAAGGACCAAATGATTCAAATTGCCAGGCAGTTGAAAGATGAAACATCATATTCAACTTGATTAATTCATAACTCATATCATAGCAGGAATCTGGAAATACTGTTAGCAAAGTGTGATCGTGCATGCTTTCTTAGATAATGCGTTGTCAAAACTCTCTTTTATTTCCATTGAGATTATGTACGGGAAGCCCTTGTTCTACAAATTTTCCTGCTCAAAGTGATGGATAGTTTGCCGGAAGTAAAGACTTAGCAAACTGGCTTTGTAAAAGAAGTTGAGAGAGAGTTGAGAGAGTGATATTGAAGGTGAACACTCTGTTATTGAAACTGTGTATAGAAACCAAATAGAGGCTCCATAATATAGGAGCTTGATACAAAACATCATTATGATCTAATCTAATATAATAAACAAAAGGAGGCCGAAAGAGGGCGGGCGACCGAAAACAGCGACAAGGAATCCTAATATATACATACTATAATATATTAAAGGAAAGGAAGCATATGATAATATATAACATATTATATTATATACATACTATAACATATAATTATATTAATATATGTTAACAGCCCCCCTCAAACTCAAGGAGGACAAACATCAACCAACTGGAGTTTGGAGACAAGTTCAACGAAGCGGCCAGGAGAATGAGCTTTGGTGAAGATATCAGCAGGTTGATCAGCAAAGGAGACACAGCATAGAATATCCATCTAGAAACTTATGATCCTTTTAGCACATTCCTTCCCCAACCATATGAAAACCACCCACCTTAAAAAAACTAGAAGACTAAAAATACTGATCATGGCAAACTTATCTCAATTATGAAAAGGTAACTGTTATGGACTTAATAATAAAAACAATTCAAGAGACAATCAAGAGGGTAGAAATAGATGAGCACACCTTGCACCTCTAATCTGAAGCTAATTTTTTAATGTTAGATATATTTAAAAACTCCAACCAGAAAACAAAGAAACTCATCAGTTTAAGCTTCTCTCAATTGAAATAAGCTAAGTGTTTTAGAATTATAAATCATTCAAGGGATGATCTAGAGAGGTGGAATTAGACGAATATGCCTTGCATCTATAAGCTAACGCCAAATCTTGAATGTCAGAAAACTTGCACAATCTCTCTTTCTATGTCTGCTTCAGGACAAGCAAAGTACAGTTCCAGCCTCACAAGTTGTTAAGTTGTTTTCTGCTTGAAATTAGAGATGATTAACAAAAACTACCAGATTGCCAATCTCCGTTCCAAGTCTTCCACAAAGCCAACTAAGACTTTCAAATTCTTTTATCTAGAAATCCATAGGCTTCATCACATTTCTGCAGGATTAAGTTTTAAATGGCAGAAAAGCATTGTCAAGAATCAAATCATGAAATTACGTCCAATGTCCATGGAGCACAAAACAGACAAGTTAAGAGGTCTGAAGGTGAGGCACTCCACCAAGACCTTCAGATACTCAAAACGAACACGAATGTGGATAATCATCGAGTGTTCAAACGATGACGTCTAAGTCTTGAGGACGGTCAAAAATGGCATGTCTACCGTTGCCCCTCTTTGACAGAACTCGGAAGTCACGAAATGACGGAAGTAAATGTCAAAGCCTAGAGACGACCCATTTTTGACAAGGCTGAAGACTTAGACAAACATGCAAGGTGATAATTAGATAGATGTGCCCGCAGCCCGAGGCAAATGCAAATAGTATGCAAGAGCATAACCGATGATCATGCAAAGAAAGCTGCAATGGAACCTCTAAATACAAATGCCATGCAACGAAATGCTACAGCAAACTCGTACATAAGCAAGTAAACACGAACCTAACTACATCTCATGCAGAAAGGATGTAAGAAAATTATGTAATCCTAACTACGTACCGCGTAGAAAAGGCTGAAAGCGACCGTCGGACACACCCGAGGTCTCAAAAAGATTCCGACGTGTTGCACGCGAAAGGAAAAGGAGTGGTATAAGCATTGGAATACGCTCCAAATGCTTTTAACCAAAGATAGCCTAGCACACTGTGCGCGCGAGGAGAAAGAACAACAATGCCTAGGGAATACAAGATTCAATGCGATAGATACACGAAGTGAACATGTGCGATAGATACACTAAATGAAGAAAGTGTGATAGACGGACAAAGCGAACTTGTGATAGATACACAAAGTGAACGCGTGTGATAGATACACAAGTGAGCAAAGACGTTCTCTTATTGAGACATAAATGATCTTGTGTGGAACCTCTCTGAATGAACCGCATGTATCAGCTTTGAATGAACCGAACATACAATATCGTCAGGTTGTGCCAGCTTCAAGCGAACCGTACATACAATATCATGCCTGGAAATGAAAGAAGCTTCACAGGTACAATGCAATAAGAATGCATGTTCCATGCAAAATCAACAGCATGTCCTATGCTAACTTCCAAATGCACGTTTCATGCGAATATAAGGGGTACATATTCTATGCAAGTGTGAGAAATGCAAATTCTATGCAAACATGGTGAATGCATGTTCCATGCCATATTAAGACACGTATTCTATGCAAAAGTGAGCGATGCATATTCTATGTGAACGTGTGTGATAGATACACAAAGCGAACATGCGATAGATACACAAAGTGAGCATGTGTGATAGATACACAAAGCGAACGTGATACACAAAGCGAACGTGTAACAGATACACAAAGTGAGCATGTGTGATAGATACACAAAGCGAACGTGTGATCGATACACAAAGTGAGCATGTGTGATAGATACACAAAGCGAACGTACGATAGATACACAAAGTGAGCATGTGTGATAGATTCACAAAGCGAACGTGTGATAGATACACAAAGTAAGCGTGCGATAGATACACAAAGTGAGCATGTGTGATAGATACACAAAGCAAACGTGCGATAGATACACAAAGTGAGCATGTGTGATAGATACACAAAGAGAACGTGTGATAGATACACAAAGTGAGCGTGTGATAGATACACAAAGTGAGCATGTGTGACAGATACACAAAGCGAATGTACGATAGATACACAAAGTGAGCATGTGTGATAGATACACAAAGCAAACGTGCGATAGATACATAAAGTGAGTACGTGTGATAGATACACAAAGTGAGCATGTGTGATAGATACACAAAGCGAACGTGTGATAGATACACAAAGTGAGCATGTGTGATAGATACACAAAGCAAACGTGCGATAGATACATAAAGTGAGTATGTGTGATAGATACACAAAGTGAGCAAAGATGTTCTCTTACAGAGACATAAATGATCTTGTGCAGAACCTCTCTGTATGAACAGTACGTATCAGCTTTGAATGAACCGTACATACAATATCGTCAGGTTGTGCCAGCTTCAAGCGAACCGTACATACAATATCATGCCTGGAAATGACAGAAGCTTCACAGGTACAATGCAATAAGAATGCATGTTCCATGCAAAATCAACAGCATGTCCTATGCTAACTTCCAAATGCACGTTCCATGCGAATATAAGGGGTGCATATTCTATGCAAGTGTAAGAAATGCAAATTCTATGCAAACGTGGCAAATGCATGTTCCATGCCATATTAAGACGCATATTCTATGCAAAAGTGAATGATGCATATTCTATGTGAAACAACAAAAATGCATGTTCAACGTGGCATGCATACTCTATGCAATATAATCATAAATACATATTCAATACAAAAATGCACATGCTATGTAAGCGCGATGATGCATGTTCCATGCGATGATGCAAAATACATGTTCCACGCAACGACATAGAGATGCACATTTTCAATACAAGCATGGTAAAGGCATGTTTTCCGCAATATCAAGATACAACCTCAAAACGAGTTGATGTGCATTCAATGCGAGAGTAAAAAGGTATATTACAAATGCCAACCTTGCAAGCGTGACAAGGACATTGGAATGTAACATTTTCAAAAGCAATTTTGAATCTTGCGATATTCAAAAGGATATGAAAAGGATACGTTTTGTGCATATTGAGCACCACACACTGAAAACACAGTTTGGGGCTGCCACGGAAGCCACTCATGCTTCAAAAGTGTACTTTCTTATGCTTTCTTGAGGGATGAGAAACAAATCAACAAAACAACCTCAAATAAGAGTATAGGAGGTCCATTGGGCACAACATGGAGCCATCAGCATGCCATCGGCCACCAAATAAGTTAATCGGCCAACAATGTGGCCGATCGGCCAAACATGGCAGATTCGGGGCAGTTTGGTCCATTTGCCTCGGGTCTTTAAGTATGGGGTTTGAAACCCCATTTCTTCACTTTCTCAAGGTTGAAAAACATTTCTCCTCTCATTCTAGACCATTTCCCCTTTCCGATCCGTGCTTTCTACGCGTTTTCAAACATCCCACAAGCATTCGAATCGCAAAACCCTCATTGTTCTCAGCATTTTGAACCGATTGAAAGGTGGTTTCGGTGTCTCTTTCTTGATTTCCATCATTTGGGATTTGTTTCCCTCGAGTCACCCTTGATTTCCATGTCCTCTTCTGAGCCTTGACCTTTTTTTCCATTTTTCACCCCTCGGAGTTGACTTTTTGTTGACTTTTGGCATTTTCGCCCATTTTCTACATCTTTGACCGTTTTCTCATTCTTCTTGAGATGGCGGATGACATTCTACATGACGGGGCTCCTCCGGGGATAGAGATGGGTCCCGAGTTTGAGCCTTTGCCGCTAAGCATTCGACCCTTCGATCCAGCATCTTATGACCCTGATGTACAAGTGTTGCCTCCCGACGGCATCCGCCAGTTCAAGAGATTCGCGAGAGGTGCACCAGAGGACCTCCTGCTACGTGAGCTGGAGTTACACTTCTCCTATGGCGCCGCTGAGGTATACTCTTCCTCTTTACTTTCTACAATGTAGGTCGTATGTCTTGGATATCTCATACTGCTCTTTATCTGATCATCCCAAACACACTTGTACGCCACATGCCTTGTTCATTCTGAGCACATTCACACACTGTACCTCTATCAATTCTGAACACATGCATACACTATATTACTGACACTGCCTTGCATCTTATCTTGGACACAGGGAGATTCTCATGTCTTTCGGGACTATGGGAACACCATTGCTCGAGACTGGTACATGGAGTTGCCCAATGCTATTCGACACATCGTCGATGAGGCTGGTTTTGGTGTATTCTATATGGGACTCTTGCGACTCACTGCGAGTCGGCCTCTTCTAGGCGCTCTGATGGAGAGGTGGTGGGATACCACTGATTCCTTCCATCTCTCTACAGCAGGGGAGATGATGATGACTCTTTTCGATTTCTCCATGCTCACCGGCATAGGAGTGGGGGGTGATCTGATCCCTTACGACACTGATATGGGGGAGTGGGACGCTGCTTAGATCTTTTTGCTAGGGACTCACCCACTTCTCTCCCGACTAGGGATGGTACGACATTCGCGGTTCGCCGACCACTTCAGGGGGGAGACGCTGACGTCCCCCGAGGAGACCGAGCACTACGCCCGGGGATTTCTCATGTTCGTGCTTGGCACCACTCTTTTCGCCGATCGGGCGAACACCGTTGGCCTCTACCTCTTAAGTGCACTAGTGGACTTGTCTAGCGTCCGACTCTACAATTGAGGCGGCGCAAGCTTGGCCACCTTGTACGGATACATGAGTTCTTCTTCCCGCCGGAGTGGGTACCTACTAGGAGGCTACTGGAGAGCCTGGGAGGTACATCTTTCCCTTCTTCTTTACAGTCCTTCTTTACATTATCCGTACACCACACACACTTCATAACACGCAATCTGCTTTGCACTAGTTGTACACTGCACACACTGCAAAAGACACTCCACATCATTCTCTTATTTCTGCTTTATCTTTATACTGCTTTACTGATAAACATACTCATTATTACCCTTTCACATTCTGTAGTTGTGGGTATATGCCTACTTCCCGAGGCTTGCCCCAGAGCCGGAGGTAGAGACGCCTCCCATGGTCCCATACTCACATAGGTACGATGTGAGGTGTGAGCGGAGGCCCCAAGAGTCTTTCTCATTCTTTCGTCGATATTTCGACACTGTAGCCGCAGCAAAGGTATTTTAAACATTACAGTTTATCTAAGCTTTGCTTCATATTGCACTTTCAATAGCAGCTAACAACCTGGATACCTGTCATTTGCAGATCACCTGGCAGCCCTGGGCAGTGTTGCCTGACGCGGTTAGGGATCAGTTTGCTGGCGTTTGAGAGGGCTCACGCTTCCGGATGTTGTTCGAGGGCCCGGTCTGTCAAGCATGTGTAGACGTCCCCGAACGTCCTGGGAGGAAATCCCCCCCGTTTTGTTCGTATGGGCTCAATACAGTTCAGGACTCAATGTCACAGTCCTGTATCTAATCTCGCAGAGTGCAATGCAAGACCGATGAAATCATCAAAGAGTCCAAATTCGGCAAATCGTTTTTGAAAACAGATTTTTTGAAAGAAGTGCCAAACCTGGACTGCTTTTCCAGATACAGAGTCGCCACCTAAATATTTTCTTTTGGGAAATTTACAAAACCCTGACTCGTTGCCTAAGGCCACGTGTTCGTCATCACCAAAGTTGCCTCGGCTTGGGAACTTGGGTACGATTGGGGAAGGTCACTTCGTGAGTAACCCTGCTAGCCCGACCAAAGATCGGCCTCTACTAACTATGATATCTAGTTTTGAAAACATTATGCGTTCTTAATCCGGTTATTAGCCTAGATTACTATGTGATGCGCACAGCATACAAGTATAGACAAGGTTGCCTGAATTGGAATAAAGCATCTCATGTTTGTTTTGAAAATGGTTTGATGGTGCTACCTGCAAGTAGGCTAAGACGTGGATTTGCCACCCTCGGATGGGCTTAGAAAACATGATTTTGCCACTATCTAGTGGGCTTAAAACTCACAATTAATGAATTGTTCCAATCCAAATAACCCAACCTTCACCCATAAGCATTCAGGCAATTATATCATATAAGCACATAGCCTCACGGTAAGCATTCTATCATGGCAGTCACTCACACACATGCAAAGATGCTAAAGCATAAATGCTTACCGAGTACTCCAAGCTAAAACAAAAGCTCTGTTAGAAATCCATGCATGATCCTAACTATACAGAAATGCCTAATGCAACACATGCAAAAATGCAACTACAATAGGCTCGACTATTCTAAACATGGCATATGAAATGCGACGGATAACATGTATTCAACTCAGAATTGAAATACAAATGCAGTTAGTATGATGCGTCGAGCCCGGTGCATGCAAGACAGATAAATGGATGCAAACATGCTATCATATTGTATGCTAATTGAAACATGGCCTAATCTAACCATCATAAGCAAGTAAATAAAAGGGAGAAAAATGTGGGGTTGGAAGACATACATCACACGCACGCACACTTATTACAGTTGTGCCCTTGCTCGGAGGGTCCGAATAAATAATACAGTCCGAATGAATAGTACAGCTAATTATTACACATCCACTAACTAACTAACAAATTAGCTAAGTAAGCTATAAACTGGCATGCAAATGGACTGCCCCGGTTCTGTTTTGGATGACAATGAATGCATGCATGCTCGATGCGCTTTGTCGGTAAATTCCATCGTGATGCCTTGTCCCGCCATTGTTTGCAGTTGATTTCAGAAACTTACACAAAGCTCCAGGAGGCTGAAACTCCACCTAGGGAAGGCTGCCGACTAGCTCTTGGCTTAGGAAACACCTGCCGACCACCCCTCATGGTGAAAACCAAAAAAGGTGGTCGGCCTACCAGAAAAACTGGTCGGCTGACCACTTTCTGCCCCTGGACTCTGGTTTTTCTACTACAAAAGCAAGAAAGAGAGAAAGCAATGTATTTTCAACATATGTGTGTGCAACCACTCCCCCCCGTCTTTGCACAAGCTCTAGGGAGTGTGACCCTCGGTTCTCGAGCCACCAATCATGTATCTCGATGCATGATGGCCGAGAGACCGAATTGCATGTTTTAATATGACATGAATGCAAGTATGAACATATAAAGCCAACAATTCTATCATAGATAATCAAGAACGTTGGAGATCGGGAATCGAGGCACGTTTCGTCACTTGGAGTACGAAACGCCCCTCGTTTCCCGTGCTTGGACTAAACCCTATTCCAAGCACCATGCAAATGGAATGGCATGCACAATGCGACTAACATGCAACCTAGCATACGCAATGCTCTGTACTAAAATGGCATAAACAATGCGCGTGATGTAACATGGCATACACAATGCTCTAAAATGCAACCTAGCATACGCAATGCTATGGATTGAAATGGCATACACAATGCACGATGGACTTACACCAATATGAGTGGACCTCAGCCACACTCACATCAGTGGCAATTAAATGGAAAAGAGACAACCGAAATACGTGCGCACGTGCACGTATACCGAGGACCGAACCTAAGACATAAAATGCCACTCGACCAAAGCATGGCAAGGGATGAAAGATGGCGTACAAGCATGTAATTTCCAGCACTAAAACATGATGCTAAATGATCCCTAAACATGGAAATACGGCACCCGGTGCATGAAATAAGCCCCGAAACTCAAAGTTAGGCACATGTATTGAATTATAGCTATGCAAAGCAAGCATTATTTGGCCATGAAGTATAAATACAGAGCCAAGGCAATCCCAAAACATGCACACTTCTAGTTTAGAGCATGGCCAAAAAGTGCTAACATGATGGACTAAAATAGCATGCAAATTCGGCTAGCAAGCATGATTTACGTGGCATGTATATGAAGCGTATGAGAACTCATCAAACCAGCCAAAAACAGTGAATAAAACATGTCCAAATATGTCCAAATAACCACTGAAATGCAACCAATGCATGCAAAAATGATGAGTTCTTTTAGAGGGCCATACAAGGGGTTATTAAGCACATACAACAAGAACACTTAGCATGGAAAAAACAACTCTGGAAATGGATTATGACAGCCCTAAAACCCATCAAATAGGCCCTGAAATCAATCTCGGAAACATGCAAAGAAAGGCCCCTTGAAAGGCCTTGAATGGGGTTGCTCTATACATGCATCCTAGACATAAAATATGGTAAAATGGGCTCTTAAAAGAGCCTAGGCAGACCTCAAAACCCTCAGAATGAGGTCTGAAATATGACTTCAATGCATGAAAAATAGGGTCCCTTTGGAAGGCCAACAATGCTAGTAAAGAGAATGAGGGGTGAGAGGGTCACCCCTCTATGATTTTGGAGCTCAAAAACACATCAAGGCCACTGAAAATCTACTGGATTTCAGTGGCTAAAAGGCCAAATCAAGGCCAATGCAAGTGCTCACATGCATAGCTCAAAACATGAGGAAATAAGACATGAAAGGGGGTAGATGACCCCAAAAACAAAGAGTATCTTAAACAAAAATGTTTATAAGCTCAAAAGGAAATTTTTTCTAGTTTATGACAAATTTCAAAAATACTCTCAAGTAGGACTAAGATATGATGCAAAATAGGCCTACAAAGAGGGATAAAGCATGCAAGGATGTAGGAGACCTCAAACAGAAAAGTGTCCTTAATAAATATTCAAGAGGAGCTCAAAATATAACACTTTCTAGTTTATGACAAAGTCCAGAAATACTTGCAAGTAAGGCTAATCAATGGAGCAAAAAAATGCAAGTTTAAGGGAAATAGGCACTTACCCTTGAAGAGCAGTAATGCTGGAGCTTTTGGACCAAGTTGGTGAACCTTCAACCCTTGAAAATCAGTACCAAAGTGCTGGAATGGATGATGGAGGTGTGGTGCTAAGGGTTGTAGTGCAAAAAGGTCAAGAAAACTAGAGTTTTGGAGCTTGGAATAGTGACTATGGAGGATGAAGGATATATGCCTTCACCAAAATTGTTCAATCCTCAGATATGAAGCCAAGCCTCTCCTTTATAGATGAGAGGCTTCAAAATATCCCAAAGGGACCTCAAGTATCCTCCATACACGTGTATGGAGGATGCACCAAATGGCCTCCAGCTGGCACAGCTGGATTACACTCAGAGAGAGCAAAAGCAAGAAGCAGGCCGGCCGGCACACCCCCTGGTCGACCGACCAGGGGTCAAAAAGGTCAACAACAATTTCTGGCCGGTCTACCCAAAAAGGTGGCCTCCCAAATGAGCACAACACAGCTGTGTAATGAAAAACCAGAAAATGTGAATCAGGAGAGAGAAAAGCTAGCTTTTAAGCAAGGTTCAAAAGGGTCAAGATGAATTTCTGGCCGGCCTACCCATATTGGTGGCCTCCCAGATGAGCACAACACAATGGTGGTATGAAAAGCCGGAAAATGTGGCTAAAAAATGGAAAAAACCAGCTTTCTGTTAGAAAAATCGGCTTTTGGAGAGAGAAAATGAGAAAACTGGTTTTTCGTGGGAAAAGGTGGCCTCCCACCATCCTACCACCTTCCTAACAATGAAAATAGGGTCCCTACCAAAAATGGACCAAGATGGATGTAAAACGAAGGTTCGGGGGCCAAAACGCGCGGTTCGGGGCCCCGAAAACAGGCTGTTAGGCACCGGAAGTGGCGTGTGACCACGAAGGTGGTCTCCCGGGCAACAGTGTCCCTCTAAAGGGAGGAAATAAGATGTGTGCCAAAAACCAGAGCAATCAGAGGTAGTTAAGCGGTCCCGAACCGAGGCACACGGTCGACGGCTCCGAAAATCGGAAACTAGTCTCCAAATGGGAAAAATGGCCTACAACCACGAAACGTAGCCTACGGCCACTGAGAGATGATCTACAAGACCTCTCCCTCCCTTCGAGAAGAGAAAACAGAGAAAACAGGACCTAGTTCGCAAACCGAGGCAAAGCACAAAAGAGCTCCGAAGTCTGGAGGCAAGGCTCGCAGCCGAGACTCTAAAACCTCAGAACGAGCACAATATGCAACATCACCGAGGGCTTAATTGGTGACATCTGAGTCTTAAGGTCGGTCAAAAATGGGGTTTCTACAGTTGCCCTTCTTTGACAGAACTCGGAAGTCACACGTGACGGGAGTGAATGTCAAAGCCCAGAGACAGCCCATTTTTGACAAGGCCGAAGACTTGGACAAACAAACAAAGTACAGACAAATAAATGGTTGCGCCCGTAGGCTGCCTACGTATCCCTTTGCAAGGAATCAAACCAGCGTAGTTCAAGGGCAGGATGCAAAATGATATGCAGAAAGATTTTGATAATTGGACTTATATGCTAAGCGAAGTCGGTTTGAAAATTCAGGATTTATGCGATGCACTGTAATGACTAAAATGCAATATGATAGCTAGGAAAAGGGAGGTACTTTACAGGGGCAATTGGCAATGACTTACCTCGGCAATGTCCTACCTCATGCTGATGTGGGAATCTTCCTCTTCTTCTCAGTTGAACTACAGGTACTACTTTTCTCCCTGACTATGGTCGCAGCTTTCCCTATTCTCCAACAAGGTGACAGACTAGGTTGATTCGGTATCCAGAATTGAGGCGCATACATATGCTATCTCAATCTATGGGGCCGCCATACAGATTTCAAGCCAAGGATATACCCCTGGGTATTTAAACCAGACTTTAGTCTCGGAAATCCCAAACCTTTGCATTCTAGGCAAGAGCCATTCGAACTCTAGTTTCCACTGTCTCAGTTGGTCTGCTAGGAACTCATCGCAAACACAGGCAGGTGGCTATACCGAACCACTGGAAGTCGTTCGGGCACAACAAACACCAAAGGAATTACACCTTTAGAGGATTTAAGGTCTCCTAGACCAAGGAGTGCACAAGACAATGCGAATGATGCAAAAATACAATGTGCACAAGACAGTGCGATGCAGAGTGAATGCACAAAACAGTGCTAAGAAGATGCACAAAATAGTGCGATGCTAAAGGCGTGTACGAGCATGGTGAATGCACAAAACAGTGCGATACAGATAAGGTGCGCAAGATAGCGCGATGCAATGCATTAACAAGTGCAGGTAAGGTGCTCAAGATAGCGCGATGCAATGCACTAACAAGTGCAGATAAGGTGCGCAAGACAATGCGACGCAATGCACTGACAAATGTTACAAGCATTTTCTATGCAAGATGAGAGAGAGCATGTAATGAAATGCACAAGATAGTGCGATGCTAAAGGGAGCTTGAGTGTAAACTGCACAAAACAGTGCGATGCGCAAGAAAGCGCGAGTGATAAACTGCACAAGACAGTGCGATACGCTAAACAGCGCGATTGATTTTGAAATGCACAAGACAGTGCGATACGCTAAACAGCGCGATTGATTTGAAATACACAAGAAAGTGCGACAGGCTAAACAGCGCGATTGATTTTGAAATGCACAAGACAGTGCGATATGCTAAACAACACGACTGATTTGAAATGCACAAGAAAGTGCGATACGCTAAACAACGCGATTGATTTTGAAATGCACATGACAGTGCGATATGCTAAACAACGCGAGTGATTTGAAATGCACAAGACAGTGCGATGCGCTAAACAGCGCGATTAATATGCAATGCACAAAATAGTGCGAGTGAGATACAACCACAAGATGCACAAGACAGTGATAGTGAGATACAAAGTGTAAGTGCACAAGACAGTGCGAGTGAATGCATGTTCTATGCAAATGAGGTGCATTTTCTATGCAAGTATGGAAGAGTGCATTTTCTATGAAAAAGATACGAGCATTTTCTCTGCAAGAAACAGGAGCATATTCTATGCAATATTGAAAGCATATTCTATGCAGAATCGAAAGCAAGCATATTCTATGCGGAATCGAAAGCAAGCATATTCTATGCATGAATCATAACGATGCGTGACACGCATGCAACAACAGTGTATATGAAAGTTCACATTCCATGCAATAGAGGAGTATCAAATATGTACTCTGGTGCCTCTGATTTGCCTCTTAGAGGACTTCGCAACACACTCAGCTCAAAAAGGGCACACCCTGTTCATATTGGCGAGAGATAACATCTGCATGTGAAACCCTCGAGTGCTGCTTGGACTGCCATTCTGACTTGAAGCAGGCTTACACTTAGGGTCGAAATACACTCATACTCCAGAGAAACGGCGAGGCCTGGGAAAGTGTGCCTGGAATGTAGTCTCGGAATTTGCTAAAGTTGAAACATGCTAAGATGCTCCAAATTTTCCCTCTTTTCTTTTGCTTTGCAGTCCGAAACCTAAATAGCTTCAGATAGGTCCTCGTTCTACTGTTCTCACATGACCTGGGTTGAACCTTGCAGTTTTAAGAAAAAACAAATTCTTGTTTTGCACAAATGTGGAGAATGGCACAGCACTCTGAGCACAAAACGATTTGATTGAAATTGAGAAATGAGTTCTCGATCGGGTATTGAGCCTACAACTGACCACAGCCAAAACGACTCAACAATGGAAAACAAAGGTAGAACAACCTAAACATAACTCAACAAAGGAAAAACAAGGTAAAATGACCTAAACATCTATTGACACTCAAACGACTCAAAACAAGAATCGAGACAAACAAAACGCACAAACACAACACTCAGCTGTGTTACAAAGGCAAGAGACCTCTCGGTGCACAAGGAGCCAGTTTCTTCAGGTATTGTTTCCCACCCTTTCTTATTTGTGATTCTCACATCACTCGGCCCTCAGGCTCGGCTTTTCTCACAAAATCCTTTTCCTCACTTTTTCTCACAGCGCACATCTCTCTATTCTTTAATCTTATCATTTTTTTTTCATCCCTCCCCTGGGTGGTTGATGGATAAACAAGAAGTTATGGGCTCTTGCCTCTAGCATTCTGCTAGATTCTCTTTCTTCTGCGCACAGCTAGTGAATTCCTCCCACAGAGGAATTGCACTACAACTGGGTGTGTAGCAAATCTACAGCTAACATCGGTTGACGATGCTCTGCTGGGAAATTTGGGCGTGATCAGATCTGTCCAGATGAGGGAGTGGAATATCTTGCCCCATTCCAGTTCGTGCTTCGCGCTTGGCTTGATACCTCATTGCTTGAAGGATGTGAGAGCTTTCTGCCCTTTTGCGGTTAGCTTTAGTGGTGCATTTTTTCCAGCAAGTATGGTGCCTTCCTTGGCAAGCATGTTAACAATGGGGAAAAGATAGAACACCTAACTCAACTGTGCCCCTAGTTCATCATTTTGACCATTTTTTGTTTTGGCTTTCTACTTAAACAATTTTAACCAAAATAAGGTTAGATTAACATGCTTGTTAGATTTTTGATTTGAAATCATGCAAGTCAGGTTATGAGCACTGAAAATTTTCCTTTTTTGGATCCAAGAAAAAGGTCCAGTTTTAGAAAAAGATGGAATAATTTTTGAGAAAATTAGTCAACCTCAGTAAAAATTTTCAAAAAACTGTTTTTGCAAATGGTCACTGCTCAACAAGCACGGAACCTACTCTTGAGATGCACAACCTCAGATCCATAACAATGGCAAACTACTCCTCATCTGAAGGACACTGCATGGCAATGGAAAGTTGCCTCTTGTTTGAATAGCACCGCAATACATTGTATGGCAACAGAAAGTTGCCCCTTGTTTGAATGGCATCGCAGCGTATTGTAGTCAATCTTCAGAGTGACGAACACAACCAGACTCTTGGATACAGAAGATGATCAGAACCATCACATGGACATAGTCGAATTTGAAGTGTTTTGCGGCTGGACTTCGGAATGAAGTTGTCTACGTATCCCAAAGATAGGAATCAAGCCTTACGTAGTTCGGGCTTAAGGTACACTCGAGTGTTAACCTCTCCTTTTGTGCTCTAACTTTTGCCAAGGCTGCCCTTCCGGGTTTTCAATTTTGCGAGCTCTATTTTTCTTTTCTTTCCAATTTTTTTATTTCTTTTCTTTTCTTTTTTTTTTCAATTCAATTTTTTCTTCATTTTTTGCATTTTCTTCATTTTTTTTGTTCTTTTCCTTCTTTTCTTGCTCTAATTTTTGCTTGGGTCGCCCTTCTAGGTTTTCGGCCCAACAAGCCTCTCAAGGGTAAAAGTGTAGCTTTTGTCCATATGGAATGGTTTGAGATCTCGAAGCCATCTGAATCCAGGAGAATGGCTGTTGTTCGCTGATGATGTAGGAGTCCATCCAATGGGGGGCTGAATTTGCCCCTAGTGTTGTGGATAGGAACTTGGTTGTCCTTCACCAATACTTTCTTCTTTTCTCCTTTTTGGGATTTGGCATTCTCGCTGATCTTCATCTTTGACTCTTCGAGCACATTTGAAATTCTTTTGCCCCTAGTTTGAGTGGTGCTCCTGATCTAGCTTCGCAAGCTTCTTGATCTGACTTTGTCGCCGCTACTTCACAGGCTGCTTTTGATTCGGCCACACAGGCCTTACATTATAGTTGACTGTTGAACATTCTGAATCCAAGTTCAAGTTTTGAAATCAAGAGGGGTGGAGTCTCGAGGCTGAGAGCGATCCTAGGCTGCACAATCTCAAGAGAGATTCCACACAGGTCTTCGCAGGACCGCGCAAAACATTTTTTTGAAATCTTTTAAGAAAGCGACCAGTCGCTCGTGCTGAAGACAGTGTAGAACCAATCTGGATCAAGCCAGGATCCTTCCCAGTACTTACACTACCAAGCATGATTTCATTCATTATGGGCTTAGCATACCTCTCTTTCTCTCAATTGATCAATTTTTTGCAAAACCCGAGGAATTCCTTCCTTTTCGTTTTCACCGCAGTGTTCAAAAAAAGTTTTGAAAAACTTAGGTCAATGCAATAATTTCAAGGCACAAGAGAGCAGGTGGAATGCACTGCCGTTTCATTCAAATCCCGGCACAACTAGCACACGGCAGAAGCAAACACAAGAGTGCGAAAATCACTGCTATTTCAATCAGAATCTATTGGCACAACTGGCTCCAAGGCAGAAACAGACTCAAAAGAAAACAAAAAGACAAACACAAAACAAGCAAGTGATGTCCGAGGTAACACCCCCGAAATCACCCGACTCCAACAAAACAGGACTGACTCGATACAACAAGACAAACCCAAAACCAAAAGACTGACTCTATACAAAACAACAAGACTGACTCAATACCCAAGTCAGAAAGCACAAAAACTGGTGTTTGCATATTGCTCAAAACAGTGCATGCCATTCCCATGTCTGGAGTTAATCGAGCACCACCCGCAGCTAGTTCATCCCCCGATCACTTCACATTATCTCCCAAGTTCACCGATCCAGTGCCGATAGACTTTGCTGAGCTCGGCGGGAGGATGACCCCGTTGTCAAACAGATCCTGTACTTCGTGGCGAAGACGAAAGCAGTTGTCGGTAGTATGGCCAGTTTGCTGATGGTACGCGCAGTACTGGGTAGCATCATGTGTAGCCGGAAGAGGGTTCGGGAGAGGCCGAGGCTCAAGGGGTTTGAGATGGCCTTGTCCAACAAGGATTTGGAGAGCTTTGGACAAAGGCATTTAGAGGGCATGGAAGACCCTCCAACCTCGGGGTTGGTACTTCAAGGTTTGTGGATTTTTGCTGGGAGCACCAGAAAAGAGATTGGCAGGTGCTGGCCTGGCTTGCTGATCTCTTCTGAGTGGAGGATTAGAGCTAACAGGATCGTCTCTGGTATGACAGCCCTTCTTCTGATTTTCCCTTTGATTCAAACTGCCCCCAACTTGAGTAGCAAAAGTGTCATCTACAGCCTTTGCGACAACTACAATCACTTGCTGTTTGTTCAGTCCTTCGCCTCAACAGCCCACATGAGGTGTTCATGGGGATCAATGTCTACCCCTACCTTGTTCTTACCACTGGCCTCCACTTTATCAAAGGATCGGGTCGCTATATCTGAGCGGAGCCCAGTTGTTGTCGACACGCCAACACCCAGATCTGAGATGGCTTCAGGTTGGCCCTTTTTAGTTGTAGCTTGCTCCAAGATTAAGGAGCCTTTTGGATTGAAACTTTTAGCCTGTGATGTGGTCGATGATGGAGCCAAAATTCCAAAGGCTAAGTCTGCCACAGTTCTCTGAAGATCTTCGATCATTCTCATCAACTCAGAAGTGGTGGGCTCACAGGTTTGAGATGATTGGGGTTCAGATGCTCCCATCATGCATAAGTCCATGCTTTCTAGGATAAACACCTCAGGCTTGGGTAGATGGACCGGGGTGATGTATATGCTGGGGTCGTAAGGGACGACTAGTGTATGGATTTGATTGAGATGTGGATGAGGTACTTGGTCATTGGGGTCTAAAGGTGGAGCTATTGTCCGGTTGTCGATGAGATTTTGGACCTCATCACGAAGGTGGTAGCAACGGTCGGTGCCATGACCGTGCTGTTGATGGTACACACAGTACTTTGAGGGGTTATGTCTGGCTGGGAGTGGGTCAGGCAGAGGTTGAGGATCGAGGGGTTTGAGATACCCTCTTTCCATCAAGACTTTTAGTGCGCTAGTCAAGCTCATATAGAGAGGGGTGAAAGTTTTGCCCTGAGCTCGGGCTGGGCCGGCGGTTTGTAGGCTTGGATTGGCAAAAGGGTTGGCTGTGGCGACTGTATTGATTTCTGTGGGTTTGGGAATAGCGCTACTACCAGCATTGGCTCTCCCTAAAATCACCCTCCTTGTCACTTCACTTGTTCTGGGAATGATCCCACTGTTGAATGCATTCTCGATCTAAACCCCTAGTTCATGCAAACTTTTGAAAGTGAATAGCGGAGCGACTATCAACTTTTGCAACATATCATGCTCGAGGGTTCGCACCATCATCTGCACTTGATCCCTCTCAGAAGGACGACAATCTGTCATTTGTGCTATCTTTGCTTTCCACCTCACAACGAATTCCACAAAAGGCTCTGTTGGGTTCTTGCGAGTTGCTTCAAGCTCTTGGATGGTCATTTCAACTTGGGTATTGTAGGAATACTGATCGACAACTGAACCCCCAGTTCATGCAAACTTTTGAAAGTGAATAGCGGAGCGACTATCAACTTTTGCAACATATCATGCTCGAGGTTTCGCACCATCATCTGCACTTGATCCCTCTCTGAAGGGCGACGATCTGTCATTTGTGCTATCTTTGCTCTCCACCTCGCAATGAATTCCACAAAAGGCTCTGTTGGGTTCTGGCGAGTTGCTTCAAGCTCTTGGATGGCCATTTCAACTTGGGTATTGTAGGAATACTGATCGACAAAGGCCTCAGCCAGTTCTTCCCAATTTTGCTTCACTGTATCCTCCAATTTGGCATACCAAGTGGCTGTTACACCCGACAGGGTTCTTCCATATAGAGAGAGTTTCTGTGGCTTAGTCAGACCCATCGGCTTCAGGATATCCAAGAAAAGCCGGATATGTACCATAGGATCTCTAGACTCGTCGAAACGGTCAATATGTGGCATTTTGCATCTGTCTGGGAGCCGTATGGCAACCTCAGTGTACCCATCCTCAATGTCGGGAATGGAGTTAAGGACATGTACCTTTTTGAATTGCTTCTCAAGGTTTGCAATTTTCACTACGGTCAGATCGAGCTCATTAACATCAAGGGGATAAAGCCTCTCATTAGGCTGCACCAGGGGTCTGAAAACTTGGGCTTGAGCCGACCCTTCTCGAAGATCTGGACCCTGCAAATCTTCAGCTGGCGGAAGTGGGTGAAAGTTCGGCTGGGGTCCCAAAGCTGGATGTAAGGCAGATGCCCCAGATGGGCGCTGCGTTTCAATACTGGTCTCGGCCTGTATGGCAGTTCCTTGATTTAACGCTGCTATCACGGCCACAAATTCTTCCGAACCCTGTGCCATCATGGTCTGCTGAGTTCGAACAAAGGTGATGTGACTGGCGACTGACGGATCAGATGAACCAGTGAGCCCCGACTGGCCTTTCTTTTCCTTGCCTCAGCAAAAGAACACTGGTTGCCCTTAAATTGAATTTTTGACCTAACAAAGTCTATCAGCACTAGTCCAATGTACCCGGGGGATATCAGAGCCTTCTGAAGCTATGGTTCCCAAACTACCTAGCAAAAGAGAAAACAGACAGCATCTCAACCCAATTTCACCAAAACAGATATGAGCATACTAGGATGACTGTGCCTCCTACTGAATTCTGCCCCAAAATTCTGCCTGTAAACTGATACCCTCAGGTAAAACTGATTCCCCAAATACTGATCCTGATGCCCACAGGCCTGATACTCAAACTTGTAAACTGATACATGCATTCCCTGTAGAGACGCACTCTAAAAGCACATAGCAAGCAAAGAGAGCCAAAACACCCCTATGTTGGGGGTAGGGTTTCCCTGTCCTATTTTGTCAGGAGCTAGGGTTTCACTACGCACGTAGCGGTTTCAAACAACCTATCATCGGGTAAGCAACCTGTCCTAGTTTGGAATGGTCACTATGGATTCCGAATATGCACTAGGTCGAATGGTCAAAAGGGTGCCCCGGTAAAAATCGGGGTTTGTGTTCCCATACTGGCAGGGCCCGCAACCGGTCAGCCTTATGGCATGCTTTGACAAAGCAAGCCTCTGGCAAACCGTTCAGGAATAGCAGATGGCAAACACGGTGTCCTAGGCGCACCAATGCACATGCAATGCAAAGAAACACATAAGTATAGTCAAAACAAGATATCATGAGTTCGAGTCAAGTTCTCTAATTCCCAACAGAGTCGCCAGAAACTGTAGACGTCCCCGAAAGTCCCGGGAGGAAATCCCCTCCGTTTTTTTCGTATGGGCTCAATACAGTTCAGGACTCAATGTCACGGTCCTGTATCTAATCTCGCAGAGTGCAATGCAAGACTGATGAAATCATCAAAGAGTCCAAATCCGGCAAATCGTTTTTGAAAACAGATTTTTTGAAAGAAGTGCCAAACATGGACTGCTTTGCCAGATACAAAGTTGCCACCTAAATTTTTATTTTGGGAAATTTAGGAAACCCTGACTCATTACCTAAGGCCACGTGTCCGTCATCACCAAAGTTACCTCGGCTCGGGAACTTGGGTACGATTGGGAAAGGTCACTTCGTGAGCACCCCCGCTCGCTCGATCAAAGATCGGCCTCTACTAACCATGATATCTAGTTTTGAAAACATTATGCGTTCTTAATCCGGTTATTAGCCTAGATTACTATGTGATGCGCACAACATACAAGTATAGACTGGGTCGCCTGAATTGGAACAAAGCATCTCATGTTTGTTTTGAAAATGGTTTGATGGTGCTACCCGCAAGTAGGCTAAGACGTGGATTTTCCACCTTCAGATGGGCTTAGAAAACATGATTTTGCCACTATCTAGTGGGCTTAAAACTCACAATTAATGAATTGTTCCAATTCAAATAACCCAACCTTCACCCACAGGCATTCAGGTAGTTATATCATATAAGCACATAGCCTCATGGTAAGCATGTTATCATGGCAGTCACTCACACATATACAAGGATGCTAAAGCATAAACGCTTACCGAGTACTCCAAGCTAAAACAAAAGCTCTGTTAGAAATCCATGCATGATCCTAACTATACAGAAATACCTAATGCAACACATGCAAAAATGCAACTACAATAGGCTCGGCTATTCTAAACATGGCATATGAAATGCGACGGATAACATGTATTCAACTCGGAATTGAAATACAAATGCAGTTAGTATGATGCGCCGAGCCCAGTACATGCAAGGCAGATGAATGGATGCAAACATGCTATCATACTGTATGCTAATTGAAACATGGCCTAATCTAACCATCATAAGCAGGTAAATAAAAAGGAGAAAGACATGGGGTTGGAAGACATACATCACACGCACGCACACTTATTATAGTTGTGCCCTCGCTCGGAGGGTCCAAATAAATAATACAGTCCGAATGAATAGTACAGCTAATTATTACACATCCACTAACTAACTAACAAATTAGCTAAGTAAGCTATAAACTGGCATGCAAATGGACTACCCCGGTTCTGTTTTGGATGACAATGAATGCATGCATGCTCGATGCGCTTTGTTGGTAAATTCCATCGCGATGCCTTGTCCCGCCATTGTTTGCAGCTGATTTCAGAAACTTACACAAAGCTCCAGGAGGCTGAAACTCCACCTGGGGAAGGCTGCCGACCAGCTCTTGGCTTGGGAAACACCTGCCGACCACCCCTCATGGTGAAAACCAAAAAAGGTGGTCGGCCTACCAGAAAAACTGGTCGGCCGACCACTTTCTGCCCCTGGACTCTGGTTTTTCTGCAACAAAGGCAAGAAAGAGAGAAAGCAATGTATTTTCAACATATGTGTGCGCGACCACTCCCCCCCCGTCCTTGCACAAGCTCTAGGGAGTGTGGCCCTCGGTTCTGGAGCCACCAATCACGCATCTCGATGCATGATGGCCGAGAGACCGAATTGCACGTTTTAATATGACATGAATGCAGGTATGAACATATGAAGCCAACAATTCTATCATAGATAATCAAGAACGTCGGGGACCGGGAATCGAGGCACGTTTCGTCACTTGGAGTACGAAACGTCCCTCGTTTTTCGTGCTTGGACTAAACCCTATTCCAAGCACCATGCAAATGGAATGGCATGCACAATGCGACTAACATGCAACCTAGCATACGCAATGCTCTGTACTAAAATGGCATACACAATGCGTAATGTAACATGGCATACACAATGCTCTAAAATGCAACCTAGCATACGTAATGTTATGGATTGAAATGGCATACACAATGCACGATGGACTTACACCAATATGAGTGGACCTCAGCCACACTCACATCAGTGGCCATTAGATGGAAAAGAGACAACCGAAATGCGTGCGCACGTACACGTATACCGAGGATCGAACCTAAGACATAAAATGCCACTCTACCAAAGCATGGCAAGGGATGAAAGATGGCGTACAAGCATGTAATTTCCAGCACTGAAACATGATGCTAAATGATCCCTAAACATGGAAATACAGCACTTGGTGCATGAAATAAGCCCCGAAACTCAAAGTTAGGCACATGTGTTGAATTGTAACTATGCAAAGCAAGCATTATTTGGCCATAAAGTATAAAGACAGAGCCAAGGCAGTCCCAAAACATGCATATTTCTAGTTTAGAGCATGGCCAAAAAGTGCTAACATGATGGACTAAAATAGCATGCAAATTCGGCTAGCAAGCATGGTTTACATGGCATGTATATGAAGCGTATGAGAACTCATCAAACCGGCCAAAAACAGTGAATAAAATATGTCAAAATATGTCTAAATAACCACTGAAATGCAACCAATGCATGCAAAAATGATGAGTTCTTTTAGAGGGCCATACAAGGGGTTATTAAGCACATACAACAAGAACACTTAGCATGGTAAAAAAAACTCTGGAAATGGATTATGATAGCTCTAAAACCCATCAAATAGGCCCTAAAATTAGTCTCGGAAACATGCAAAGAAAGGCCCCTTTGAAAGGCCTTGAATGGGGTTGCTCTATACATGCATCCTAGACATAAAATATGGCAAAATGGGCTCTTGAAAGAGCCTAGGAAGACCTTAAAACCCTCAGAATGAGGCCTGAAACATGACTTTAATGCATGAAAAATAGGGTCCCTTTGGAAGGCCAACAATGCTAGTAAAGAGAATGAGGGGTGAGAGGGTCACCCCTCTATGATTTTGGATCTCAAAGACATATCAAGGCCACTGAAAATCCACTGGATTTCAGTGGCTAAAAGGCCAAATCAAGGCCAATGCAAGTGCTCACATGCATAGCTCAAAATATGAGGTAATAAGACATGAAAGGGGGTAGATGACCCCAAACAGAGAAAGTATCTTAAACAAACATGTTTATAAGCTCAAAATGAAACTTTTTCTAGTTTATGACAAATCTCAAAAATGCTCTCAAGTAGGACTAAGATATGATGCAAAATAGGCCTACAAAGAAGGATAAAGCATGCAAGGATGTAGGAGACCTCAAACAGAAAAGTGTCCTTAATCAATATTCAAGAGGATCACAAAATATAACACTTTCTAGTTTATGAAAAATTCCAGAAATACTTGCAAGCAAGGCTTATAAATGGAGCAAAAAAATGCAAGTTTAAGGGAAATAGGCACTTACCCTTGAAGAGCAGCAAAGCTGGAGCTTTTGGACCAAGTTGGTGAACCTTCAACCCTTGAAAATCAGTCCCAAAGTGCTAGAATGGATGATGGAGGTGTGGTGCTAGGGGTTGTAGTGCAAAAAGGCCAGGAAAACTAGGGTTTTGGAGCTTGGAATAGTGACTATGGAGGATGGAGGATATATGCCTTCACCAAAATTGCTCAACCCTCAGATATGAAGCCAAGCCTCTCCTTTATAGAGGAGAGGCTTCAAAATATCCCAAAGGGACCTCAAGTATCCTCCATACACGTGTATGGAGGATGCACCAAATGGCCTCCAGCTGGCACAATTGGATTACACTTAGAGAGAGCAAAAGCAAGAAGCAGGCCGGCCAGTTCAAGTGGCCGGCCGGCCACTCCCCCTAGTCGGCTGACCAGGGGTCAAAACGGTCAACAACAATTTCTAGTCGGCCTACCCAAAAAGGTGGCCTCCCAGATGAGCACAACACAGCTGTGTAATGAAAAACCAGAAAATGTGAATCAGGAGAGAAGTAGATGATAAAAGCCCCTTGTGCCATTGCAACCATCCCATATCACAGTCAGCACAGTTTGAGTTAGGTTGAAATTCATGTAGTTAGGATTAATGGGAACTTAAGGGTTGTCTCAGCACAATTTGAGTTAAGTTCATATAATTAGGATTAATGGGAACCTGAGGGTTGTCTTGAGTGTTTGGTGTGTGTTTTCCTCACACAATTCCTCGTTTGGCAACTTGAAGTTTTAGTCAGAAAGTTACTGTAAGTTCACTCTCTTTACTTTTTTGCACATCTTTTCGTAAAAAACTAAAAAGTTACTAAAACAATCTGTTTCCAAATGAGGAGAAACTTGAATTCTTTAGTGTTGGTGTGGATGGCTTGCCTTTGACGGAATTGGAAAAAGAATTAGTCGAAGTGCGCATAAGCTGGACAAGATACAAAAAAAAAAATGCAAACCAAAAAAACAAAAAAAGAAGAAAAGATTAATGAGGTGTAGTTGGGGTAGCCTCAATTCAAATAATTTGATATATAAAATTTTAGATGTTAGACAATATAATTTTTGAAAACTGTTTGGAACCCTCTTTGGGGATGACCCCCACACCCCCCAAAAGTGATCTTGGCCCTCCATGTATATGTGGAGGCCTCTCATGTATGTGTGGAGTTCACATCATAAGTGGTTCAGATTTGTGGAAGTCTTGTGGGGATGTAGATCTCAATCATTACTCATAATTTTTAAAAGTCAGACTTTTCTCAAATTTAAATTTGAACTTGATAGTCATGTTCAAACTCATAGAACCTACAATGGATCATGTTTTGATTATCTGAATTAGCAAATTGCGGTTTGAGCAGTTTTGGATAGATTAGCGGATTGAAGAATATTCTAACCAATTATCAAGCATTTGCATAATATATAATACTAATTTACGTGATATTTTTTTTATATATATAACACAAAATAATTTTATATAATATTTTTCATATATATAACTACTAATTTGCAATAAATTTCACATTTTAAATTTTTTTAACACTCATTTTTACTTTGATATTTTATTATAAGTTAAAAAATATATATGTATAAACTATAACGGAGTGGAGCGATTTCTAATGCGGTTTATAAATTTTAAAGTTTAAACTACGGTTAGCAAATAGAGCGATACAAATTGATGCAGATTTGTGCGATTTTAGCGGATTGAGCGATATTTTGCACAGCCATGTATATACATATACAAGCATGTCACACCTTCCTCCATAGTTGGCAACACAACTCATTCCTTCTCTTCTCTCACTTTTATTACTTTACATGGCTCTCTTAAACATGCTCTCAGTTGTTCTCATCGTCATGTTAATCTTTGGTGCACCATCTTTAGAAGCAAGGAAGCTTTTGGGTGTGGAGAAAAAGGTGCCTTTGCAGCTGGCGGACACTTTGGTCCTAACTGCCCTTCCCAAGGGAATTGTTCCACCTTCTTCCCCAAGTGGCAAAGGTCATGCAATGGTCATTCACCAAAGGCTCTTCTCTCCCTCCCTTGCACAGGCAGACCGGGTTTTGGAGTCAAAACCTAGCCCTGAAGCTGACCATTCCCACTTTCTTGGAAAAACTTGAAACACATGTTTTATATTTTAGTTAGATCTATGTCTAATGTGTTAGGAACTTGACCAATATATATATATATATATACAAATTCATAATAAAACAGAAGATCAATTCTTATGAACTCCCAAGGGAATTGTTCCACCTTCTTCCCCAAGTGGCAAAGGTCATGCAATGGTCATTCACCAAAGGCTCTTCTCTCCCTCCCTTGCACAGGCAGACCGGGTTTTGGAGTCAAAACCTAGCCCTGAAGCTGACCATTCCCACTTTCTTGGAAAAACTTGAAACACATGTTTTATATTTTAGTTAGATCTATGTCTAATGTGTTAGGAACTTGACTAATATATATATATATATATATACAAATTCATAATAAAACAGAAGATCAATTCTTATGAACTTGTATGTATATATATAAGAATTGATCTCATACTATAAGTTGGGCCCATGAAGATTAAAACATAAGTAGTTTATACTATTCCTTGATTTAAAGCAAGGGCATTATATGGATGATGGTTGTGTTGATTAATTAAGCAATTATAGTTCTCACTCATGTCTGACAGTTGTTATGCTATTAAAACTTTTGAGATTAATCAATGCTAGCATAAAATTTAGTGATGTACTATTGATAGTCATTCATGCTTTTTGAAATGAAAAAAAAAAAAAAAAAAGTCAAACCTTGAATGGTGTACATAATTGGATTAGATCATCTGTCATACTTAATAATTCAATGATTTCAATATTTAAAGATGATATAAGGTCTTTGAAATGTGTAACATTTTGTTTTAATTTTAAACTTTGACTATTAAATTTTATTTTTATAGACATGTCTTACTGTGATAAGAAAATTATAGTAAAATCATTATAGCGAAAATACCACAGGGAAATGTCTTGTTAGCAAGGAAACACAATTATTTTCTTTAAAACACAAGACGAAAAATAGAAGAAAGTAATTACATGATTCAATGTAATTGGAATCACACATTAAATAGGATTCAAGTCATAACTACTAAATAGTTTTTAGAGTCCAAAATGCAGCTGTACATATTGCATGGTTCCACTTCTACCAAATTTACAATATTTTTGTCGAATATTGTTTTCTTCATACTTTGTGACTGCAGCAATACTACATATTCATAAGAAGTATCTAGAAAAACATTTACAAAGTGGAATGTGTACAATAGATTCATTTTAGGTGGGACTCACACTGTACTCAATTTGAATTTGAATCTACACTACACATTATATTATTTAATAAATACTTTTTTAAATTCTTTTTCAGATCCTTAGGTGCTGTTTGGTAACACTTACGTTTTCAGTTTATATTTACAAAAATTTTAAAAAATCAAATAAAAACTTGTTTGGTAAATTTTTGATTTATAAATCAGTAGTCTTAATTTATAAATTTGACCAAAAAATGTAAACTCAAAAAATATGTTTCCGTTTTGAGTTTTGAGTTTTTTTTTTTTTTTACCACCCAACACTAGCCACCACCTACCACCATTTTCCACCACCGTATTCTGCCACCACCACCACATGCCACCCACCTGCCACTACCACCACCCCCGCCACCACGACACGACCACCACCACCCGCCATCCCCACCACACACCACCACCCACTTGCCACCCCACCCGCCACCACCACCAACCACCCACTACCACCACCTACCTGCCCTCACTTCGTCACCACCCACCCACACCCACACCACCCATCACCCACCACCACCCCCCGCACACCACCCCACCACACCACCCACCCACCACCCACGCACTCGCCCACCACACCCTTACCGCCACCGCACCACCTACCACCACCACCCCCACCGCCGCCACCTACCTGCCACCACCACCCACCCTTCACCACCACCCATCCACCACCCACCTGCCACCACCATCCACCCACCCACCCGTCACCGCTTTCCACCATCGTCTTCCGCCGCCACCACCACCCTCCACTTGCCACCACTTTCCACCATCGTCTTCCGCTACCACCACCCACCCACCCGCCACTTGCCACCACTTTCCACCACCGTCTTCTGCCACCATCACCCACCACCTGCCACCATTTTCCACCACCATCTTCTGCCACCACCACCCGCCATCATTTTCTACCACCGTCTTCCGCCGCCACCACTTGTCACCACCCACCACCCACTTGTCATTTCTCACTCTTTTTTATATTTTTAAATTTTTTTTAAACATTTTGTCTAAACCAAATGCGTTTGTAGTTTATGTTTTTCTAAAAATAACAAAAAGCAGTTTATAAAATTTTTATGAATATAAACTAAATATGTAAATGTTACCAAACATTCTGTTGTAATTATATTTGAATCTTAAATGTATACAGAGATTTGTAGAGGAAAAGAACAATAAAACAGAAAAGTGAAAATAATTTCTATTACATTCATATTATGCTTCCTATTTCAAACACAACATGTCGGTAAATTGAGTGAATGGTCGATCTAACCATAATATTCACAAGATCAAAAAACATAAATATTGACAATGTTTTTGGAATTTTGTCATTTGTCACCCTGAAGATCTGTTATTTAATTTCCATCTCGTTTGGGAACATACTATTTTAGTAACTTTTTGACTTTTTACAAAAAGATATGCAAAAAAATTGAGAGAGTAATGTGACAACTTATAGTGACTTTTTAACTAAAAATTAAAGTTCCCAAACCACATACATTTTGAATTTTCCCTTTAAAAAAACGTACACTTTGTATTGGCAAGCTCAAACAGCTAGTTGTATGAATCAAATTTATTCCACAAACTAACCATATATTGCTGAAAGATCAAGTGTAACAGCCATGTATAAAAAAGTAGATAAAATAACGTGATAATTTATAGTGACTTTTTGACTAAAAACGAAAGTTCCCAAACCACATACACTTTGAATTTTCCCTTAAAAAAAACATAACACTTTGTATTGGCAAGCTCAAACAACTAGTTGTATGAATCAAATTTGTTCCACAAACTGACCATATATTGCTAAAAGATCATGTGTAACAGCCATGTTTCATTGGCAACCAAAATCAAGTATAAAGAAGTTAATAAAAGCTTTGTTATTTGTCAAAAACCTCTGGTTTGAGTGTCACTTATGTTCACTTTAGAGTCGTGTCTTCAGCATCATTGTAAATCTCGTTTTTTTAGTAAAAAACTAACTGGTTACCTATGAGCTACTATGTTACCAGACATGATGTCTACGTTCAAGTCTTATAACAGCATAACACAATTTTCTTTTCCATATTCCCCTCCAGCTAAATGTAAATAAATAAATAAAATAAAATAAAATAAAAAGTAAATTTATTTTATCATACCATCATTCATTCAGCAATGATATCTACACAATTTCACAAAACAAATGACAAATTCCATACATAACAATCATCCTTGAAGTGATTCCTCCTCCAATATAAAAACTTTCATTTCCCAAATTCAAATCCTAAATAGGTACATCACCAACACAAAGAGACAAGAGTCCTAATAAACTTGTTTTTTTTTTTTACTTGACGTAGTAAGGAAGGTCAAGGACATAGAGCAAGAAATAGGCCCAAATGACCCCAGAAATGCCACCAAAGAAGAACCCACCAGTGAACTTGGCCCAACCATCAGCAGTCTGCAACTGGTCTGGCTCCTTCTTCCTTCCAGTCAAAGTCAATGCCGGTGCAGTCGATGGCTCTCCTTCTTTGAATGATGCAATCCCATACATTGTTAGGCAAATGCTTAGTATAACTACAAGCCCTCCTGCTGCTAGAGATCCGGCTGGGCCGGCAACCGGTGTATCTCTTAGCGGGCCTGTCTTGACGAAAGGCCCAACTAGGAGGTAGCCGTGCGCCAGGCCAACCTCAATTCCCCGGAGAAGTGGGCTCACGGCTGTCCGGTAGGCCGGGAGGTTGGAGAGGTACCAAGCGATCAATGGGCTTGATGTTACCGGAGTCTCGAGGCTCCCGATAAATGGGTCACCATTGATGGGCTGAATAACTTGGTAAGTGGGCTGCACAATAATAAAACATTTGTGCTAAGAATATAAAAGATTTGAGACAAATTATGAGTATCACGTGAAAATCTTGTATATATTTAGATTAGTATTCTTTTGTATGGAAAAGCAAAATCGAGTAATGGACTTGTATGAGTTAACACCCTTTAGATATGTCATTCATAGTTTTAATTTTATGTATGAACTTCAAATTTTATAAACTCTTAACACTACATATTTTTTATTTTTTCATTATTTAATAAAAGAGAATTTATAAATAAGGGAAATTGCACTTCAGTGCAAGTTTCCAAATATATATATATATATTAATTAGTGAAAAATTTTATCAATTTTAACAATTAAAGTTATAAGTTTTTTCATTAATTTGTAAATATTAATATTTTGTAAAAATATCACTAATTTGCAATTCCCCATTATAAATACAATGAGAATGTCATTACACCAAATATTCAATTATGTTAAAAAACATAACAATATATAATCATACTCATATAATAAACTTAACAATTACAATGTCATCATTTAAGATTTCAACAACTGAGATAATAATACTACCAACTGGATGTCTCTTAATTTCATAGATATTGGCCTTAATACTAGAATTGAAAAGTGAGGAGTTCTACTTATGAGTGTTGATAGTTTTGATTGGATTTAACCAAGGTTGATCATCAAGTTTTCCTTCCTCCATGGAATGTAATTTTGTCCAAGGGAGCAACTATAAATTATGCCAATTAAGAATCAGGGAAAATGAAAATATGCAACAATTAACCCAATTAAAAGCACTCAAAAAGGAGAACAGTCTCTCTCTCCTGACCTTGTCTGTCTGGACAGCTTTGATGGTGAAGGAAGAGTTTCTCCTGCAGGGTAAGACTCTCAATGGAGCTGCAGAGATACCCTTAGGGATGATCAGTCCCCTTGTTGAAGAAGCAAAGCTGCTCCTCAGCTGACTGGCCATTGGGGAAGCTGTGGCTGCCATGGTTGCTTTTCCTACCAAAGACTTCTACTCTTCAGAACTAAAAATAATAGAGATACATAATAAGGAGTGGAGAGAGAGAATGCAATATTTTGTGACTAGGCAAAGGAATATCTTTTGCTCACAAGAACTTGTGGCTGTCAGGGGATGATGGGTTGAACATGTACAGTTTTCATTGGATGAGTGAGTGTTTTGGATCTTATCCCTTATCCACATTAGCTGAGGCTAGGAATAGGATGAGTCTCATGGTTAATTGGTATGTGATTAAGGATATTTTAGGCTCTTGATGAACAGAAGATCTCAAGGAGAGATGGCAATGGGCAGCTGATTGCCTATCAACTTATGAAATAAAAATAAAATAAAATATAAAAGCCTAAGGGTTTATTATTCTAAGACATTCTCAATTATTAACGAATATCATTTTACCTCATCATCTATATATTCGTATATATTGACCCATCACTTATAAAAATCGTATAAATTCACATTTTTTAAAAATAGTGTAAAGGGAGTATGTAGGGGTGAAAGTGTCACATTTTTATATTTGAGATAGTCAAAATGTGTGAGTTCATAAATGACGGGAATAAATTGATATTCACTAATAGATTAGAAGATCTTAGTATAAATAACCCAAAAAACTAATTATTGCAAAGTAGTGAGGCCTTTTTTTTTTTAACTTACGTATTTTTATTACAAAAATGTTAGAGAGCGTCAATGAATTACCAAATATATCTTCTTATTATCAATGTTTGATTTGAGAAAAAAAAAGTAAAAATAAAAATAAAAATAAAATAAAATTACAAATACATGGTGTTGGGTGGTGCAACCTATGTCCACGATTTGGGGAGTATGTTGTGCTTATAAGTCATGGTGCGATGCTGTGGGGTTCATGGGGCCTTATCTTGGGTTGATGTCGTTGGTTCAAATCATTTATATTTTAGGATTTGTTAAGTAGAGTATGTATAAAAAAAAAATTAGATTAATAAATATTCATAACCTCAAAACAAGATCACATTTATTTTTTAAAAAAAATAAACAGTTAACATAATTTTGATAATTTATTTTAAAATAGTTAGGACTTGATCATAGTATTATACATGTCTGAATAACTTAATTTTTTTCATAGATAATATGTTTGACAAATCTTATTATATGAGTGGTTCAGATTATTAAAATAAACTCGCGACATACGAGTCACACAGCATGCTTGTTGTGCCTAATGGCATAGCACACAACCCTTGTCCTATGTACAATAGAGTGCTGTGAGGGGACGATCAAGATTCAAGCTAATAGAGTAGCAATGATCTTTTAGTTATAATATAACTTTATTAACAAATTAATATTTTGTAATTTTGACCCAAAAAAAAAAAAGGGAACTTACTGATAAGTTCTATGTACCAAGTTCAAAACTTAGCTAATCTCAAAACAAAATACTTGCACCAATTAGTCCAATACATTTTTAATTGTTACCAAAAAATCTTTTTTTTTTTTTAATTTATAGACACTGTTCACATCTTATTACCGTAGGACTTCCGTCAAACGGTCACCGGAGATTCGTCGGAATGTTCAACATCGCCGGGAAGTCGCCGGAGTATCACCGGGAAGTCGCCGGAGTTTCGCCGGAAGTTCGCCGGAGTGTTAAGAACGTTAATGGAAGTCGCCGGAATGTTCAGAACGTTCACTGGATGTTAAGAACATCACTAGAGACTCACCAGAATGTCTAGAATATTGCCGGAAAAAAAAAATAAATGGATAAATTATAGCAAAAAAAACATAGCAAAATGTGCTAAATATTGATAAACTAAAAGGAAAAAAAAATGAAAAGACAAAAAACAGCAGCAATGGGGAAAACATATGTTATTTTTCAATTTTTGTAAGGTTCAAGCAAATAATCTCTAAATAGTGATCAAACTGAAAAGTAAGTTTTGAAACTGTAAAATGTTATAGTTTCAAAACAAAAATTCATTAAGCATTTATCCTTATTAATCAAACTGAAAAACATGTTATGAAACTGTAAAATTTTACAGTTTTATACCATGATTCATTCCAGCACCAAAAAAATTTGAAATTGCAAAATTTTACAGTTTTCACCGCCTGTAACTAAAACTCAAAAACTACTTGTTCAGAATTCGAAAATTTTCTCCATTAGAACAGAAAAACAGAAGTGTATAGCAGAGAAAAAAAAAAGAGATCGAAGGAGAAGGACGCATGTAGAGAGAGGATTGTACTCCGGCAACTATTTTTTGTTTAGATCTAGCCAAATCTGATGTAGATCTACATCAGATCTAAGTAGATCCACTCATCTTCCTCGTCGGAAATATATCATCTTCTTCGTCAGAAATATATTATCTTCGTCGTCGGTGAGAGTGAAGTCACGAGTTGATTTCGATGGTTGGCGGTTATCAGTGAGCCTCGATCAATGGAGAAAGACATGATCACCGGTCGTCGTCCATGACAAAGACGATGAGAGAAAAATGCAGAAAAAGAAAACAAGAGAGGAAGGGAAGCAAAAAACAGAGAGAGAGAGAGAGGGGAAAGGACTTTTGGGTGTACTCAAAAAGTTATGGGATTAAATGGTGTCCACATGTTCCACATGGGACCTGTGGATAATTTTTCCAAAAAAAAAATACCATGGCCTATTTCTTTTGAACTATTTTTTTGGTATGGGCCCATTTTCTGTTGGATCAGGCTGGACGTTAGGCCTATCAACCCAACAAGAATTGTCCAGCATTGAGCCCAATATGCAAGGAGAGTCCTTTGTCATGTTTTGTTAACGCAGTTGTGCTTAAAGCAGAGCACAGCAGAGGGTGTGACGGAAAGGAAGAAATAATCGAGGGGGAGGCACAAAAAGAAAAGAAAATGGCACTAAAGCTTTTGAAGTTTCCCATATCACGCTGTTGTAGTAGAAGCACTACTTCTTCTACTTGTATTAGTTCAACTAGTTGTGGTACTACCTTCTTTTTCTTCTCCAAATCTTCCACCAACACCCCACTGCTATCTGGTTCTTTCTGCTACTCTCTCTCTCTCTCTCTCTCTGTGTTTTGAATTCATATATGTTGTGGTGTATTATTATTGTTGTTTTCATTTCTGTTTTGTGATTCTTGATTTTCTTTCACTACCCATTTTAATTTCCTATATTGGGTTTATTTTATTTCTTAATTTTAGTTACTGATTTTGGGGCTTGTGATGATTTTCTTTCATTTACTCATTTTATTGATTGATAGATTACTTTTACGGCCAATAATTAGGTTACCCATAATGGGTATTATTTCATTGTGTTTTTGTTTGAAAGGTTTTATTTTTCTATAATTCATTCAGTTTTGGTTGTATTCTTGTTGATCATTTTTACTGTCTTGAAATTATTTAATAGCATAATTTCCATCTTGAAAATGATGGCATGCCGCCCCTTACTCTTTTCATTTACGCTGCGTTTGGTTGGTGGATGTGGGAAGGGATTAGGAAAGGAAAGGATTGGTGGATGTGGGAAGGGATTAGGAAAAGGAAAGGAAAAACGTGTGTGAAACTAGGTGAAATGTAGGTGTATTTTATTTATATTTCACCTATCTTTTTCTTTTCTCTTTCCAAATCCCGCAACCATAAACAGCTTTAGGTTGTGTTTTGTCCATGGATTTAGGAATTTGGAAAGGAAGTGGGAAAAGGTGTTTCAAGTGTAAGTGAAATGTAGTTGTATTTCATTCGCATTGCACCCCTTTTCCCCTTTCCGTTTTCAAATCCCTACCCAAATCCTTGAACCGTACACAGCGTTAGGGTTTTAGATTATATCTTGCTCAAGGTGTGTTGTGCTTATATGTGACCACCCACATTTTATCTTCTGTGGGTTGTTTTTAGATGTGTCCTGATTTGTTCTATTGATCTTCAGTGAGATGGCACAAGGCCCACATGCATTTTCCCATTAGAAGCTTTGTCACTGCTAATAAATCAGGAAAGGTACAACTGAAGAAGAAGTGAGCTCACTCTCTCTCTCTCTCTCACATGTATGAGTAGGTGTAAGTGATGTGTGAATGACCAACCAATATGTTAATATGTAACCTTGGTCTCAAATCTCAATGCAATGGATGAATATTTACAAAGCTATAAATGATTAAAAGCTTTTCAATTGTTGCACTCCAAGAGGCAGAACTAGTGTGTTCACTGGGTGAATCTTAAACTTATTGATGATAAAAGATTAAAAGCATTCACATGTAGTCTTGTGTTCTAAATTTCAGCACAGTCAAAACTGAACTTGATTGGAAGGAAAAATTAAATAAAAAAAATTAGAAGCCCCATTGCTAGGGATGGATCCAGATTATCACTATGGGGGTGCAAAAGTATGTTAGAGGGTACAACCCTTATAATTTTAAATTATTTTAAATTTTCTAGTATAATATATGATATTTTTCAAATTTTTGGGAGTGCGGTTGGCCCCATCTGCAGCCCCCCATAGATCCATCCTTGATTGCTTCTGCTTGTGAAACAGCTAGTTAATTTGCCGGCAGCATTCGTAGTGTTAACAGTGATCCTTTCAGTGGAGGTGCAGTTGGTGTTGGTAGAGGAGGTGAAGTGTTGGTGCTGATGGTAATGTTTGTGTTTTGGTATGTCAACTGTAGTAACTTGAGGAAAAGGTCAAATTTCCTTTCAATGGCGACATCTTTTTGCTTGACCAAAACCCTATTTTTTGCTTTTATGTCTATAATTTGATTTCAAAGTTCATTGCTAACCAAAATTTGTTGCGTTTTCTTATTTGTTTTTTGCGCACCAGGGATGGGAGGGAAGGGGGAGGGGGAGGTTAGATGAGCCTGTGTTAGGACACAAGTTGGTAAAATCAATTCATGATGATGGATCCAATTCATTTCTAGATTGAGGGAGCAAACCTGAAATTCTTGTTGCATCATCAAGTCATGTATATATCTCTGGAAGTTATTGAAACAAATGCATCTTGTTATCAACTTATGATACTGGCTAGATTTTTGCATAATTTAAATAGGCACAGTATGCTTCAGTACACCATGGTAGCATGAAGGAATGTGGCGTTAAAAATTGTGATCCATCTCAGTTTTAAACATCATCTTAATGAACTTGAGATAGAGAGTAATGTGAATTCAATTTTGTTAGCAATAAAAGATGGCCATTTATCAAAACTCTTTACCTCATCTTATCAATCAATGGTATCAATCTTTTCAGGAAAAAGCGACTAGATGAGATATGTCTCGAAAGGTTTCAGCAATACAGCCGAACCTTCATACAATCATGGATCCTGCAAGGTAACTGGTCTTCTCAGATTGCAAAGTGTGTTGTTTACGATTTACAGGGGAATGTACTAAGCTATTGATCACTCTGTTAGTTTAAAATTCATATTGTCTAAATAAAATTTGTCTTACACACCTTGAAGCACAAAAGAGGCTTTCTGTTTTCATTTTGGTACTTGTACGTCTGGTATCTTGATTTTGTTTCCCAGATTATTTTCTAAAAGATTCTTCTTGAATCTTTAAGAAAATGGAAAAAGGCAAATGCTAGTTGAAATTTTCAATTTGAAATGAGGCTCTATATTGTGTCTGAGCCTTTTTATTTTCAGTTTGGGCGAAGGACTTCACCAGTTTGAATTGAAATGAATATATCCGGTACAAATTATCACTAAAAGTAAACAAAAGAAGTGGGAAAGTTAAATATATTCGATACTGGATCTTACTTCTGTTGGTTGATCCTCTCTTGTTCCCGTCTCTCACTTTCTTCAGGCAAAGTGTTTGTGGATGGAAAACTGGTGAACAAAGCTGGGACCCCTGTCTCTGATGAAGCTGTAGTGGAGATCTTGGCTGAAGTTCCAAAATATGTATGTAGGTGATTATTCTCTAGAAACAACCCTTGCAATTTTAGTGCATGATTTTTGATTTGTCTAGGAACTTTGATGAGACAACAGACACATGAATTTTTATTTAGTCTCTTGTTGGTCCTGTGATTCAGAGCAGGATATAAGTTAGAGGCTGCGATCGAACAACTAAGTGTGGATGTGACTGGAAAAGTAGCTCTAGATTCGGGATTGTCCACTGGAGGGTTTACTGACTGCTTACTTCAATACGGTGCTTCATTTGTTTATGGAGTTGATGTTGGATATGGACAGGTAAGACTTTTATAGTGACATCTTGTGCTCATGAATTTTAAATGTTTTCTTTGCTTGCCTGAAGAAAATATTCAATGTTCTATTTGCTTGCATGATGGTTTAGAAGAAAATGCGGAAAAGAAAATTTAGTTTCTTAACTGCAGATTTAATTAGACTGAGTTAACCTGCAATAGTTTATTACTCATAACCACAGTTAGCACCAAACCTTGAGATGCACAATGCTGCATCGCTTTTTTGCCAAGTACTGGATGAATCATTGAGCGTGGACTGACCAATAATGTCTTGAACAATTTTCACATATTGTTTTCAACAGTCTTGGATCATTGTTTGCAGCAATGTTTTAAAGCTTGGGCTGCCAAGCTTGACTTATCTACTGGATTCCAAAAAGCCAAAGAGTGAAAGATAATACTCCCAAGTCTCAAGCAATTACCAAGGGATCCAGGACAACAGGCACCATAAAAAGCCACTATATTGTTTTGTTGAGCTGATTTTTATGGATTTGGTGGAAATTGAAAGCAGCAAGCTATTTAAAAGATTAACAAAAACATGGCATAGACATCTTCTATTCTCTTATACGTTTTCTTTTTCTTAGTTTCCTCAGCAACCAAACTGCACTTATAGGGGGGAAAAGATATATGCCTAAGTTGTAAGTAGCACAACTAGAGACTGTCAAGGTAGGCACGTCTTGCCAGTTTAAATATATCCGGGGAATTACTCTCCTCTTGCCAGATTACCAGTTTTATCAAAGCTTCGGGTAAAGGAGTTGTGAGGGTTGACATGAAAGGAAACTCTCAAATGGTAATAAATGTTTGTTATGCAAAAGGAGTTATCCACGAAAATGTGGCCCTCTATTTATATACTTAAGTATATATAAAATCCAATATTAGTTTGAGGATTGTAGATAACACCGGAGCCACATCTGCAAAGAGGCAAGTAAGGCAGCAGATTAATTGCAAAATAACCCAATACTGCAGTAGCACAGTTGTGAAAAGTGCTGGCATGGCATCCTTGAGTGATGGGTTGGTTAAATTTTCCTTTGTATCGCCAATTTACCTTATGATCATCTTGGTTTTAATCAGTTCGAAAGTGAATTGTAGTGGATTTTTATTATTTTATTATTATTCATGTGTTAGTTCCTTCTATTTTTGCCCCTAACATGCTAAATGCATAAAATGTTGTCTTGGCAACCTCCTTCCTTTCTTCCCTTTCAAAGATTCTTGTATATTTGGATTTCACATTTGTTAATGAGTAATGGTTGATGTTGATTTCTTAAATAGGTTGCAGACAAAATTCGTCGTGATGAACGCGTGAGTGTTGTAGAACGGACAAATTTGAGATATCTTCCTGGACTTCCACAGAAAGTTGACTTGGTGACATTGGACCTTTCATTCATTTCTATACTTTTGGTGAGCATTTAGATAGTGCTGAAATGATCTTAACTTGCATTTGTATATTTTTCCAAGCTGTTATTTATGACCATTCTTTGGTCTCCATTTATAGATAGAGCCTCAGATTTTCTGCATGCTTTCTAAAAGGCAGTCCATTTCTTTCTTTTATATAGTAGAGCGGTGAAATTTCAACATTCTCCATTATTATTACCATGATTTTATTAATCATTATCTAGATTTTTAGTCCTATTAAGGCTATGCTTGGATCATGGATTTGGAAAGAGAATGGAAAAGGTGAGGGAGATAAAGAAAAAATTTAGCTTACATTTCATTCACATTTCTCAAATCTGTGATCCAAACACAGCCTAAAGGTTTTGTTTCATTTTGTTCCTCTGTTCCTAATTTAACCCTAAATGCAGGTCATGCCTGCTGTGGTCAATGTAATGAAGGAAGAAGCTACATTGGTTACTCTGGTTAAACCCCAATTTGAGGCTCGCAGATCTCAAGTAAGAATTCATGCATTTTTTCCATTTTATTTTTTTTAGTGAAATTGCCCTAGGTCTAGGCTGGTTTACTGTTCTCTTCTATTACTTATATCAAGCTGAATCAGATTATACTTAAATAGGATTACTCTTGAGCTGGGGTTGAGTTCACCAATTGAAATGGCTTTGTTAAGATCTAATAAAATGGGTCTTTCTTTTGTTCAAAGCCTCTTATAAAGATAGGAACTCATAGGTTAGATTTCCAAGAGGTCTTGCTCAAGCATGGTTTGATACAAATAATAATAAGGCCAATGGGCAGGTCATCATGGAAAACAATAAAAAAAAATGAATAAAGAATAAGCACGTGCATGCATGTGTGCTCTTCTACAAAAGAAATAGACCAGGAAGGGCAAGAAGAATTTGTGGTTCACCACAAAAAGGAGTGTAGATCCTGGTGTGAAGTGTAAACATAGAACAGAGTGCCCTATGTAAAACTAATTTATTATAGACCAGTCATATATATTGTTTGATGGACTAATTAAATTATTTTTGTACTGCTTTACGCATACCCCTCTTATTTCATAATCATCTTTTTAAAATTATTTATACTGCGAGATTAACATGTAGTGCTTACATTTAACCCCGTGGATGGGGCTCCTTGGGGGTTTATAGAGTCTCAAAACATATATCTTAGTTCACACACTTTTTTTCGTTCAAATTTCCAAACAAGATTATATGGTTCGGAAATCAACTTCTGAACAAAATCTTCTGATTTGGTTGGTTTAAAAGTTGATTTCCAAACCATTTGTTTTCATTCGGAAGTTGATTTCCAAACCATGTAGTTTTATTCGGAAATCAACTTTTGAACTAAAAATGGTGTGAACTGAGAGAGTTGTTGGTGGAAATAGAAGCTCCCTACCTGTGTGAACCTCTGCACTTCTTTTAATGCAGGTCTTTTGTGTGCAATCTGAATGCCTTTCTGTGATAGCTTTGTGACTATAAGAAATTTGAATGTGCCAGCTAGTGTAGCTGCTAAACTCTTTTGTTAGTTTTACCGGGGAGCTGGGATTGAATCCCACCTTCATGTTGTTTGAAGTCTAGGACAGGATGAGTGCTGCACCTATTGTGTAGCTCATTGCCGTTGGAGTGGAGCAGGAGATAAAAAAGAAAAGAACAGGGTGATTAAAAAATTTGTTATTTCTTTGTTATGTGTTGCAATCCTTAATAATCAATCATATTGCAGTGAAAATCGAATATTCGCCTCTGAAGTAAAAGGACAAAAGAACTTTTTAAATCTGAATTTATAACATCAATTTCATTGCAGGTGGGAAAAGGTGGAATCGTAAGAGATCCCTTAGTCCATCAAGAGGTATGTATATATTTGCCTCTCCTGTTTGATTGGTTGTTTTGTTATTTGTTTGGCTGCCATTTGGAAGTACCTATGATGCTTTTGAATATTTCGTACTCCAGCAACTTCCGCTTTGTGAGCATAATCATTTCATATCACTCATGGAGTAAAATCATCAGACACCATCAGACACGAAGATATATTGCTGTTTTGGCTATAACTGTTTCTTAGCTTTGAAATGGCCTTAACCCAATACCTCAATGTCAAAGCATAATTAGAATGGCAACAGCACACCTTACACCATCCACATTCTCATTATGAGTTATCATCATGCTCCCTCCTGAAAGGTGTTATATTTTCTCGTGGCTCCCATGTGATTTCGGATAAAGCAAATCTTGGTTTTCGTTTTCCTTGTGATGGACCTGGAAGAGGGGAACATGTCAGGTATTGGCTTGTGGGATCATGTCTTCTCAAGGACTATTCTAGATGTACAATGCAATTTTGGTAGTAATATTCCATTTCAGCTGGAAAATGCAGTCAGATGTTTGGGACAGTACAAGTGATCAAGGAATAGTTGAATTCCCATTTCAAGTTTAAACCCAAAATGTATGATGAGTAATAGAGAGAATGTTGAAAGGAAACGGAGAAAGTAAAGAAGAGAATTCCCACTTCATGTTTCTCCTTTATTGCTTGCATTCTAATTTCTTGTGTTTAATGCTCCATTTGATTGCTGCAAATTGGGAGAAACTTAGGAAAGATGATTCTTTATTGTCAAGGTTTCTAAAGTTTTAATTTTTGTTTTGTCGTCTTATCCACCAAACAAAATGTGATTGACATTTGACTATAGAATTATTTGATTATGGTGAAAGAAGTATATCCTTTTGATCAGAGTTCCATTGCTGTAGGTTCGTGAGAAGATCATAAATGGTGTGGAAAATTATGGGTTCAGCTGCAACGGGTGGATTGAGTCCCCCTTGAAGGGTGCTGAGGGAAATATCGAATTTCTGGTTTGTTTTGCCCGAACAGCTGACAAAATTGTAAACCAACAAGTCCCACAGGAAAGCAGATAAACATTGAGTAAATTCCAGAACCAGAATGTTATCGGGCAAGAATGCAGAAAATCATTTGCAAAAAACTTGCATTTTCTTACAAAAAGAGCGTGGTTATGTGTTATGTATTTTATTTTTTTTTTAAATATGCTTTCTGGCAAGAGGTTGTAAAGGAAATGGCTTCTTGTGAATTCTTCAAAGTTCAAATGTAGTTACTTCTTGATGATTATGAAATAACTTATCGAGTTTTCAACTCCTGATTAATTAATTGATATGTCCATTTACTTTACAAAGCACTCAGAAAAGGAAATAACTAAGAATTGAAAGTGCCTAGCTGGGAGTGAAAACATGTGATTAAAAGTCATCCAATTGAGAGATTATGGCAAGTGCTAGGGTATAAAAATAAGGAGAGATTACAATTAAGTGAAAAGTGGGATAAATATTTACTAACAGGTGAGAATCTAATTGAGGTGAAACTGTCTTTTTACATGGAAATAATTGCACTCTCCATGTATACGTAATTATTTTGTCATGTCCACTAATTTGTAATTTCCCCTCAAAATAATGTTGAAAAATAACTTTACACCAGGTAACTTGTGCACGAGCTTTGATTGAACCTGGCTTTAAGTTGTCGATTATGTTAATCTTTGTGTGACAATCAAGCTGACTTGCTTTTATTCAACCTCAATAGTTGGGGAAAACAATAAATTTAGTATCACAGCAATGTCTGCTTAGCAATTACCAAAGCAAATCCAAATGTGAGCTGAGATATCAAACTAAATTAGTCCTTCCAGAAGGCATAGCCCAATCTCTGCGGGCTGGTGAAAAAAATAAATTAAAAATTGATTAAGTACTCCAGGACCAACACTCAAAGTTAAATGCCAGAGCAGAGGGATGAAATAGACTTTTGGTTCTGTTACAGAATTGCTTTACAATCTTCTTTTAATACGACTAACTGACACTCATGTCCGAAGGATAGTCATCAACTACAACTGACCAGAATCACTCAACATTTCAAATGGAATCCTAAGACGAACCACCTGCCCAACGACTGAGAGCCATGATACAAGATATTTCTCAAATGCCACTCCACCTTTAGCCTGTGAAGCATCAGTTATAAACAGCAGTTTCATCCATTCACTGGTTCCACATGGATGTAGTGTGTGCCATGGCCTGTTCAAGTAGGGGTGCTCCTACAAAGCAAAAAATTCAAGGTTTTGAGTATAAAATCTCAAAATCAGAGAATCAATTATTTACTTTGAATTATAGCATCTGAAACTTCAGTTTTATAATACTGACAAGAAAGGATATACAGTTTTCTCAAAAAAAAAAAAGAAAAAAAAAAGGATATTCAGAAATAGAATTCTAAAATTGACCATCAATGACTGAAACAACTTGGTAGGCTAAGTGCATTTTTTTATGCTTGAATCTCGACAACTACAAGTATACAAACACTATGACTACCAATGCCTAAAAGACTTAGTTGGGCTATATGGCCAAATTTTTATTACAATGTTATCAATATTACTATCAATAATGTCTCATTGAAAAAGGGTGCAAAACTTATTTTGAAGCACACAAGCTAAAGAAAAAAAAAATGGTGTGCATACAAAGCAAAAGCAAGGTGCATCTTATGACCACAATTTAAAGCCATATACCATGGATCATAAAGATGCTAGATTGGGTGCAATAGCAAGAAACAATTTAATTTTGGTGAGAAAAAAAACACAGCAAGCCTCATCCAACTTGATTTGCAGCTTATGCTTTTCACTTTGTTATTTATTTATTTATTTTGGGTGAAAAGTAAAAATTATAAATAAAAAGGCACCAAGGGGGTGCCACCAATGTACATGAATGAAGTCAAACAAAATGAAAACAATCGAGCAAGAAGCTATACTCAAAAGGTTCTAAAAACTCTAGAAATTGGTTCAAGGAATAATTAATTCTTGATGCCTTCACTAATTCATTGCATTGGAGCAGGCTCATTATCGATTTCCAGTATACACTACACAAATTTTTTTAGGGTACTTTTATCAGAGTTCTGCAGTATCAACTGCTGTGGGGCGGTCAAAAATAGACAAACAGTGAAATACAATTTTTCAAAATTTCCAATACTTTTGTTGCCATGTAGAATCCTTATTTCTAACAAGCGAAAATCGCCTGCCACAAGAGTGATTCTCCATACTGACAGGACAAGAACCAGTGTCTCTAGAAATCTACAAATACATTTCTTTTCTCTTATAGTCTCAGGTTCATCACCCCCAACTTATAAGGTTTAGAATGCAGAGAAAGTGATGTGCCATGACAATAATTTCATGTCCGCTCAAACTTAAAACTAACATTTGTATGGAACCCCTTTGAACAAAAGAATATAGAAAAGGTAAAAACAAGAAAATATACCTCCTGAGTTATGAATGTCCATTTTGATTCCATCAGCACCTTTGCAGAGTTTGCGGGGAGATCCTTTTCAATGTCATCCAATACTAAAGGTTGTCCATCTATTTCAACAACAGAAACACAAAAATAATGGCATCACAAAATATTGCATAAAAATAAAAAATAAAAATCATCCTGTATGCCAGAGATGACTAAACTTGACAAAGAAAGTTGATACACAAAGGCTTTAACTCGCAGAATAATGCCATACCAACCAAGAAGATAATTCATAAACCAGAAAAGAATGGCAGTACAAAATTATACTAAACCAAAATATTGAATAAGGACACGCCCTCTCTCTCTCTCTCTCTCTCACACACACACACAAATGAAGTGAGAGTTTTATGTATACTTAACACGACCTCATGAAAAATGATGCTGTCTATAAATATGGAAACCCATGAACTTCACAAAGTTACAACCATAAATCAAAGGGGCAGCCAAGAACAAATACTGTCCTTTCAATACCAATTCACTGGATGCCAAAAAAAATTGAGTAAAAATTAACTTTTGGTCTCTGCCTACGCTAACTTTTGTTTTGTGCATGACAGTGTCATTATATAAAGGCTGCTTCTTTTAGTTGTAAAAATGATGTGCGACAAGTCAGTATGTGGGACAACTTAACACTTCACATAGTTTATCACTTTTTTCAAGTAGTTCTTAATCCCACATCGAAAAAATAAGAAACCACCATGCTTCCCTATCACACCCTCTACAACAGGCTGTCTCAAGTATCAAGTGACCCATCCTCAAGCTTCCAAATGCCACGTGCAGGCATCAAGTATTATTTTACTAGTTTAAAAAAAAATTCTCTAACCTCCTTAAATCTGATGGGAAACCACCCTCATTAAGGTGAATTTTAGGCCCTGCCACGCCTCTCTAAGATTCTGGATTTGGTCGGGGCCAAAGTAGAACTCTTCATTCATAACCTATGGCAAGGGAGGCCCATACAAACATGGCCCATTTCCATTCTTGATTTGTTAGTTGCTTTGATTGTTTACTTTATTTAATTTACTTGGATTATTATATTATTGTTTGAGAGATTTCATATTTGGGATTTAACTTGTGAATTAACAGGTGATGAGTAGACGCTGACTTCGGGGAACTTTGGGTGCCTAACCCCTTCTCACCTTGTACCTTAGCCCTCAAATTCCTTTTGGAGTCAAATTAGAGGATATGGTTTTTTTGAAATCTAAAACCAAGTGGAGACACTTCAATTGATCATAGTTTACATTCATGTAACCACATGGGTAATCGGTTTAAGTCATTTGGATTCCTCGTAAGCTTTTTTTGAACTTTTGTGGGCTTTCAGTAACTAAAAGGAATCTATTGACTCATGGGCTTTTTACCTAATTTTGATTACATGGTGTGAACTAGTAGTTAAGTGGGATTTTTTGGAATTGTAGTATCTCGTCCCAACCTAAACCACTCAAATTTGGCCCACTTGCATCTAGCTAACAGCTCAGTGCTCCCTAGATGCTAGCATGGCTCACCTAGCTCACCAAATGGTCCATGCACCAGTTATGATATAATGAACTAGACAAAATGAAATGAATACAAGCATATAATTTCTAGAGGCTCATGCTTCTAACATAGTTGGGGCAATTACAGCATGCATCTTGGTTTGAAATGTGAAACAACAAAAGCTACACCAACTGGGGAGACAATGTGGTAGTGATGACATAGATAAAATACACTTGATGGTAATAATAGAAAGGTAAAATAAGTACCAACCATATAAGTAGCTTTATTGGCACTACTCTTATTATACTCATAAGTATTCCTAATAAAAGAATTCCATTTGAAGAAGGGATGTTATTTGTAAGGAAGCTTATATAACAGTTCAAGCAACCACATCAATTTAGTAGTAAAAGCTATATCACATAATTTTAGATGATAACAGTTTGGACATACAACTTCACAATATCATACAATATGTAGTAACGAGGAAGTCGAACAGAAAATTGTCGAGCTAAAGACTGGGCCCCCAAGTGTTCTCCTATCACCTAAGAAGCCCGAGAGAAAAATGTAATTCTACTCTGAGCAGTAAGCCCTTCTGAAGCACCGAGTCATCAGCCCCCCAAAATCATCCAGACAGCCAGGTGTTTATCTACGCCAACCAATACTACATAATCAAAGGCCCCAAAACCGTGACAACTACACCACATCCCCATAATCCAACTTATGCGGTTACTTTTCAACAAACTTAAGATGAATTCTACTTCTACAATAAAACTACTAAAGCCCAATGTTAATTCTTAGTAAGAACGCATCCCAACCTTTGTTATCATCATCTCTTGATGGAAAACTGCAGATGTTTTCATGATCAACCCAAACGACCAGCCTGCATGAATGCTATAATGTAATGTCATATAAATAAACTATAAGAACAAAAAGTAGCACTTCCCAAAAATCATTCGATGTACAAGGATCATAAAAAATTATGCATCCATAAGAATTTATTACTAAATGTGAACAAGTTGAAGATAAAAAATAAATAAATAAAATAAAATAAAATAGAAAAATCGTTTCCTTTTGTACGAATATGGATCATATGTAATCATTGTGTCTTACAAATTTACATGGTTCGGCACATCGCGCCAATGTTATCATATACAAATGCTCTCGAGTACATTGTTATTGATTCACTTCGATGATGTTTATACATGAGCACCACCTTTATATATGGGTGGAGTACAGTCACAAGGGATTTAAGATAAATATCATAGATTCATAATACACAAATCATGCCAATAATCACGAGATTTGATTAACCCATGAATTGTGAGATTTTAACTCTAATACACATGAGCTAAGAATTAGATATATCTGACTATTAACAATTGCAAGAGACATAATGTCCTTCCACACATCTAAAAAGGTATATCATGTATAATGGAATTGTATAAACATTGGGCCTAATATTCTGCAAATGATATGATTATATAGGGTGGACATACCACTGCGGTATGCGCGGAAATAAAGCACTGGAACCTTATATGACGAGCTGTACACTATGTGAAAATCATAACGATGTACTTCATGATCATAGCTCCGAACCTTGCAAATAGAATGTAATACATCAAAAGAGTATCACCATGTCTGATTGTTAGTAATTTAGTACAACAGATGATAACCGTTTAATATAATACAGCTTTTTGATATTGTTCCCTTGATCAATCTTTGGTAATGCAGTCAACGAGACAAAAGATGTTTCTTGGACATTTATCAGGACTATAATGCATATATAATTCTCTGCTTAAGTGCATGCTAAGGCTTCAATAAGATAAATAAATGTATATATAAAAAAAAAAGGATCTAAATCAAGATATGCATACCAAAATTGCATTATCAATATCATCATCCTGACCAGAGCAACTCAGATCGTCATGTACTGTCTGGCTTTGTTCATCATGCTCTTCCTGTACAAGACAGTTACAGACTGTAGATAAAGATCAAATCAACCATTAGAAAGTGAATGTCGCAGCAAACTATGAAGGCCAGACCTCACCAGACCTTGGAAGAAACACATTCTCTAGCGACAAATATCCTTCTGCCTGTATGTGTGTGTGTGTGTGTGTATATATATATATATATATAGAGAGAGAGAGAGAGAGAGAGAGAGATAAGAATGAAAAATGAGAAATTCAGAGCATGAACTGATTTTGAAGAAGTAACAAAGTGATATGAGTAAAAACTAACTTCATGGGCAGCAATCCAGGGGCATTTTAGACAAGGGACCCATGACCACTGAGAGAGAGTAGTAGAGTTAAACCTCTTCCATTTCTCAGTGAAAGCAAGTGCAGCAGCACAGAAGTCACTCGACGAAAGGGTACCATCCCAAGTCAAGATATCAATCTTTGCTCCATTCGAGACCATCACAGCCTGAAAAAAGTGAAAGCAACGGATTGAAATTGATTGTGTAAAATAAACTTGTCGTTTTGGAAGCTATAGAATGCATAGCAAAATCCCTAACAAAAAACAGAGGATGTTTCGGAAACATTTGAGGCCCAAAACATCTGAAATACAAGTACTCTGGATTGGGTGGTTAACGAAGCTGTTGGAAGTTGAAAGCCGAAAACAACAGCATGATTATTTTTGAGTTTTGGAGCTATTCAACTAAAATAAGTGACAACAACCAATTGAGGGGTTCAGAGTCGAGGATAGAAATCTCTCACACCAGATTGTTTATCTGTCCCCAAACAGGCCTTCCAAGAACAAAACCCAACAAAACAAAATGCCTACCGGACGATCAAAGAAACACACCACAAAGCACAAGATCTGTACACCGTGCTAGCCCGAGCATAAGCTCCAAAAATGTGAGTGTGAACCAACTTTGAATAAATGGAAGTAGCACATCTTCAACCAATCCCAAAGGTTCTTTTTAAGTATCTCTGACAGAACAGAACCCTAGTAGTTTACTAAATCACAACTAACTAGCCACCAAAAAGAAATCGTATACAGAGCACCACCAATGGAAAGTGCGTGTAAACATAGGAATTGTAGCACGAGACTCACACCAGAATCAGAAATTACAATTCCCAGAGCCAATATACAGAAAATCAATCATCTTGCAAGCAAAGACATATATGTTCAAAATTCTACATGAAAAATTAAAAAAAAAAAA
>NW_021025447.1:13436-74845 GCF_004153795.1 Camellia sinensis | reverse complement strand
CAGCAATAGAGGAGAGAGTAATAGATTGAGAAAAGGGTTGATTTTAGTGACTCTGATCCTGAAGAGAAATAATTATAAAAAAGAGAAAGACAAGATGCAAATGAAGGACAAGACTACGATCTTCACATGCACACAGATTCCTCATTGGGTTAAACATAAAAATAGAGCCAAAAACAAATAAACAAACAAACAAACAGAAAATTTTAAATCAACAATCGTTCATTAAGAACCCATCATAAATCTAATTTTCTTTGAATTGGTTTTCCATTTGTATTGCAAATGGTGATGATGGGTTCAATCAGAGGAGATTCTAAGCATGAATATTTGGTGGTGGTCAGTGGTCATGGGCTCTTCAGGGTTTGTTGATGGCTATTGATATGGATGATAAGGGATTTGTTGAAGGATCCAAATCATGAGGTTACAGAGGATGTAAGTGGATTTAGGCAAGGAAGGTGGAAAAAACCAGAGGAAAGACATAAATGGTGGGAAAAGATACAATTGTTGTGGACCATATTTTTACTTGAGTGCAGCTTGGATTGGACGGTGTTGTTGGATTCGTGGGGTCCACCACGGGTCCTGTTTTGATAATCTGAACCGTTCAATGTGTAAAATTAGTCGAGTACTATATTTTTGTAAAAAATCACATTGATCGGATATCAATAGCTATGTAATCAAATTAGTTTTGTATAAAAAAAAAATGGACGGTGAAAAAATTAACGGTTGATAAAAAATTGTTTTGTCCACATAGCTACCGATATCCGATCAATGTGATTTTTTACAGGCATATAGTATTCGATGAGTTCTACACATTGAACGATTCAGATTATCAAAACGGGACCCGTGGTGGGCCCCCACGGGCCCAACAGCACGGTCCAGTCCGATCTTGGACTGGACCAAAGCCACTGCCATTAGAAAATGTGTGCAAGGAGATGAATTTTCACTTTTGTTTTTCTAAATGACAATTCTCTGTTATTTTTATTAATTAGTTGTGTTTATTAGCTACAAAAACCAGTCTTTATTAGCTAATCTTGCTTACTTTGCAGAGATTGCCGGTGGTGGGTATATTGACGAGGCATGATTTCATGCCAGAACATATCTTGGGTATGCATCCTTTGTTGATAAACAGGTGGAAAAGATTAAGAATTCAGTTTCCTTGTTGGGATAAAATCTTTTAGGCCATCCATTTCAACCAAGCACTTGAAGTGGCCTTGGAATCAAGTTTGTAAATACATTCTTATGGAGCTGTACAATATTATGAAATCACATTCGGGATTGCTACTGTGCTCTTTCTCAATTTCGCATTATGAAATCCAGAGCTGGAGAGGGATCATATTTAGGAGACAACCACCTAACTTATATCCGGATGCATTTGGTAAGTCCGACTGAAATGATGAGATGAGTTATTTTCTTATATGGATGACAGATTTTGCTCTAGTCTAGTTTTTGTAGTTTGTAGTACACGGTCAATAACAAATGCTCCGTTGAGAATGTTGAGCAGTTTTTATGTTGCAGTATTGATAGACTAATCAATTTCTGTACGAGGACAAATCCATAAACTCGAACTGAAATGTGCAGAGATGCCAGAAAGAGGTATATGGATTAGGGTTTTACTACTACTTTATGATATGCTAGCGAGGAGGCCGCATGCTAGCTAGTGCCCTTTACATTTTTGTTTAAAGTTCCAATTTGTAAATGTATTAAAGCTGGAATAAAAAAGAGATGAGAATAAATTGTGATTATCATGTAGAAATAAATCAACTTAGAATTTGTGTTATTGTTTTAGTGGAAAATACTTTGAAGAGAATTTGTTTCTTTTCTTTTTTCCACAAGCTAACACAGTTTAAATACTTACGATAATACTTACACAAAATAATAATAATAATAAATGTAACAAGATAACCAAGGTCAATTAACACATTCTTAGAATTGTAAGGGCGACCGTTTTGGTGACAACGATATTCTAAACTTTAGCCTTGGTAATCTTGAAGCCTTCCTAATTTGCGGTTTTGATTTACTTGCTCAGCCATGAAAAAGAAAAAAGAAAACGAAAAAAAGAAAGTTAACCGTAAACTCAAATACTTACAAAAGGGAAAAACAACTCATAATGGCTACTGAAAAGAAAAACGGCAACAACATAACTAAGATTATTCCACACATTAAAACAAAAGGAAAAATAGAACTCATGAATGAAGAACTGCTAGAAAATTATTTGCACAGTTGAAGAGCAAAATAGGAATAAAATTTTGACCTCAAAGATCTTCAAAAATTTAATGATTTGTTTTATTATTTTAGAAATTCAGAAGGGATTGTTGCAACACTCCTTAAAAAAAATTGACTGCATAAGGTCCAAGTAGATTGTTTTGCAAAAAATATTCAATGTCACCCATTATAATGCCACTAACTCATCACCACCATTCAGTTTTGTTGGTCTCACAAAAATCAATGGTGTTGAAGTATTTGTGGCATTGCCACGTCAGCGTCGTTGGTGACACTCAATGACTTTTCATAATTTTGGTTTTGGATATTTTTCCAAGTGAATTTATAGCCCTGTATCTCTAAATAGCATGAGTGTGTTGTGCACAAACTTAGCATGCTTCTCACCTCATGTAAAAGACATCATAGGCATATTAGGGAAGACTGCCATGAATTATTGGAGAGCTATAACTTAGGCAAGACTGCAATGAATTATTGAAGTGATGCCAAAATAAATAAATAATAATTCTGTAGACTCAATGTACTACAAAACGCTTATCACACCAAAAACAAATAAAAAAATTACACATGAGGCAATGGTTTTTTTTTTTTTTAATCAACACATGAGACAATGGATCACAGGCCGAACAACATCCTCTGGTCCGATCGCAGATATAGGAGGGAAGCCATTTCCCAATACTTCTGACAACATTAAAATTTTACAGACTCAATTTCAAAAGTCTTGCCAAACTAAAATTAATTACATCTTCGATTCTAATCATCCTTCTACGAATAATTGTGTCCACCACCAATATGAAATGGGAAATCAAACAGCATAACTCACAAAAATCCACCACCTACCCTCCTCTCTATGGCAACCCCACGCATTGCACAACTAAGGAAAGAGAAAAACTCAGCAACTCATGGCCTTCTACCCTAGCACATCAACCCATAGGTTGCAGCCCCAAGAGAAATGAAGGGAAAAAAATCAACAATAAACAACGAAAGCCAAAAGATGGTTCACAAATGGATGACAAAGAAGCCAAAAATTCATTGTGTAGATCTATAGATCCGATTATTATTTAAATATCAACACAACGTATTAGTTTCCCAAGCAACCAGAATGTAATAAGTCAAAAAATGTGTGATAGAAAGAACATATTTTTTTAGGGCGTTCGCGCAAAAATTTCAATCTTGGATTTTCTTTACCCCAAAGTCTAAGCGATAATTTATTATGTCTATAAGGACAAGCTCCCGTAAAATGATCAAAATATCCCTCCACCCAGGGGCGGAGGCACGTGAGGCCCAGAGGGGTCACGTGCCCCCCCCTCAACTTTTAAAAAATTATTTTTTTGCCCCTAATAAAAATATATATTTCAATTTAATCCAAGTAGTATCTTGAAATTTTTATATCATTATTTTCTTTACTTTCTTTTTTTCTTATTTATAAAAAAATGTTTAATTTATCACTTTAAATGTTTAAGTATGCTAAAAAAAATTCTTATAAATTTTATAATAGAGAAATGTTATATATCACTGATATTTTGTCACTATTTTATATCACCTCTTAAACGACACATAATTATTACACAATTAATGACAACTAATAATATATTGCCATGTAATTTAATTATTCAAAACGGTGAAAAAAACAAGTAATATATAATAGCCTCTGTATATTTATTCATCATTTTCTCATTTCTTTCTCTATCCTCACTATATCTCTTTATGTGATATGTAATTATTTTTTAAACCGTGATGATCATCATATATAAAATAAATTAATAACAATAAAGGTAGTGATTAGTTAACTTGACCTTATATTTAAATATAGTTTTTGCATCGCATTAATTTTTAGTCCTACCATCAAATAAAAATTAACTTAAATTATGATTTTTGTTAAGATTTTAATTCAAAGATGCCCCTTCTAAGACAAAATCCTGGCTCTGCCACTGCCTCCACCCCACGCATTTTATTTCTGTTTCTATTTCAAATCTCACGCGTCTAAGATCTAAAATCTCTCTCTCTCTCTCTCTCTCTCTCTCTCTCTCCCTTACCTTCTAACTTCGTCACTACCGTTTCCAATGACGCCATCCTCACGATCGGAGAAGAAGGTCTTGGGGGAGTGACAGATCTGAGGTCTTGAGGAAGTGACAAAACAAACTCTCTCTTCTTTCATTTTCACTCTCTTCTCCGATCAAAACCCTAGATCACCATCGTCAATAACCATCAAACCCTAGATCTCGTCCCTATCCTCTCGAAGCAGCTCATCATCATAGATTTTTCCAACAATGAGGACAAATTTGATATATTTAGAGAGCTTACTCTATGTTCGACTTTGATGATCTGAAACTCATGAGTGGAGTGGAGAGAGTCGAAGCTTAAGTAGAGTTTCCATGGTTGTCTCTCATCTCTCTTCGATTCTAGCGCTACCTTCTGTACTCTTATGGTAGAGTTTGTTGAAAATGTGAAGTGTTGCTGCCTTGGACAGGACCTTAGACAATCTCATAAAATCAAATAGTCTATCTTTTTCTATATATATATATATATATATATACGTATGTATCTGCTTGGGTTTGATAACAAAAAAGAGAAGATGAAAATTATTGTTTGTGTTGTATGTGTCCAACAGATAGTAAGAATTTTTTTTAGATCTGTTGGATTTTTTTTGGATCCATTCACAGATTCAATTTTTATTTTTTATTTTGTAAACTGAACAAATAGAAGTTTGAGAAAAAAATTGAACAGATAGGCTCAGATTTGTTCAATTATTAGATCTGGTGTTGATAAAGATGATGATGATTTTTTGTTTGTTTTTTCCCCCATTTATTATATGTTGTTTGTTTGTTTGTTGGTGTTGTTGATGATGATGATGAAACATATTACAACAAATAAGGGAAGAGAAAAAAGGATTCCAACATATAGTAGATTCATGAATAGATAATTTTAACAAATAGAAAAAACAAATTGAGCAAATAATTTTTTTTTCAATAGTGGATATGATTTGTGTAAAATGAGAATTTGAACAAATAAATTAAAAATGAAAATTTCAAGAGAGAGAGAGAGATGATAGATGTAAAAGCAAAATTTTAAATAGATAAGTGGAAAAAAGTGAACAGATAGTAAAAAAAAAAATTGGATAGATAGATATAAATTTGTACAGATAATCAAAAAATTTGAACAGATAGATATGAATTTGAACAGAGAGTCAATGAAAAGTCAACAGATAAATTAAGGGATAAAAATGAAAATAAAATGTCCTCCAAAAGCAACAAAAAAATAAAAATAAAATAAAATAAAATTTCACAAAACTATTTTACAAAGAATGAATCTCTCATCAACAAAAAATATTGATTGATTCTAATACCTTACATCCTTATAACCTTAGACTTTTCCATAATTTTCTATTTCTTTCTTTAGTGTTCTAAAATATGTTGTTGTTCTAAAATATATTAAAATAAAAAATAAACAAATGGGAAGTTTGAAATTGAAATATGGAAATTTAATTAGTATCAGACTCCCAATCTCCAATCTAATATTACTAGTGCAATGTGAAACAGAAAATGAAAGTCCAGATCCAATAATTTTTATCGAAAATCCATTTTATTGCAAAATATTTGTCAAAAATGAACTATATCACCAGATTTCAGAGTCTCCCCTAATCTTTTGGGAAAATTAGAAAACTCGTGACTCGTGCCAAAGGCCATCGTCTTTCATAACCAAAGTGTCTCGGCTCGAGAACTTAGATATGAAAGGGGAATGTCATTAATAGGTATGAGAGGGGAACTTACCTTTCTCACCCGATCAAAAGATCGGCCTCTACTAAGTCATGATGTAGTTTTTATAATCAACATATATGTTCCGGTTATTTCATAAAGCCATCATCACTATACGAGTCATGCAAGTATAGATTGTACCACTAATTTTAGTTATGCTCTGATTTCGTGCATTTCTTGAAAAGCCTTTTTGTACAAACTTAAAAGCATACAAATCAATAACATTCTAATACTAGCAACACAAATCAAATCCACTAGCATTTAAATAGATATCTCAACTAAGCACTTCATGATATAGAAATAGATGTAATAAGGAACATGTACATGTAATATGGTAAAGCCAAAAATTTATCACCTATTACTCCAAGGCGAGTCCCAAGAAACGTATAGATATATATACATATTTGCATGATCCTATATACAAACAACTAATGCAATATATACACAACATGTGCCTATGAGTCCAGATGCTAAGATATGACATGGATATTATCTCAAGACATGGGGCAACGCATGTACTCATCTTGAAAAATAACAAATTTCACAAATGTAGAAGAACTAGACCCAAATGCGTGGAAAATGGATGCAAGATACAAGTATGATAAATAAAACGTGATGTTGTGCAACATATACAAAAATCAGGTAAATAAAAGGGTTAGAAAGACGTGGAGTTGAAGTTATTACAACAATTCGAATAAAAAATGAGGGGAGAGAGATAGATTATTACAATAATGAACAAATAATAAGGAAAGAGATGGGGGATGGAGAAATTATTACAAAAATGAATCGATTTAGCCAAACTACTGCTGAATCTAACAAATCATACTAAATAAATCATCTAGGAGTTCCAGAACCATCCATGAGAGCACTCTCCAGAAATTGTTTTCTCTGTTCTTGGGAGGAGACATCCGGCCAGACACAAAATGGGCCGACCGATTAGGAAAATGGCTGGTCGAATTCTTCTTCCGACTGAGATTTAGGTCATTGTAGAATTCCAGGACAGAAGCCAAAAGACACTTTTTGAGGGGTGCTCATTCCTTCTAACTCCTCTGCTCGTAAGGATCACTTGGGGATGAAGTAGATGGGCTATAACCCTCAACAATAATATAAACAGATATATACAACAAATATCTTGCAATATTTTAAATGAATAATAAAAACAAGAACACATTCAAGCCCAAGCAATGGATAGGAACCTACACCTTCTCTTTGTTAGTAAGGGCAAATCAATACCCAAATCCATGTTGTTAAGTGGAGAGCGTAAATTAATGCAAATCATTTCTTGGTGGAAGTTTTTTGCTTATTAAAACAAGAGATTCATCAAATTTATTGAAAACTCTTCATGTAGTCATAGGACAAGGATGGTTACACCCCTTTCTATGTTAACAGTTGATTGAGAAGGGAGGTTTCAACTTCCTTGGACCAAAATCTCTTGTTTTACTTCCAAAATGCTCAATGAAAAGGGTAAGGACACAACTCTTCAATATCAAATCCCATGGGTCACCCAAGCAATCCTATGAAACAACCCCTATTGAGTAAGAAGTTGAAACACATGGATTGATACACTTGAGAGATATGATAGGTGAAGAAGAGGAGTGTAATAACAAGAAAAGCTACTCTACTTATTGAACTTGTGAATGGATGGTTAATAACTACTCCTAAACACATCCACAAGGGTCCAAGGTACATAAAAATAATGAAATTAACCTAAAGAGAGCAAGAAGGGAAGGATAAAGCTATTAACTCAATAGATGGGTGGCTAAATCCTACTCCATCCACATCCATGAGTACTTACAACAATTACACGATTAAAATAAAGTTAGAACTGAAAAAAGAGTAGGAGGCAAGTGATTAAAGATGTAAAAATTCACCTCTTAAAGAGTAGGAGGCAAGTGATTAAAGATGTAAAAATTCACCTCTTAAAGAGTAGGCGTTGAGTAGTAATTCTTGATCTTGTATTTGGAGCAAAAGTTCTTGATCAGCTTACTATTGAATTTGGTGCCGTTGTCTTCCACAATGGCTCTCGGAATTCCAAACCTTGTAATGATATTCCTCTAGATAAAGTTCTTTACATCTACATCTCAGATTTTGGTTAACGGCTCAACCTCCACCCATTTTTTGAAGTAATCAGTGGCCACCAAGAGGAATTTTGTCTGGCCAGTGGCTTTAGGCAATTGTCCAATCAAGTCCATACCCCACTAGGCAAATGGCCAAGGATTGGACACCGGGTTTAGGTCTTCAGCTAGCTGATGTATCAAATGTATGTTCCTTTGATACTTCTTGTATTTTCTTACATATACCTCTGCATCTTTCTGTATATAGGGCCACCAGTATCCTTGTGAGAAGTCTCTATGGGCTAATGATCTGCCCTTTGCATGACTGCCACAAACTCCCTTGTGGATCTCAAGCAAAAGTCTTCCACTTGTGAAAGGTGCACACATTACAACAATGGTTCTGTAAAGGATCTTCTGTAAAGATGACCTTCGGCCGACAAGCTGAATCTAGTTGACCTGAGTCTAACCTTGTGCGCCTCTTTTTTTATCTTCTGGTAGTTTGCCATCTTTTATGAACTTGACGTGGGGGTCCATCCAGCTTGGGCCTAATTCGACACACATTGCCTCATACTCAGTGATCATGGGGTCGACACTTGGGCCTGACGAGTAGTCCACCATAATAGTTCTGGGAGAGTCTGACTTTATGGCTGAAGCCAAGTTTGCTAGTGCATCTGCATGATTGTTATCTTCTTAACAAACTTGCTGAAGTAGACAACTCCTGAACTAGGTTAACAACTTGATGAGTTGCTTGACGTAAGCCATCATCCTTTCATCTCTGGTGACATACTCGTCTGTCGCTTGATTGACGATGAGTTGAGAGATGCAATAAATGACTTCCTCATCAACTTCAATTGCTACGGCCTGCTTCAAATCGACAATCAATTCCTCGTATTCTGCCTCATTGTTTGAGGCCTTGAATCCTAATCTGATCGATTGCTCCAATATTTGTCTGTTTGGTGAAATCAAAACCACTCATGCCCCCGCTTCTTACCGATTTGAACTTCCGTCAACAAAGAGGTAGAAGGAGTTGCCGATGTAGATGATGCATGGCTTTGGCTTCTTAGACTCTTCCTTCTGGGTTCCCTTACCTTTTACTGGCCTAAGGGCATATACTGTCATTTGTGTTCCTTCGGGTTCTTTTACATTCGCCAATTTGAGGTTCACAGGCTTGGGCCTCGTTATCACATTAGTGTGAACTCAACAACAAAGTCAGCCAAGACTCGTCCTTTGATTGTTGTCCTTGGTCTTTATTCAATGTCATACTGACCTAGAACGATAGACCATCACACTGTCCTCCTTGACGAGTCTCTATGCTATAAGAGGTCAATGGGTGCTTAATTAGCACTATGATCTTATGAGTCTGGAAGTAATGGTTCAATTTCTTTGCCGCCATCACCAAGGCAAGTGTGAGTTTCTCTAAAAGCAAATCTATTGTCTCTGCACTTGCCAAGGTCTTACTTAAATAGTAAATTGCCTTCTGCTCTCTTTCATCTTCTCGGATTAACACTGCATTAACTGCGTGGTCTAAAACTGCCAAACACAAAAATAACTCCTTACTAAGAATTGGAGTTGATAACAAGGATATAAAGGTCAGGTACTTCTTTAGGTTGAGCAGGGTGACCTTGCAAGCCTCTGTCCATATAAAGTCCGTTGTGTTCTTTAGTAGCTGGAAGAATGGTCTACACTTATCAAAACTCTGGCTGATGAACCTGTTCAGAGCTGCTGCTTTGCTGGTCAAAACTTGTACTTCTTTTGTTGTCGTTGGGCTCTTCAGATCAAGTATGACCTTGATCTGATCAGGAATTAATTCAATTCCCCTTCTTGTCACCAAGTATCCCAGGAACTTGCCCGATCCTACTCCAAAAGCACATTTGGAGGCATTTAGCCGAAGCTGAAATGCCTTCAAGATGTTGAACACCTCTTTGAGATATGATAAAATGGTCTGATGACTCATTCCTTTTCATGCCTCTACTATCTTTCCAATAAGGTCTAAATATCTTGGTTGCTAGTCTTTGGTATGTTGCCCCTACTTTCTTTAATCCGAAGGGCATGACTCTATAACAGTAGAGTCCCTTAGGAGTAATGAACGCAGTCTTCTCCTTGTCTAGTCTATACATCGCAATTTGATAATATCCACAGTATGCGTCAAGGAAGCTCATTCTGCCATGCCGCAAGGTGGCGTCCACTAGCTAGTCTATCTTTGGCAATGGGAAAAAGTCTTTTGGTCAAGCCTTATTCAGACTTGTAAAATCTATGCAGACCCTTCACTTCCTATTTTTCTTTTTGACCACCATTGTATTGGACGGCCATGTCGAGTAATGGACCTCTCAGATAGCTTGGGCTTCCAACAACTTCTTCACCTCTTCTTCTACTACCTTCACATGGATTAGGGTAGGTCTTCTGGCTTTCTGAATTATTGATTTTTCCATTCTATCAACATTTAGTTTATGGCAAGTGACCTCGGGGTTGACCCCCGCTATCTCGTATGGTGTCCACGCGAACACTTTCATGTTCTCCCATACGGAAGCTTCTAATTTTCTTTCCTCCTCCTCAGCTAGCCCATAGCCAATATGTAAGAATCTTTCCTTGTCTCCTTCATTTACCTTAATCTTCTTCAATGGTTCTTGACTCTTGTCAGCTGGCTCCTTGCCGATATCTTCTAAGACCTCTTGGCCTTCGTCTTCTATCTCCTCAATCTTTGCATCTTAGACATTGCTTGTGTACTTCATTGCTGCCATGGAGCAATTTTTCATCTAGACTTGGTCTCCTTTGACTTCCTCTATGCCATACTCAGTTGGGAATCGTAGCGGTTGGTGCAGAGTTGAAGGGATGGCATTCATTGCATGTAACCAAGGTCTTCCCAAGATCACATTGTATGGTGACGGAGTATCTATCATCGTAAATTCCGTCGTTACTACCTTTGTCCCTTCCTGTACATTCAAACTCGTTGACCCCAGTGGCCATGTTGGCGTTCCATTAAATCTGACCATTGGACTGTCGAATGGCTCCAAATCATCCTTATGAAGACCGAGTTCTTTATGACACCTGACGTACATAATGTCACAAGAACTGCCTTGATCGATTAGTTTCTTCTCATCTGACATCCGTTGATCATAAGGGTCACCACGTGTACATCATTTTGTAGATACTGGATAACTTTCAAGTCCTCATCCGTAAAAGATATCATCAACCCCTGACATCCCTCTCTCTGAGGTTGCTTTTACTAGACCTAGAACATATGTTCTAAGTGTTTCACTCTCTGGGTCTCTCCCCTAATCTTGTTTGGACACATTTTCAAATGGATCACGTTAATGACCCAAGGTTCCTTAACCCGAAGTGCGGTGGGTGACAACGGTGGTGCTCCAGGTGGTGCTTATGCCAACTTGGCCTGTTCCTCCCTCGTCTTCTCTACATCAATCAAATCCCTCAGATGTCCCTGTCTCATAAGATCTTCTAAATGCTGCTTCAAAGCCTGACATCCCTGGGTTATGTACTTGTTTTATCACGTTATGAGCATGACTTTGTGTGAAACCTTCCTATCGACTCCCCTAGGACCTTTTGTGGTAGTCTATAATAGGGTTGATTTTTGATCCTCTCTAGAATCCTGTAAATTGGGATCTTGAGGACAATGTTAACAGCCTACATTGACTTTAACCTCGACTCTCCAATATCATTGCCAGCACCATTTCGATTTCAATTGGGCGAGTTGTTCATTTTCTTTTGCTTTGTCATACTTCTCTATTTTAATCTCATATCCTTCTCTTGTGAGGCCCCTAAAAAGTTTAATTTCTTAAAAGTCTCTTATTTTTAAATTATTTCCTTAAAGTCCCTCGGTTTCTTAATTAATTACAACCCTAGGATCAAAATACATGTGCCAACAAAAAACCGCAAACCTTAATCGATTTCGGAAACTTAGAAATAATTTCTAATACTCTAATTGACTCCCTAAATATGAAATTACCACTTGGAAACCCTAGGCTTTTCCGGTCTTTATCACGTTCGTCGGTTGATCGCGTTTTTGTTCGAAACAAGAAATCCAAACCGAATTAGACTCTCTAACCACAATTTAATTTAATTCTACACTAAAATAAATGTTCCAATTCATAAATTAAACCCAATGCCCTCATATTTTTCTTAAATCACATTTTGACCCCAAACTAGTACCATTACGTACATATACACATATATATACTTGTACCTTTCTTAAATAAATAATTTTATACACAAATATCTTTATATCTATATATAAAATCAACAAAAATCTCTCCAAATCTAGCACATGGCCAGCCATCACCCTCTCTAGGCTACAATCATAGGTACTTTAGAGACAAATCCCTTAAATCATGGAAAAAATATCATTGGTACCCTCAAATCAAGGAAAGTTGTCTTGTACTTATAACTATCTTGGTTCTACTTAAGCCTAACCCTAACTAGATCATGCCTTAATATATGATTAGACTCCCTAATGATCCTTCATTCCATTACATTCCAACTAAATACATCTCAATTCCATTCCATTCCAACCAATGGGCATTTTGGACCTTTTACACCAATTTTATTATAAAAACAACCCCTCCCTTAGCATTTTGCACACAAGAACATACACACAAACACCCATTCGACTAAGAGGCAGAGAAGGGAAGAGAGTGAGCTTGGTGGAAGAAAGGAAAGAAAGAGGTCATGCTAGTCAACCAACCAAGCCTCAAGTAAGCAACAACACAACTCTCTCTTTTATTTTCCTTTTTCAAATACATGTTATTAGAGGTTTAATATAATATTTTCATATGTTTTTTAATGGTACTCATGTGTTCAAAGTTGATGAATTGGGCTTTGATCCTTCTTCTATTCATATTTCATCTTAATAGATGCAAAACTACATTTTTCTTCTCATATCTCACATTTTTTTTGAAGGCACACCACCACTATAAAAATCTGAGTTATTGATACATTGTTTAGTATGTTTTATCACAAAAGAAGTGGAAAATTTCCCTTAGTTAGCTTGTTTTCTCACCAATCTTCTTATTTTGAGTATTGTGCATGAAAAATCTATTTGACAACCAGCATTCGAAAATTCTAGAAAAATGTATAAAAATATTCTGGACCTCAATTTCATTTAAAAATCTTACTTATGGAGTTATATTTCAATGAAAATTGGTTTTATTGAAAAAGAGTGAGCGGTTTGTAAGAAAATCCAATTTTCGTAACGGTCGACGAATCTAGGCAACGCTGGAGTGTTTCTGAAATAACTAAAAATCTAAATAAGCTATTCCATTTCCAAAACATGTTATGAAAACTAGATTAAATTCTCTATGAACCAAATGAAGGCCGAGTTTGTAAAAAATCTGAAATAACCCTTTTGATTTTAATCTTTAAGTAGTACTGAATTTGGAAATTTTGTTTAGCATTGGTATTTTATGCTATTGCGTTCATGAATATGCTTATTAATATATGATCAAGTCTTGGTATGATGTTACATATGCCATGGGTGTATAACTTTTATTTTTTTCCTTCAATGATGCTTAGATCTATGCGAATTTATTTCTTTGTTACTTGCTTGTACTAACCAACTTAAAACGTAAATCTCAACGGAAAACTTAATGGGTGGCTAATGGGGTTTCGATCACATGAGTACTGTTATGAGATAAAGTTATGTTGAAATTGAATTGATTAGCGGGATGTGTTCCTCTTGAAAGTAATGTCTTGCGCAAACGGTTGTTTCAGAACCCTTGAATGGAGCAGTTGTATTCGGACTCTTGGTATTTTGGTGTAAGGAGAGATTTGGGGAAGGCCTATTATTACCGTCTCTTTTAAGGCCCTACGGTTAGTGCTATGTAGTAGATAACCGTTGGTAGGCATCCGAGGTAAGTTCTGCAATAAAGCAGCAAAAGAGAGGGTATACCGAATAATCTGCATCTGATTCTGGTTGTTGGGAGGACGAAGTCTCTTTGGGGGATTTCTAGTTTACTAACAACTAACCTTGTAACCTTTGTTATTTTCTTGAATATCGTGTTTCCTTCTTTATTGTTGTAATTGCCATTGTGTATTGAATTAGGAAAAAGGGATGGGATGTGTGTGCGTTTACTGAGCATTCAAAGCTCATGGCGTTTCATGCCAGGTATCAAATAAACATACGAGACCGACGACGAGCCAGAGACATTTGAAGACTTATGTTTGCCTTAGAGAAAATTAGAAGCCATTTTGCTTATGAGTCTGTTCGTGCTTTTTGAAATGTAATAGTAATGGAACTCGTTTTGAAATTTAAGTTTTGAAACATTGTAATTATTATTTGCTTATATATCTTTGTAATCCTGTGACTATCTCCTCGTTACTTATGAGACCTTGCGTTAATACTTCTTAAGATCTGTCAAAAGGATAGTTTGCTATCTAAGGTGGTTGGACTTTGAAGGGAGGCTGTATTGACCCTCCGACCTTCCTGGGATCTTACTTGGCCATTGACTAAAGGACTCTTTAGTGACGTTACCCTATCCCTTAGAGTAGAAATTGGGGCATCACATTTTCTTCCAGAACAAAGTTTAGTCCAAATGAATATACACACACTAGTGAGAGCTCCATCACAACCACATATATACACACACAAATTCTTAAACATTCTAGATAATTTTACAACTTACATTATGATTAGAATTAACTTAATACATAATTACACATTATCTTAATTAAACACAACTTAATCTTGATTAAACATGATTATTACATAACTTATTTAATCATCATTAATCACAAATCCCACAAAATTTAATTAGTGTATTTGACATCAATTAAGGCCCAATTAATTATATTTAATTTTTACCAATCTGAATAAAAGTTTCAATCAAACTCTCAAAAGGCTCAAAATATCAAATTAAGCTTGTTGCTATCATCAATTTTGGTTTCTCAATTCTCTAAGGCCTTCAATTTTAGATCAAACTCAAAATCTACGTCAATAAATTACATATTCAAATTGAATACCTCATAAGTAAATTTAATTCATAGTAATCATAATTCACATTCCTGATAACATAATTAACTTAATTAACTCCAATTCGTACCCAATTAATCAAATCTTAATTTTACTAAATTGAATCAAATGTTTAATTAAACTCCCAAATGGGTCAATACTTAAAATTAAACTGATTTAACTGATCAATTGGACCTTTTAAACGATTTGGATGTTCAATTTCTAATTCCAAAATAAATTCTTAATAAAATCATATACGAATCAAACTCTATAATTCTCATAAATCCCAAATTAAATCAAAATAATGACTAATTAAAATCCAAATCTCTTTAATTAATTAATTGTAAAATATTATATGTTGTGGGGCGTCATAGTTGTCTCAGGTACTCTCTCTATTTGCAATCAAGATGCTTATGTGCTAATAGATTCGGGGTCAACACACACTTTTGTATCTACTGTGTCTGCATCTAGATTGAATAGACCCATAGAATCATCGCCTTGTCTATTGTGTGTATCTGCTCTATAATGGGAATCTATTTTGTATTCATCTGTATATCGTGCTTGTGAAATATGTGTTAGGAATGCCACGTTATTATAAATTTGTTGCCTCTCGATATTAGGCATTTTGATATGAACGAAATGGGCTTTGTTTAGACCACACGGACATGAAGAATTTGTATTTGAGGGTAATGATATAGTATCTCTGCCTTAATTTCGGTAATGAAAGCAATGCCTATGTGTTGATTGACATTTTTACTTGGAATGTTGATTGATTTTGGGCATATATATTTATATATCCATACCCTTGCTCGGGACAATTTGTTATATTACTTGTTCCCACCGACTAGACCATCGGCATTATGACTCTGTGATTATGTGACCGGATTGGGCAACCGAATGATGAATTCTATTATGTGTGATGGTGTATCTTGCTTGATTAAGATGGACTAGACTATTTGACTAGACTATTAGAACTACGATTTGTGACAATATGATTTGTTTAGAATACTTGCTTAATGAACTCTATATGTGCCAACGAAGAACTTTATGTTATGAACAACCGCATACCTGTATATCTACATGTGAACTTATTTGCAGAATACCACACTTTATATGATCTGAAACGCTCGGTATGAACTTTTGTGATGTATGATCTTGAGAACAGATGACCTTATAGCAATTGTGAAACTATTGACTATGACATGATGCCTACAGATATGACTATGAGACAATATGAACTATCATGACATGACTTTGATATAACTGTAAGAACTGCTGATTGTCTACCTAAACGAATTAGCTGTGACCTTGGACCGGACTTTATTTGATTTGATCTGATCTGATAGGACTTATGTTTGATTGGAAAACCCTTGTCTGATTTGAATTTGTTTACCGGGGAATTATGAATTGTTTATGAACGAATGACCGAATTACATTTCTAATGGGAATTGAATTGTCTGAACGATTACCTTATGATAAAAATCGCATGTGGACTGCCAATAGACTGATCTAATCATGAACACTATTGAGAATCAGCCATCAACTATGGGGGATATATGTGTTATGAATAAACTGAATTGTGCAAGTCCAGTAGTTGATCGTTTTAGAGAGTGGCTGATTCTGTGATATCGTGTTTTAAACCCGATACTATGGAAATGATTTACCACGATCTATTTGATAATGAACATTACACAGGCTCAAAAACCTCAACTATCTGGAAGTATATGAATTTAGTATGTCTCGTGATTGATTGCCTCGGTATTATATTTGCTGTTATGGGATTAATTTATGGATTTGCTTTATGCTCTTGATGACTGCCGAATAATGTTGAATGACTATGATGGAACATAAAATCGAATTGTAAACTGTGAATGGTGGAGAAAATATGTGCTATGTTAGAGATTGATTGCTTTGGTATTATTGTACTTTATAATTGATGCTATGGAAGTATATAAATTATGTACGTCATGTCGTTAATTGCTCGTTGTTACCTTTGCTGACATGGGAATCGGTGTCTGGATCCACTTTATATTCCTGAAGACTTTTGATTGACGTTGGATAACTGTGATGAGTCACTGAACCAAATACTGAATTGAATCATGAATTGCAGAATGATTGAAGAATGAATTGAACTTCAGTGACAAGGGAATAGATCAAACTTCTATGGTAAAGTTAGCTGACATCTGAAATAAATATGTTGGTGACCTATTATGAAGAAAGAAATTGTTGAATTTGTGTCTAAATGTTTTCAATGCCAACAAGTCAAAGTCGAACATCAGATATAGGCGGAGCTACTTCAACCTTTCTCTATTTCGGAATGGAAATAGGAACATGTGACCACAGATTTCATTGTGGGACTACCTTGGACACCCTAGGTATAAGTTCCATTTGGGTTATTGTATATAGAATTACTAAGTCTAAACATTCTGCAGCACAACGCCATAAAGAATATTAGAAGCCTTTGAAGAATTCATCAAGATTACTTGATGTCCAAAGTGGTTTTAGCCAACATAAATGCTTATCATAAGTAATAGCACATGACTAAATCTGATGTGAGTTTTCTAAATGAGAGTTGAGTGAAGGTCAACAAAAATGTGTGTTATTCTAACTGTTTGCTAACTTGTGCAGCAGCTTAAGGAGCTCTATCGCAGATTTTGAGGGTTGAGTGTTGTGAGAAACATACTTGAATATCTCCAAAGATTTGAGTGTATATTCTATGGGTTGAGTGCAGTCAGCCAATATATGAGTGGTTCACTAATCTCTATTTATCTAGAAAGCCATTTGAATCTGCATTTCCCCCTGCAATGTGAACCCTGGCACTATGTTGCAATTTAGCTATGAGACTACAAAAGGTTGATCCCTTTATCTACATTAAGGTAAAAATTACTAGAGAGCTCAGAGCTGGGTATTAACAAAATAGTGATCATTACAATCCATTTACATGCTGACAAACACACAACATGAAAATGGCAAGTCTAGCAGTGGACTGCATGGAACTTGCTGCGTCTCTGATTCTGCCTTGAAGGCCACTCTTGTATTGGAAGTGTTAGGTTACAATAATAAGGCTTGAGTTCCTGTTTTAAGCCCTAATAAATTGACATAAATTTAGCTAAAATACTGGAGCTTAGTGTTATAGTGTTATAGTGTTGGGTTACAATAATAAGGCTTAGTGTTATAGTGTTTTTGTTTTATTTTTTGTTAGCTACTAACTATTTAGTCGCTAAAAATATTTATTTCCTTTTTGGCTACTAATTATAAAACATGATATTATTATTATTATTATTATTAATTTGTCCATAACCTGTATATTCTGTGCAACCTATGCCATGTATATAAACACCTCACAACAAATCATAACCCAACCCCATAAAGGGCATTTTCATAAGGAACCAGAGGTCACAATAACAACAGGACAAATATGCCGCCTACTACCCACCAGGCCACCACCCTTGTGATATAACAATTCTAAAGTTATGAATGTAGCAAAAGGATTGCTTCTTGTAGTGCTGCAAATGAACCCAAATGATCATATCACATTAAGCACAATTAGTAACTCATTATCAAACAAAATACTTTGTTGATGTACAACAAAACTCTCCTGATTTATATGTAAATCTATCTAACATGAACAATTTAAAGAAGTCAAGAATCATTACCGGAAAACGGGTTTTCTTGACCAAAAAAGTTCACTTTTTAACACCGTGACTACCCAAATCAGCTGCAACACTGGCTGTACGCAATACTCGTATGGTCCATGTAACATAGCTCAATAATTAAAAAATAACCTCTTTTTACTTAGTGATGTAAGAGTTATGCTAGCTACTTCTACAAGCTACTATTTGTGGAATAATTTCCAAACTTCATAATATCCGGTGATTCCCAAATATTGAATGTTTGTTCACTATGTTGTAAAAGATGGCCAAAAGATACTTGTTTTACCTCTTTAATGGAACTCTTTTAAGCAAGACTAAACAATTCATGACAACTCATGACTTTACCTACAAATAGGGAAAAGAGAAGGTTCATACCGTTGAGCTATTTTCTTCTCCAAGCTTCTATGACGGGTTATTCCAAGGATCTGATTCATCAATATATGTCCCCCAGCATGATATGCATACATGTTGATCTGCAATTTTAGCTCCCTGAGCAGGACGAATCATCAAATCAAAATTCAAATATCACACTAGATATCTAGATTATAGGAACATCACTTCATAACAACTAGAGCTTCCAAACACAACATGAAAAAGATTCTTCATTAATGCTATATATTTAGCAGATCCAATGAGCTAATACCATAAGTTCTACAATCACCTTTTTATCTAAGGAACAAAAGGACAAAACAAAGAGCAGATCAATGACTTGTAATATTGAAACTGCTGAGGCTGAAAAACGTCTTGAAAATCAATTCCTTCTAAAGTTACCCTTACTTTCCCATATCCAGGGGAGGGGAGTGTAAGAAACTTACACTGAGCAAGACAGCAGTTTCCAGAGCATAGGCATCTTTAAATGTCACATAGGCAGTGCAAGAATACTCGCCAGATCTGATTTTAGCAAAATAGAAATTCCCAATCAGAAATTGACACAACCAGATAGTTGAGCGTATAGATAAGCAAGGAAAGCCAGTAGGGCATCCTGTTCTCTAATAAAAATACCTCTTTTTTTTCGGTGGTAAATATGAAATGCTTAATTTTATAACCAAGGAGATAAAAGAAAAGATTATAATTTACAATTAATGACAAACACCAGCTGATATATGCTTTCTTAAAATCTTCTCAATTAATTAAACTATACAACAGATCAAAACAAGACACATTTTGCGGTTAAGAGTGCACTTAGTTGTCAGGTGGCAATTTAATTTTTCAACATTCTATATATCATTTTGTGGAGAAATTCAACATCTTTAACGCATCAACTATAGCTTTTCCCATCTATAAACACAAATGAAAGCAGAACATTAACTTCATACCCTTCAGTAATATCCTATGACAGATCTCACATCAAAAATTGTGCAATGCCTCACAATGCTCAAATGGCCTTGTATTAAAGCATGAACTTTGCCTGAAAAGGCACAAATTTTGAAATGAATCTGTGCCTAAACCCACCTTTTATTAAGCAACTGGAATTTGTGCAACATCTGCTTTCAAACCAGACAGCCAAAAGTACATCAAGCAAAGATCCAAATTTTGACTTTTCACAAGGAACCATTTCCCAAAAAGTTTGAAGAATAAAATGGAAACAGATTAAGGTTAAGTTTGGCATATCTAAAATAATTCATCTTTTTATTTTTTTATCTTTTTTTCATCACATCACCTCTCTATTTTTCTGTACATTTTTTTTGTAAAAAGACAAAAAGTACACTTATTTAGGTCATCTCAAACAACCCCTAAATTATGACAAGAACTACATAGCAAATTCAAATCCAGTAACCAGAAACTAATTTGTTGAAAACTAGCGAATGATTTCCACATGTTCAACTACACCACAGTGAGCAAAAAAATCATAAACGTCCTTCTCCGTTGCTCTAGGAAATAGACATGTTACTTCTGCAGTATAGCCACCGGGGTACATTGTTTGGAAGTTCAACCAAGAAAAAGTTGCCCAACTGTTGAGCCTGTTTGATGAAAAATAGAAAATGTCAAAAAATCATAAACACAAAGGTATTAAAATCATTTAAGAATCATACTTCACCATTAGATACTTCGTTCTATGAATAAGACTATAAAATTTAATTTCTTGCTCGAATAAGACCAGTTTTGAAGGAAACAAAAGAGGTAACATGTATGTCAAAAAGAGATAGCGAACATCATCATCTTTGTGCAAGCCCATGATTCTAAGATCCATATCCCAAGTGGTCTTAATCTATCAAATTCCATTTCAATGACAAATTGAAACAATCAAACTAACCTGACATAACACACAAACATTAGATGCATCATGTATCTTCCACCATTAACATAGGAATTTTTTTCTCAATTAGCTTTAGATTAGAAGTTCAATCCCTCTAAATTTCCTTCAGTACGATGTTTTCATGATGCAATAGTGGAAAACTCGCACACTAATTAAATATCTCTCTCTCTAGATTAGAAGTTCAGTCCCTCTAAATATCTCTCTCTCTCTCTCTCTGGGTATATATGTATGTATATGTGTGCGTAAGTGGCTTCTATATAAATGTTGTTTTTAATTATTATTATTATTATTGTTATTATTATTATTATTTTCATTTTTAAAAGGCATCAAGCCACATTTTGCGGTGCCACAGTTTTTGGTTCATACTTTTTCTCATTGAATACGTAACAATTGTTTCAACTACAATTGTAGACACCTCATTTTTTACCGTCCTTAAGACTTGGGTACTACTGATTATTTACTTGGTGATAAAAGGTGTGCAGTGCAGAGGTTCGATTTCTTCGGCAATGAGAGAGTCAAATCCCAACCTTACATCCCTATTTTGGGCCAAAAAATATTTTAACCAAAAAGATTTTAGACCTTAAAACCCTCTCTTTCAAAACGTTTTTGAAAAAATTTCTATGATGTTCCGAGACTCGCATTTCGTTAAATGTTGCGCTTTTCGATAAACCGAGTAAAGACAAAGTGGAAATAAATGAAAGAGAGGTGAACACTTTGCAAAAATATTCAAAACATCTTGCTTAAAGGTTTGGATTTGAAGAAAAGAGGAGAGGAGAGAAGAAACCAAGTTGGAGAAGAAGTTCGGCATGAATCCGGGCAGGATTGAAACTGAGCAGTCTTCACTCAAATGAGCATATATTTTTGCACAGTTAGAATTTTGATGTGACGCTGCCACCATTGGAAAGAAGATTTCCAGAACTTCAATTTAGGCTCAAGAATGACTGGCAAAAGAGTCCAGATGAAGGAGTTATGTCCATTTGAAGTTGGGCCCAAAAAAGCAGATTTTTCTAGCCAACCAGAGGTGGAGTATGCTGGCCATAAATGGAATTTTCTGGCCATGTGTGGGCCATGAATGGCCTATGCCGACCCCCTGCCATCCAATTGTGACTCATCTCGGCCAACAATGATAAAGTGCCGGCCATCGGTGATCCAGTGCTGGCCATTGATGAAAAAATCAGATTTTCTGCAGATATTTGTTGTCCAACTGTTACAGCTGTCCCTTTTGGGATATTTTCGGCCAGAGCTTGCATTTTTGCTATATTTGGAGGCTATATCTCTCATTTTGAAGGGTTGGAAGAATTTAGGGAGCCTCTCTCTCTAGATTGCTCTCTCTCTAGAATTTTCTCTCCCTCTTGTAATTTTGTGCATAAGAGCCTAGATACACCATACTTTTGCATACACTTCCTTAACCAAAGTTGATTATCTTTGGGCTGAGGTAGCTTGGGACTTGTTTTGAGCTCCAAAAGGTGGTTTTAGCTTGGATTTTTGCCTCAATTGTGTATTGTGCTTCAAGAGGTATAACTCTCTCCGTTTTAGCTTATTTTGCATGCTTGCTTTGCCATATTTTTCAACTACTTTGAGGCTGTTTTTGGGGTGGTTTTGAACTGAAAAAAACTCTGTTTTTCAGTCCTAAAAATGGTAGTTTGAGCCTATTTTGTGTTAGGGGGTTATCCCCTCTTTTGCTCTTTAGCTTGTTAAGCCTTTTGCACCATTTCTCATCACCTTCAAATCAAACTTTTTGGCCCTTTTTACCACTGAAAATCAGAGGTTTTTCAGTGAGAAAAACCATGTTTTGAGGTCCAAGATAGGAGAGGTTGGCCTCCCCTCCTTGTATCTTGTTTGCATGTGTTGGTGGCCTAACATGTGAGCATGTATTTATGCCTTTTTGTAGCTTATTTCAGCCATGATTTAGGCTCTGTTTTAACCTGTTTTAACTCTGATTTTGGCTGGTTGGTTCACTTGTTGCTTGCATCTTGCACTTGTAGTGTAATCATGCTTACTAGCCTAATATGCCTAATGAGTAAGCTTATTATTTTAGCTTGTGTTAGCTTGACTCCAGCACATTTTTGCTAATGTTTTGACATGCTTTAACTCTATGTTGAGTGGTCTTGGTCATATGAACCATGTTTTGTATAACTATAGTGCAAGTGCCTTAACTAGCTTTGAGTTTTAGGGCCTCTAGCATACTTTGCTTGTGATGTTTGCATGATATAATATCATTTAGCATGTAATTTCAGAGCATGTCATTGTCACACTCTCATATATTCCACTCTTTCATTGCTTTTGAGAGTTGTGCTTTGTGTCTTGTTTGTGAGCCAACATGTGAGCATGTTTTTCTTGCCTTTTGTGCCTAAGTTTAAGCATATCTAGGCCACTGTTTTGGCATGATTTAGCTCTGTCTGGAGCTGGTTTGGCCATTTGAGTTTGATATTGCATGCCTCTAGTGTAATTCTTGTCACTAGTTTCAATGCCTTTGGCCCTTAACATGTTGTGCATGCGTTGCTTGCATGGTTTAGTGTCTTTAGCATCCTATTTCAGCACTGAAATGTTTGCCATATCACTTTATTCTTCACTTGTTACTTTGCTTTGAAAGTGGTCTTGAGCCCCTTGTTGGCTTGAGCATGAAATTGAGGCACTCATGCCTAATGGTTTTAACCCTCTCTTGAGGATTTCTACTAACCAACAGCATGAGACTGTTGACACTCCATTTTTGACCGACCTTAAGACTCAGATGTCATCGATTGAGCGCTCGGTGATTGCACATGTTGTGCTCATTCTGAGGTTACAGAGTCTCGGCTGAGAGCCTTGCCTTCGGACTTCGGGACTCTTTTGTGCTTTGCCTCGGTTTACGAACCAAGTTCTGTTTTCTCTTCCCGAAGGGAGGGAGAGGTCTCATAGACCATCTATCAATGGCTGTAGGCTACTTTTCGTGGTCGTAGACCAGTGTTCCCGTTTGGAGACTAGTTTCCGATTTTCGGAGCCGTCGGCCGTGCGTCTCGGTTCGGGACCGCTTAACTTTCTCCGTTTGCTCCGATTTTTGGCATACACCTTGTTTCCTCTATCTAGAGGGACACTGTGACCCGGGAGACCACCTTCGTGGTCGCACGCCACTTTTGATGCTTAACAGTCAGTTTTCGGGGCACCCGGCTCCGCGTTTTGGCCCCTGAACCCTCGTTTTGCATCCGTCTTGGTTTATTTTTGGCATGGACCTTGTTTTCATTGTTTGGAAGGTGGTACAAGAGTGGGAGACCACCTTTTCTTCTTGGAGATCACTTTTCCCCCGCCGACCAGTTTTCTTGTCAGGTAACTGGTCTCCCTCATTTTTGGGCCACAATTGTTGGTCTCCCACCACACCACTAGCTTGCATTCAGCTGGGAGACCACCAAATGGGGCTGCTGACCACCTTTTGTTGAGTTGACCCTTTTGAACTGGCTGGCCAACCACCTAAACTGGCTGGCCGACCACCTGAACTGGTCGGCCCCTTTCCTCCTGTTTTGTGTTTGTGAGTTGTTGCCAACTGTGCCAGTTGGAAGGCACAGATTGCATCCTCTATACACGTGTATGGAGGATCTTTGGCCTTGGTTTTTAGCTTCTTATAGAAGCTTTGGCCTCCTTTATCTATAAGAGAGGCTCTCTTCTTCCTTAGGGGGGATTCAGAAATTTATTGAAGGAAAAGTATATCTTCCTCTCTATATCTCTACACTTAGGCTTAGAAAGTGCTTGGTTCTTGCACCTTTGCACACTACCTCTTAGCCTAACACCTCCAACACCAACCTAAGCTTCTTGGAGGGTCTTGAGAGGTCCTAAGGAGCTGCATTTTTGGTCCATAAGCTGCTAAAGTTGCTGAGCTACGAGGGTAACATCCTATTCCCTCTTTTGAGTTTTATTTTGCTCCATCTTTTAGCCATACTTGAAAGCATTTTTAAGCTTTGGTGTAAACTAAAAAAAGTCTTATTTTGAGGTCCTTAACATGTTTGTTTAAGATCATTTTCCTGTTGGGGGTCATGTACCCCCTTGCATGCTTCATTTCACCTTGTTTTGAGCCATGTATTAAGGCCTTTGTTTTGAGCTTTGTTTGCCCTTTTGACCACTGAAATCCATCAGATTTTCAGTGGTTATTATGTGTTTTTGAGACCCAAAATCAGATAGGGGTGACCCTCTCTCTCCTTGTTTTGATTTCTAGCATATTTGGCCTAACAAAGGAGCCCTTATTTGCATGCTTCCAAGCCATGTTTCAGGACATTTTTGGTGTGTTTTAGGACCTGCCTAGGCCCTGTCTAGAGTTGGTTTTGTCACCTAGGGTGTGTCCCTTGCATGTGTAGAATAACCCCTCTTATAGCCTATCAAAGGAGCATGTCATTCTTGCATGCATTGATCATGTTTCAGTGGGTTTTTGGGCTTCATTTGACATGCCATGATTCTGTTTTTGATTGGTTTGGTGGCCTCTCATGTGCTTCATATGGTTGTAGTGTAAATCATGGTTCACTAGCTTGTATTGCATGATGTTTTGGCTCTCTTTCCTAGCATATTTTGGCCATGATCCAAACTAATTTTATTCATATTTTGGGCTACCTTAGCTCTGTTTGAAGTGTTTTGGGTCATGCATGCATTTTTGTACATGGTCATAGTTCAATTAAGCTCACTAGCTTTGCATATCGGGTCCACTAGCATGCATTGTTTGGGCCCTTGATATGTTTTAGCATCATTCCTACCATGATTTCAGAGCCTATACTTGTGCCATGTTCCCATGTTTTCCACTCTTTAAATGCGTTTGAGAGTTGTGCTTGTATGCCTCATTTATGGGCCATTGCATGAGTTTCATTTCCATGCCTTTCGAGTCATCATTTTAATCCATTTTTCTACTGTTTTGGGCCTGCATAGGGACTGTTTGGGGCTGGTTTGGTCATTTGTACATTTCTTTACATACCTCTAAGATAATGCACTTCACTAGTTTCGGTATCCGGGCAATCTAGTATGCATTGTGTAAGGTGTGTTACATGATTCGGGACCATCTTGCATGTCATTTCAGAGCTGGAAAATGTGTAATTGTATGCCATATTTCATCCCTTGCCATGCTTTGGTAGAGTTGCATTTGGTGCCTTAGGTTTGGTCCCTTGCATTTGTGCATATTTGCATGTGTTTTCGTTGCCTAATTTCATCATGTTTAGCCACTGATTTGAGTGTGGCTGAGGCCCATTCATTTTAGTTTAAGTCCATCTTGCATTGTGTATGCCATGTCCATGTTGTCGCATGCTTGATCGTCGCATTGTGTATGCCTTGATTATGCCTTTGTATATGTCCATCGTCATATGTGCGTTGTGTATGCCATATAGCGTCATGTGCATTGAGTATGCCATTCGTAGTTCATAGCATTGCGTATGCTAGTTGCACCTTTGCATGTCATTCCTTGCATGTTTGCATGTCTTAGTTGCATTTCGTTTAGGATTGCATGCTAGTTGTTGCATTGTGTTTGCATGCCATGCCATTCTAGTTGTTGCATAGTGTTTGGAGTAGGGTTTAGTCCAAACACGGGAAACGAGGGACGTTTCGTACTCAAAGTGACGAAACGTGCTTCGATTCCCGATCATCGACACTCTTGATTACCCATGATGGAGTTTAGGCCTTATTGTGTTCATTTGTGCATCCATTTCACATTGGTTCATGCAATTCGACTTCTCGGCGTTCAATGATTGAGTGCGTTGATTTGGTGGCACAAGGATCGAGGACTACACTCCCTAGAGCTTTTGTAATGACGGGGAGAGTGGTCGTGCACACATATGTTGAAAATACTTTGCCATGCCCCCTTTTCGCTCTCTGTTGCAGCAAACCGGAAACCAGCAGCAAAAACTGGTCGGTAGTATCCGTACAACATGGTGGAGTTTCAGCCTTCAGGAGTTTTGTACAATGTTCCGGGACCAGTTGCAAATAGTGGCAAATCGGGGCATCGCAATGGATTTTTCGGCAAGGCGACTCGAGCATGCATGCATTCCTTATCATTCAAGATCGAGCTGAGGCAGTCCATTTCATATGTTTTGCATGCTAGCTTATTTATTTTAGTTAATTTGTTAATTAATTAGGGTTGTGTAATAATTAGCTGTAATTCGTTATTCATTCGGTTGTGTATTATTTATTCGGACCCTCCGAGGAGGGCAATGTTGTAATAAGTGTGCGTGTGTGTGATGTATGTCTTCCAACCCCACATCTTTCTCCTTTTTATTTACCAGCTTATGATGGTTAGTTTTAGGGCACGTTTAAATTAGCATCCTTATACTCGTATGTTTGCATCCATTCATCTGTTTTGCATGCACTGGACTTGGCACATCATACTAACTGCATTGTATTTCAATTCGGAGTTGAATACGTGTATCAGTCGTTGCATTTCATATGCCATTTTAGAATAGCCGAGCCTATCTTAGTTGCATTTTGCATGTGTTGCATTAGCCATCTTAAACATGAACTAGGATCATGCATTGATTACTAACTAGTTTCTGTTTTGGGTTGGAGTACTCGGTGAGTGTTTATGCTTTAGCATCCTTGCATGCGTGTGAGTGACTTCCATAATAGCATGCTTACCATGAGGCTATTTGCTTATGTGATATAACTGCCTGAATGCCTGTAGGCAGAGGTTGGGTTATTTGAATTGGAATAATACATTGAATGAGAGTTTTAAGCCCGCTTGAGAGTGGCAAAATCATGTTTTCTAAGCCCACCCGAGGGTGGCAAAATCCACGTCTTAGCCTACTTGAGAGTAGCACCTTCAAACCGTTTTTCAAAACAAACATGAGATGTTTTGTTCCAATTCAGGCGACCCAGTCTATACTTGTATGCTGTGCGCATCACATAGTAATTCTAGGCTAATAACCGGAATAAGAGCACATAATGCTTTCAAAACTCGATATCATGCTTAATAATGGCCGATCTTTGATCGGGCGAGCGGGGGTGCTCATGAAATGACCTTCCCTAATCGTACCCAAGTTCCCGAGCCGAGGCAACTTTGGTGATGACGGACACATGGCCTTAGGCACGAGTCAGGGTTTCCTAAATTCCCCCAAAATAAAATATTTAGGTAGCGACTCTGTATCTGGCAAAGCAGTCCATGTTTGGCACTTCTTTCTAAAAATCGGTTTTTCAAAACGATTTGTCAGATTTGGACTCTTTGGTGATTTATCGATCTTGCATTGCACTTTGCGAGATTAGATTCAGAGCCGTGACATCGAGTCCGAACTGTAGTAAGCCCAATGAACAAAACGGGATTTTCCCGGGACGTTTAGGGACATCTACAGAGACCTCTTTCATGCTCAAGGTGTTTGTGGCTTAGACCCTCTTTCTAATTAGAGGACTTTCACATTGGACTTAACTAACTAAAGAATGGCTTGGTTATGCTAAAATGTGTAAACAAAATTGAATCAAGTAAAACATGACCAAGATAAGCATGTTATGTTTGCATTGCATTGTGTTCAATCAGACATTATATTGAACACAAGGTAGATTGATCCATTTCATACTCAAAGTGATGAAATGAACCAATCTCCTTCGTCTCCATCACCCTTGATCATGCATGATAGGGTGGTAGTACTTTGAATCTTGTTTTGGGCATTTATTGAATGTGTACAAGTTGGATCCTTAGCCATCATGCATGAAAAATGCTTGATTGGTGGTTTTGGATCCAATAGCTCCTCTCTTTTGATGTTTTGAGATGATAAGGAGAGGGTGCAGTACAAACATGTCGTAGAGAAACCCTCATTTTTCCTCTGTGTGTGCTCTGTTGTAGAATGGTGATGCAGCACACCAGTGGTCGGTAGTGCCCCACTGATGGCCGGCACCACTTCATCTTTGGTCGGCAGAACACTCTTTTGGCCGGCAGATGGCCGGCAGCAAGCTTCCATGGCCGGCAGGCCACTGGGGCAGTCCCTAGCAGTCATTTGGTAAGGTTCAGTAGAAAGTTCTTAGAGACACGTCTTGCGACTTAGTCTATACTTGTATGTTGTGCGCATCACATAGTAAATGTTAGCTAAATAACCGGAATAAGAACACATATGTTTATACAACAACATATCATGTTTAGTAGAGGCCGATCCTTTGATCGGGCGAGCGGGGGTGCTCATTTCAGGACCTTCCCCTCTCGTTCCCAAGTTTTCGACCCGCGGTAACTTTGGGATGACGGACACGTGGCCTTTGGCACGAGATAGGGTTTCCTAAATTTTTCAAAAATAAAATATTTAGGTGGCGACTCTGTAATCTGACAAAGCAGCCCATGTTTGACACTTTTTGATTAAAATTGATTTTCCAAAATGATTTGTCGGATTTGGACTCTTTGGTGTTTATCAGTCTCACATTGCACTTTGTGAGATTAGATTCGGAACCGTGATAGGAGTCCGAACTGTAGGAGACCAATTCGAGGCCCTGTAGACACCCCATTTTTGGCCATCCTTAAGACTTGGACGTCATCGTTTGAACACTCGATGATCATCCATGCTCGTGTTCGTTTTGAGTTCCCGAAGGTCTCGGCTACGCGCCTTGCCTTAGGATCTCTCAACTTGACTGTTTTGTGCTTGGTTGTGGACCAAGGACTTGCAGTTTTTGCACCTCAGGGTAGGAAGTGGCTTGTTGGCCATCCCCTTAACCCACCGGCCTTGTTTTCTTACTATCGGCTAAGAGTGTTGGCCGATCGGCACTTTAGTTGGTCGGCCAGCCATTGTTTTGGTCGATCAGCCACTTTTTCTGGCTGAGGCCTTTTCTTTGCCTTTTTCAGTCATTGTGCATGCCAGTTGTGCCAACTGGTGAGCACAGACTCTGCCCTCCATACACGTGTATGGGGGGATTTGAACCAACACTTAGCTTCTCTTGGAAGCTTTGAATTGGACTTCCTATAAGAGGAGAGCCTCCCCTCCCTTTCCAGAGGTTCAACCAACTGATATAGAAAATATATATCACTCTCTCTCTATCTCCTCTCTCTCTATAGTTGTGTGTGTAATAGTGTTCTAAAGGGTGTTTTTGTTCATATTTTTGCACTCAAGCACCTAGTGGTACACTATCCCTTAGTTACTGAGGTGCTAAGGAATTGATTTCAAAGGTTTTGAGTTGGTTTTGATCAGAAGGAGGTGGTGGAGTTGGTGTTCTTGAAATGTTCTTCAAGGGTGAGAAACTACTCTTTTATTCCCCATTTTTGCTTAAGCTTTTAGCAATACTTGCATATTGTTTTAAGCTTAGTGTCCAACTGAAAAAAGTTCTGTTTTTGTATGCTAAATATGTTTGTTTAAGGTTACTTTTGGGTTGGGGGTTGTCTACCCCCTCTTAGGCCTTGTTTGGCCTTATTTTGTGACCTTCTTTTTGAGCTTTGAAACCTTTTTGTTTTGACCTTCTCACCACTGAAATCTAGAGGATTTTCAGTGGTGGAGAAGTGGTTTTGAAGTCTTGAATAGGGGACCCCTCCCTTTGTGTCTCATTTGCTTGCATTATTGGCTCACCATAGTAGTATGTTTTGGCCCCATTTCAGCAAGTATTTGGTGTTATCTTGGCATGATATACCTCTGTTTTAAGTTGGTTTGTTGATCTCTTGCATGCACCATGTACTTACCTTGTAATCTCTTCTATTGCCTTAACATGTATCTTGCTTTTGGACCATCATGCTTGCATATTTCAGCTCAACTCCAAGGAACTTTTAGTCATGTTTCACCATGTCTAAGCTCTATTTGGTGTTGATTTGATCATATATGCATTGCTTTGTATAGCCTTAGTTCATCCTAGCTTATTAAGCTTTGTGCACCAAGTTACTAGCATGCATTGTTTTGACTATTCTCATGATTTGGCATCATTTGAAATCACATTTCAGTCCATGTAGTGTAGCCACACACTTATGTTTGCCATCTTTTCAATGCTTTGAAGAGTTGTTGTTTTGTGCCTTAAGATTGGGTCATTGTGTATGTCTCCATGATTATGTCTTTGGGATGCCATCTCATTGGGTTTTGGGGTTTATTTTGATATATTATAACTCTGTTTTTCATTGCATAATTCATGCCATGTTTGGTTGTGATAGGCGTAGTATAATGCTCCCTTTGTAGCCTTGCATGCCCCTTGTTTGTGCCCATCTTTTTAGCATATTTTGGCCTCATTCCATGCATGTTCTAGCCTTGTTTTGGCCTGCCCTAGGACTGTCTTAGGTCACTTTGGCCCTTTGGGGCTTAGTTGATATGGCCATGGTGAAAGCCCCTTGACTAGCTTTGGGCATTGAGCCCATTAGCATGCTATGCTTCACTTGTGTATATGATTTGGCATCATTCTTCACATCATTTCAGAGCCCATTGCATTGTCATGTTCTCATGTTTATCCCATTTTGCTCATGGTTGAGGATTGTGCATCATTGCCTAGCTTAAGGATCCTTGTATATGCTTACATGTCTCCCTTTTTTTGGTACCTTAATTTGGGTGTTTTGGCTATTGTTTTTAGTACGGCTGAGGTCTATCCATCTTTAGTGTAAGTCCATGGATCATGCATTTGTGTATTGTTGTATGCCTATCGCATTACACGTTGTTGCATCCTTATGGTTGGTGTCATTGTTGCATGCCTATCACTTTGTGTATTTCCATATCTAGGTCGCATTGCAGTATTGCATACTTGTTGCATTGCCATGCTGTTTGCACGTTAGGTTGCATCACATTGCACTTGGCATGCTCATATTACATTGCCTTACATTCCTATGTTGCATTGTACTTGGTTGCGTGTATTGCATTGTGTTTGGTTTGCGGTGTCAAACCAGACACGAGGATCAATGGACGTTTCGTACTCGAAGTGACGAAACGTGCCTCAATTCTCGGTCGCCAACACTCTTGATCTAACATGATAGAGTTCTAGGCATTCATGTGTTTTGTTGCATTCATTCCACATTAATTCGCACACTTGGCTCCTTTGGCCATCACGCATTGAAATGCGTGATTGGTGGTCCAAGGGTCGAGAGCCATACTCCCTTGAGTTTATAGCATGATAGGGAGGGTGGTTGTGCACACATCATCTTGTAAATGCCTTGCCATGCACTGTCTGTCCTCTGCTGCAGCAAAAACAGAATTCTGCAGGAAGATATAGCCGATCGGCCATCTTTAGTGCCGGCCGGCTACCAAAATCTGGCCAAGAGCCTTACAAATGGTCGATAACCATTTTCCAATGGCCGGTGGTCCTATCTCTTGGCCGGTGACATCCCACAGTGCTTGGGGAGTGGTTCAGAAACATCCTTGGGACTTGTGCAGTTTTCAGAGGAGCAAAACAGTGCAAACAGAGGCAGCATGTGGCATGGCAACGGGTTTCCGAGCGAGGCGATTGAGCATACATCATTTAATCATTCCGAGGTGGAGCTGCAGCAGCCTCCTTTTGTAATTAATTTGTTAATTAATTAAGGGTTTGTAATAATTAATTAGCTAGGATAGTTGATTAATTATTTGGTTTGTATTATTTATTCGGACCCTCCGTCGAGAGGGCGAATTTGTAATAAGTGTGCGTACGTGTGTGAATGTCTTCCAACCCCACGTCTTTCTCCCTTTTACTTACCTGCTTTTGATGGTTAGTTTAGGTCATGTTTCAATTAGCATACTTATGTTAGCATGTTTGCATACATTCATTCGTATTGCACGCACCGGGCTCGGCGCATCATACTAATTGCATAATATTTCAATTCCAACTTGAAAACGTGTATCGAGTTGTCGCATTTCACATGCCATTCTTAGATTAGCCGAGCCTATTCTAGTTGCATTTTGCATGTGTTGCATTAGCCATCTTAACATGAACTAGGATCATGCATGATTTCTAACTAGTTTCTTGTTTTGCTCGGAGTACTAGGTAAGTGCTTATGCTTTAGCATCTTGCATGAGTGTGAGTGTTACCATGATAGCATGCTTGCCATGAGGCTAACGGCTTATGTGATATAACTGCCTGAATGCCTGTGGATGAAGGTTAGATTACTTGAATTGGAACAATTCATCAAAATATGTGTTTTAAGCCCACTTGAGAGTGGCAAAATCATATTTTTCTAAGCCCACTCGAGGGTGGCAAATCCACGTCTTAGCCTACTTGCGAGTAGCACCTTCAAACCATTTTCACAAACAAACATGAGATGTTTTGTTCCGACTTAGGCGATCTAGTCTATACTTGTGTGTTGTGCGCATCACATAGTAATTCTCGGCTAATAACCGGAATGAGAATGCATGTGTTTTCAAAAACAAGATATCATGTTTAGTAGTGGCCGATCTTTGATCGGGCGAGCGGGGGTGCTCATAGATGACCTTCCCCAATCGTACCCAAGTTCCCGAACCAAGGCAACTTTGGTGATGACGGACACGTGGCCTTAGGCAACGAGTCAGGGTTTCCTAAATTTTCCAAAATAAAATATTTAGGTGGCGACTCTGTATCTGGCAAAGCAGTCCATGTTTGGCACTTCTTTCTTAAAAATCAATTTTCCAAAACGATTTGCTGGATTTGGACTCTTTGGTGATTTATCGATCTCGCATTGCACTTTGCGGGATTAGATTTAGAACCGTGACATTTGAGTCCGAACTGTAGTAGCATGAAGCCCTCAGGGTGCGTCTACAAGCCCTCCGAAAGGGGGCGACAAAGAAAGTCAGGTGCTACAGTTTCTGGCGACTATGCTGAGGATTTAGAGAACTTGACTCAAACATCATGATATGTTGTTTTGTTTACACTTATGTGTTTCTTTGCATTGCATTTGCATTGGTGCGCTTAAGTCACAGTTTTTGCCATCTGTTATTCCTAAATGGTTTGCCGGAGGCTTGCTTGGAAAAGTGTGCCATAAGGCTGACCGGTTGCGGACTCTGCCACGATGGGAACACAAACCTTGGATCTGAACTACCGCTGTACCGTTTGATCCTCCTTTCACTTCTCGGTGTTAGGAGCAAGAGGTATATTAGGTGGTCTTGCTGAGGCATCCTTTTTGACCAATTGACCTAGTTGCATATCGGAAGCCTTAGAGACTGTTACAAACTAAAACATGTTGCTTACCCGAATGCAGGAGTGTATGAAACCGCATGCGTGCATAGTGAAACCCTAGTTTCTGACAAAAATAGGACAGGAAACCCTACCCCACCATAGGGGTGTTTTGGCTCTTACTTGCTTAAATATGTGCTATTAGGGTGTGTCTCTACAAGAATGTATGTATCAGTTGCAAGTCTGAGTATCAGTTTGAGGATACCAGTTTTCAAGCAGAATTTTGGGACAGAGTTCAGTAAAGAGTACAGTCATTTAGTTATGCTCATATCTGTTCTAGTGAAATCAAGTTGAGATGCTGTCTGTTTTCTCTTTTGTAAGGGAGTCCTGGAACCATATCTTCAGAAGGCTCCAATATCCCCCGGGTACTCTGGACTTGTATCGATAGACTTTGTCAGGTCGGAATTGGTTTAGAAGCAACCTGTGCTTACCTTACTCCCTCCGGTTACAAGACGAATGAGGTTCAGGCAGAATTCACCGATACAGTTTCTACAGCAGTCACCCCACAGTTCATCCGGGTCTAGTTTGGTCTGGGAACAGTTGTCTGCATTCAGCTCAGCACGAGATCAATCACCCATTCCTATGGCTCAGTATCCCCCAGCCAGTATGGAAGAACAGATACAACACCTGCAACAGACAATCGAGGCACTGCAGCAGGATACAGTCTATCAGGCTGAAGTCACAGCTCATCAGGGCGAAGTGATAACCCGACTACAATAACAACAGCCACTGCCGGCTGCGGCTACTACATCTTATGCACCTTCCATGGGTAACCCAATACCCGGAGCCACTGCCCATACTGTTAATGTCCAAGAGACTCAAGGTAATTTGGCGGAGCCAATCCTAAAGCAAGTCTCTAAAGCTCCTATCTATCAAGCCGAAGCTCCGTTTGGATTCGAGGTTGACCCAACTACATTTAAGGTCAATAAACTGGAGAAGTTATTCAAACGAGCACAAAGAGTGAACTCCATCCCGAATTTAGAGGACGGGTATACTAAATCTGCAATTACCTTACCGGAGCGGTTTAGTTCAAAATGTCGCATATCGACCTCTTCGACGGCTCTGGAGACCCAATGGTGCACCTCCACTTGTTTTCTAATATCCTGAGGCCAATGGGTCTGACCCCAGCCCAGAAGTTGTCTCTCTTCGACCGAACCATGTCTGGGGTAGCCGCAATCTGGTATGTGAAATTAGAGGACTCTGTGAAATAGAACTGGGAAGAGCTAGCTGAGGCCTTTGTTGCTCAATACTCCTACAACAGACAGATCGAGGTCACAACTCATGATCTCGAAGTCACCCGCCAAGAACCAAAGGAGAGTTTCTCAGAGTTCGTGACGAGATGGAGAGCAAAGGCCTCGATGGTAACTACAAGGCCTTCCGACAAAGATCAGATCAGGATGATTGTTCAGAATCTGCATGGCAAGTTACTGCAGAGGATGATTGTTCTACCTCTGTTTACCTTTCCAGACCTTCATGAAATGGGGGTTCAAATCGAGGATGCCCTCAGACAAGGGATCTTTGTGGAAGATAATGAGCCTTTGAAGAAGAATGTTGTTCGCAATTCCAATGCTACTACTGATGATTTCACAACTGCGAAATGCTCAGAAGTATACATTATCACCATTTCCCTTAATGGCCAAAAACCAACCACTTCAACTCGGCCCCAAGCCCGAAATTTGCATCCTCTTTACATGAGTCTTTCTCAAGCTTTGAAAATGTAGCGAGAAGAAGGGTACCCAGAGCTCCTAGAACCTCAACCCCTTCCAAATCCTCTTCCACCAAGATATGACCCAGCTAAATACTGTGCCTATCATCAACAACACGGTCATGATACGAACCGTTACATACGCCTCCGTCATAAGATTCAGGATCTTATTGACGAAGAGACCATAGCTCCACCAAAAGGACCTCGGGCTAGTACTAACTCGTCACCTCCAAATCTCAACCTCACCCATACGCTACCACCTACCTTCAACCCTAGTATATACATCACCCCGACCCATCTACCCAAGCCTGAGGTGTTTATCCTAGAAAGCATGGACTTATGCATGATGGATGCACTTGAGCCCCAATCATCTCAAACCCGTTAACCCACTACTTCTGAGCTGTTAAGAATGATCGAAGATCTTCAGAGAACTGTGGCAGATCTGGCCTTTGGGATTTGGGCTCCGTCATCGACCACATCACAAGCCAGAAGTTTTAATCCAAAAGGCTCCTTGATCTTAGGGCAAGCGGCAATTGAGAAGGGCCAACCTGAAGTCATTCCAGATTTAGGTAATGTCATGTCAACAACAATTGAGCTCCGCTCTGATATAACGACCCAATCCCTTGGTAAAGTGGAGGCCAGTGATAAGAACAATGTAAGGGCAGGCATTGGTGCCTATGAACATCTTCAGTGGGCTGTTGAGGCCTTGAAGGCTGAAGGGCTAAATAGATAGCAAGTGCTTACAGTTGTTGCAAAGACTGTGGATGACACTTTTGTTGCTTAGGATGAGAGCATTCTGAATCAAGGGGCAAACAACGGAAAGGGATGTCGTACCAGAAACACCCCTCCCAACTTCAGTCCTACATCTGTCGGAGATCAGCAAACCCATTGCCGACCCTTTCGCCAGTATATCCAACACCACCTCACAAACGATGAAGCACCCACTCTGAGGCCAGAAGGTTTTCAATCCCCTCTACATGACTTTGTCCAAAGCTCTCCAAGTCCTCGTTGGACAAGGCCATCTCAAACCCCTTGAGCTTCGGCCTCTCCCGAATTCCCTTCCTCTTTCACACAACCCGGCCAAGTACTATGCCTTCCATCAATAAGTCGGCCACGACACTAACATGTGTTTTTGCTTTCACCATGAAATACAAGATTTGATTGACAACAAGGTCATTGTCGCGCCAGGTCCTGCAAAGTCTATCGACACTGGATCGATGAATGTGGGGGATAATATGATTATGTGATCGAGGGATGAACCACCTGCGGATGGCGCTCAATTTACTCCAAATGTGATGGATGGCACGCACTGTTTTGAGCAATGTGCAAATGTTGGTTATTTTACTTTCTGACTTGGGTATTGAGTCAGTTTTGTTGTATTGTATTGAGTCAGTCTTTTTATACTAAGTCAGTCAAGTCTGTCTTGTAGTATCAAGTCTGTCCTGTCGTGTTAGAGTCGGGTGATTTCGGGGGTGTTACCTCAGACATCACTATCTTGTTTTGTGTTTCTCTTTTACACTCTTTGTTTTGAGTCCATTTTTGCCATAAAGCCAGATGCGCCAGAAGACCTGAATGAAACGGCAGTGCTTTTCACCTACTTTTCTGTGCCTTGAAATCATTGCATTGACCTAAGTTTTTCAAAACTTTTCTAACTTTGTGATGAAAACAAAGAGGGAGGAATTCCTCGGGATTTGCAAAAATTTGATCAATTGAGAGAAAGAGAGGCATGGTAAGCCCTTAATGAATGAGATCATGTTTGTTAATGTGAGTACTGGGAAAGATTCTGGCTTGATCCAGATTGGTTCTACATTGTCTTCAACCTAAGTGACTAGTCGCTTTCTTAAAAGATTTCAAAAAATGTTTTGCATGATCCTGCAAAGACTTGTGTGGAATCGCTCTTGCGATTGTGTAGCATAGGATCATTCTCAGCCTCGAGACTCAACCCCTTTTGCTTTCAAACCTCAAACTTGGATTCAATATGTTCAATGGTCAACCATAATGTGAGGCTTGCATGGCCAGATTTGAAGCACCCCTCGAACTAGGAGCAAGAAGGTCAGATCAAGAAGGTCAGATGTGATCGAAGGAAGCTTGCAAAGCTAGATCAGAAGTACCCTTGAACTAGGGGCAAAAATGTCAAATGTGCTCAAAGAATCAAAACATTGGTCATTCCACAAGTCAATGAAGACTGGCAAGAAAGCCAAATTCCAGAATCTGAAAGAAGAAAGTTTTTGCTGAAAGATAATCGAGTTCCTATCCACAACACTAGGGGCAATTCAGGCCCGATTGGATGGACTCCTACATCATCGCGAACAACAACCATTCTTTTGGATTCAGATGGCTTCAAGATTTCAAACCGATCAACATGGACCAAGTTAAACTTTTTTACCCTTGAGAGGCTCGCGGGGCCGAAAACCCGGAAGGGCGACCCAGGCAAAAGTTAGAGCAAGAAAAAAAGAAGAAAAGAACAAAAAAGAAAAAAATGGAAAGGAAGAGAAGAAAAGAAAAGAAAAGATGAAAAGAAAAGAAAAATAGAGATCACAAGGTTGAAAACTTGTAAGGGCGACCTTGGCAAAAGTTAGAGCGTAAAAGGAGAGTGTTAACACCAGAGTGAACCTCAACCCGGAACTACGTACGGCCTGATTCCCATCTTTAGGATACGTAGACAACTTCGTCTTGAAGTTCGGCCCCAATCATTTTCAGCCTGCTTGGCTCATCCATGTTGATTGGCTTATCCTTGTTCAAACTCGGCTATCCTATCCATGTACAAATTGGCTCAGCTTCATTCAAAATCGGACTGTCCTATTCTATTAGAAAGATTCAGCTGCAAGACAATTCAAGTTCAGATCTAAAGTTGTGCATCTCAAGAGTAAATTCTATGTCGGTCAAGCAGTGGCCATTTGCAAAAATAGTTTTTGAGAGTTTTTAATGAGATTGACTAATTCTCTCGAAAATTATTCCATTTTTCCAAAACTGGACCATCTCTTGGACCCAAGAAAGGAAAATTTTTAGTGCTCATAACCTGACTTGCATGATTTCAAATCAGAAAATTGAACAAGTGTGTTAATCTAACTCTCATGTTGGTAAAAATTTGTTTTAGTAGAAAGCCAAAACAAAAAATGGTCAAAATGATGAACTGCAGCTAACAGCAAAGGGCCGAAAGCTCTCTCATCCTCCAAGCAGCGAGGTATCAAGCCAAGTACGAAGCACGAATTGAAAATGGAGCTGAATATTCGTTTCCCTCATCTGGGACGACCGCGCTCAAATTGGTGTTTGACCCAGAATAGGGACGTAGAAAACGCAATATGTGAGGCCAATCAATTGTATACCTGGCCGATGAGACGTATGGTAATTCATCTCGATCAAGCTAAGCCAAGGGCATCGTCAACCGATGTCAGTTGCAGATCTGCTGCACATCCAACCGCATCACAACCCCTCTGTGGGAGAAACTCACTAGTTATGAGCGAAAGAAGAAAAATCTGGTAGAATACTAGGGGCAAGAGCCCACAACTTCCTGCTTATCCATCAACTACCCAGGAGAGGGATAAAAAAATAAGAGAGATTAAAGAATAAAGAGATGTGCATTGAGAGAAAAAGTGAGAAAATGGCTTTTTAAGAAAACTGGAGATTGAATGCTAGAGTGATGTGAGAATCACAAATAAGAAAGGGTGGGAAACAATACCCGGATAAACAGGCTCCTTGTGAACTAAGAGGTCTCTCGCCATTGGAACACATCTGAGTGTTGTGTGTGTGTTTTTATTTGTCTCGATTCTTGTTTTGAGTCGTTTCGAGTGTCAATATATGTGTTTAGGTTGTTTTATCTTTGGTTTTCTTTGTTGAGTCGTTTTGACTGTGGTCAGTCGTAGGCTCAATACTCGATCGAGAATTCATTTCTCAATTTCAAAAATAAATCATTTTGTGCTCAGAGTGCTATGTCATTCTCCACATTTGTGCAAAACAGGATTTGTTCTTTCATACAACTGCAGGGTTCAACCCAGGTCATGTGAGAACAGTAGAACAAGGACCTATCTGAAGCTACATGGGTTTTAAACTGCAAAGCAAAAGAAAAGAGAGGAAAATCGGAGCATCTGAGTGTGTTTCGACTTCAGAAAGTTTCGAGATTGCTCTCCGGATGTACCTCTCCAGGCCTTGTCAATACTCCGAAGTGTGAATGTGCCTCTACTTTAAGCTCAAGCTTGCTTCAAAGCCAGAATGGTGATCAAAAGTGTTTCCCTGCCAGAGGCATCTTGGCTATGTTTGCAATAAGTTCCTAGGAGACCAACTGTGACGGTGGAAACTAGAGTTCGAATGGCGATGCCTAGAACACAAAGGTTTGGGATTTCCGAGACTAAAGTCTGGTTTAAATACCCAGGGGTGTATCCTCAGCTTAAAATCTGTATGACAGCCCCATAGATTGAGATAGCATGTGTGTGCCTTAATTCTGGATGCTGAACCAACCTAGTCTGTCACCCCGTTGGAGAATAGGAAAAGTAGTGAATATGATCAGGAAGAAAAGCGGCATCTGTGGCTTCTACATGCAAATGTCACTCCTTGTCAGTATTTCAGGACCTTTTGTACTGTGATTTGAAGGTAAGAGTTCGAAGAGCACAAGGGGAGATCCCCGCCAGAGTAGAGCGATTCATCGCCACTCGCCCCATGAGGTGCTTTTTTAAAGCGCCGCTTTGTTTGTTTATTGCATTCCCTAAACATCATGCTTTACATTGCTTGTAGCATGTATCATCTCATCACACTTATTGTATTTATTTGCATCTTGTGTTATCTTGTATCATTTATCCTTTCACGCTGAGCAACGTTTAGGATCGTTGCCCCCCCGGGGCTTTCTCAGGACGCGTGGAGCACTCTCCTGATTGCTTTTCTTCGAACCTCTTCTTACGATTTCAGCGTGGTTAGAGTGTTCTTTTCCTCACACGATTTCAACGTGTTTGGCATTTATCTCAAGTCGCATCGAGTGCGCCCCTAATTGTTGTTTTCTGACCTCTTCTCACAATTTCAGCATGGTTAAAGTGTTCTTTTCCTCACACGATTTCAACGTGTTTGGAATTTATCTCGGGTTGCGTGAAATGCGCCCCTGAGTGGTTTTCGTAGGACCTCTCTCACGATTTCAGCGTGGTTTGAGTGTTCCTTTCCTCACGCGATTTCAGCGTGTTTGGAATTTATCTCAGGTTGCGTCGAGTGCGCCCCTGATTGTTGCTTTCGGACCTTTTCTCACGATTTCAGCGTGGTTAGAGTGTTCTTTTCCTCACACGATTTCAACGCGTTTGGAATTTATCTCAGGTTGCGTCGAGTGCGACCCTGAGAGGTTGTTTTCGGACCTCTTCTCACATTTCAGCGTGGTTAGAGTGTTCTTTTCCTCACATGATTTCAGCGTGTTTGAAATTTATCTCAGGTTGCGTCGAGTGCACCCCTGATTGTTGTTTTCGGACCTCTTCTCACGATTTCAGCGTGGTTAGAGTGTTCTTTTCCTTACACGATTTCAGCGTGTTTGGATTACCTCAGGTTGCGTCGAGTGCGACCCTGAGAGGTTGTTTTCGGACCTCTTCTCACGATTTCAGCGTGGTTAGAGTGTTCTTTTCCTTACACGATTTCAGGGCGTTTGGAATTTATCTCAGGTTGCGTCGAGTGCGACCCTAAGAGGTTGAAGCAAAAGCTATTATTCCTTTTAATAAAAAAACATAACTCATATTAATTAAGTTATTCTTTATTTTCAAATTACTTAATAAAAGTGAATTAATATGTTTTATCAATAAATTTTTTTATTATATGATTGGTTTGAAACACAATGCAATCCTTTATTCTTGAAGTTATAATTTAATTAGTTTGAATTAAATTGATGACCATCTAAAATAATTATAAAATTCATCTATAATTCTATGCATTTTGTGTTAATTTAATCCTTAATTTTTTAATTTTATTAATTCCATTCCTCAACAACACTGAAATGTTATATTCATCTTCATGTTTAAGGATTAAAGTGGCAAAATTTAAACTTCCAGGTACCAATGTGACATGAAGCTTATAGTTCAAGAATCATATGTATATTATTCAATTAACAATTTAAATGATCCATATAAATTGAAATTTTTGATTAAATAGTAATAAAATAATAGGCATATTCATTTCTATTATATATAATTATATATATTAATAATAAAATTCAAATTGTTTGGATTGCAAGAGCCCCTACCTAATCTTAATCAAATTTATTTTGAGTTTACAAAATTTAGTTCAAGGTCTATGGTATTACAATTAGCATTTTTAAGTTCATAATAATAAAACAACGGTGGTGCCACATGTACCAATTAATATACATACTAGTATAACTAGTGTTATGATATTATTATTGACCACATCTATTATACAAGTTACAAATATCCAAAACCATACAAATGATGTCACATCATCTGTTATATACTAGTGTGTACATTAATTAGTATATATAGCATTATTCATAAAACAAATATCTAAACAACACAGTACATGTTGCCAAGAAGTGTTGGAAATGCTAATTAATTTTTTCTATAAACATGTCATCAAGGCCTTGCATGTTCATCAAATCCAAGCTAGGAAACTGCAATTTACAACCGTGAATTGGAGAAACTAAAACCATCAATGCTATAATGTCAGGAGTTAATAGACGGGTGCTGGCTATTCTGGTTGGTGCATCAAGAAAATGCATCCAACCTAAGGCTTAAAACTCATAATCAAGAAAGAGAAACATAGTATAGCATTCTCTGTTGAACTAGCACTTGATTATCTCTGAAGTTAGAATAAGTGGGATCAAGATACTTCTTGCGTTTGTTTCTTCTCATCAACTTCGACATTCCATGACTTCCATGCCGCAACATAATGAGCAAAAAGGTCACTTAAAGCTGCCACACCAACAAAACCTATCTTCTATCATTTAATTGTGACATGAGATGTAAATCCAAATGAAAGCACAGCAATTTATACATGATTCAAGGTCCAAAAACATTATATGAAGAAGGATATCAAGCCCCAAAACATTGTACCATAGAAATAATTTGAAATATTAACTTCCAAATCCTTATTGGTGCTTGGGCAGAGGAACACGCATGCAGATTTCAAAAACATCATCACAAACATATATACTGTTTTCCTGAATTTTAAGGTTGTGGATCACCAAGTAAAGATCATTGAATATTTGATAGCCAACAACATTGTCAATGATCAACTCACTACTTGAAGTAATTTTCATAACAAAATAGAAAAGTTGAACAAGAAAAATCTGATATGTTCATACTTTATCATCCCCATGAAATGCCGCAACAATTTGCAGTACTGCACAGTACTGCACTATATGCTAGGTATGTATGACCCAGAAAAGTTATAAGGGGTACTCATAATGTAGTATTAAAAGGTACCTTGGTTGTGATACTGAGGACGATAAGAAGCCAAGTCTTCCAAGTCTTTAACTCGTCTTTCATTTTTGTTTCATGAATCTCCCACTTTAGGCACACTAGCCGGAGTGAAAGGGCCAAATACAGAACCCTTGGATGAATATCTTCCTTGCTACTCCAATGAGCTCCTGTCATGTTTATCTTTCGAATTGTTGTGTTTCATAAGCATTGGCATATCTGCCTTCTCGTTTGAGTTACAATCAATTGAAGATTCGGACTTAGATTTTTTAGCTCCAAATTCTCTTCTTTTAGAATCGTTAAATTTCAAAGAAGTAGGTCCATTCTTGGAACTTCCATTTATCCCCAACCATCTAAATGCCGGTTTCCTGTTCTCTGGGTGCTGAGTCTGAAAACACATAGATCCAATGAGAAATGGATTGAGGATTTTTTTTTCCCCTTATACTTATTTGCACTTACTAATCAATAAAATTTTGAAATGTAATTTACCTTTTCAATGAGATTCATGGATGAAAAGACATGTGCAATATCATAAAGGCGCCTTACTTTTGCTGCAGAATTATCTTACATAGATAAAGCCAAAGTAACAAAATTGTTTCTCCTATCTTCACTATATATAATTTATAAATATCAAAGCATAAAGATGACAAAAGTTCAATTACTTCTCATAGCTGTTGGATCATGGATGTCACCAAGCAATGCTGTTGCTGCATTATCTAAAGAGATCAAATCCTCCTAAAAGAAAGAACTGAATCAGATAAAATAAATGCAAGAAAGTAAACTAGTTTGTTAATGGATAAATAATGTACATATATGTAGCTTAGGTGGGAACAAATGAAAAGCTTGACAAAATTCTTTGTAAGAAGACCCAGAGATATCTCCTTCCTGTTGTCTGTACAAACAAAAACTAAATCCTAGTATGCTTGTGTAAATGGAAATGATAACCTTAGTTTACTCTATGATCCCTCAAATTTGAGTAATAAAAGACATAGATAAGATTAATGATATTTTCTTAGCAGCAAGTAATCTAATTTATAGAAACAAACAAAGAACACAAGAGAACGAGAATTTACCAACTTTATTTGATGCAGAAGGCTTGTCTTTCCTATCAGTTTTAGAATTTGAAGGCCCTCCACAATGGTTTACACTTGAAACCTATTGACAGAAGCTCATATTTACCATTAGAGAACAACAAGAAATGCATAAAAAACCATTTGATTGCTAAGAAGATGTACAGAGAGTGATTCAATACTAATTCTTATCATCCCAAAAGGAAACAACATAAATAAAAGCATTCAGAACATTTGATTTTCGTACAATTTCCTCATGCTTTCTTGGCAGCCAAACAAAGGATAAATAAAAAATATATTATATAAGACCCTTGCTAACAGACATTGGTAGAATGGAAGACACCTGAGGTGGAGAAGTTCTCTCTCAATGCTTCTTCCTAGTAAGCAAATCAAAATAATAAAAATTAAAAAAATCAGAAATTTTCACTCCCAATTTATTGGTTTCTGATACAAAACTACAAAACCCAAAATTTTGACTACCTTAAGCTCATCTAAAGCCCGTGGGATTGCACGAAAACCTTTCCAAAAATACTGATTCTTCACTTTTCTTGATAATACCTTGGAAAATTAACGAACCCAGATGTGTAAAGAAAATTTAGCTCTATAAGAAAAGGAATCCGAATCACGGTAGAAAGAAGTGCACAAGATCATACACCAACACTTTCTAATATGTTAACAACATCGTAAATTCGCCTCCACTCAAAACCTGCAAATTCAATTAGATTCAATAAACACTATGCAAAACCAAAACTTCAAAATAACATTAAAAAAATAAAAAGAAGTTAATTTCACTTCTATTCCCTAAACTATCACCATTTCCTCTATTTCACCTCTATATTATTAATTTTGTCTCTAAAATTTCTGATTTCTAATCATGTTATTCAATTAAAGACAAGTATATAGAAAAAGTACCAATTAAAGCCCTATTTGACGGGCAAAAAGATAGTTTTAAAATTTAAACAATTTAAATCATACGACCAAACACTCATTAAATTGATTGTGTAGTTTGGTCAAAATAATAAGAAAATTTAATGTATTTTTTTATTGGTATATTCAAATATATACTACAGAAAAAAGGGATTAGGTGGCGTTTTTTTAACGACGTATTTTTGAACGTCACTTTTTTTATTATTTAACAACGTTTTATGAAAGTCGCAGATTTATTTAGCAAAACGACACCGTTTTATAATAAAGAAACGCCTCCGAATGTGTTGTACCTCACGCGCTTGGTCTCCCCTCTTTTCAAACCCTAATTTTGAATCTGAGACTCACTTAAGACCCAAATCTCGAGCGCTCTCTCTCTCTCTCTCTCTCTCAGAGCGATTTCGAAGCTCCACCGCTTGTTCATTCTCAGAGCGAGGTAGCGAGCACCAACAAAGGTGAGCTCCATTGTCTCTCTTTCTCTCTCTCTCAACCCACTCTAAGCCCTCACCAGAGCGATTCAGAGATTCATCTCAGTGATTTCATCGCAGAGATTCAGAGATTCAGAGGGATTTCATCTCGGTGATTTCATCGCAGAGATTCAGATCCGTCTCCACCATCGTCTGCTAAGGTAAGCTCTGTCGTCTCTCTCTCTCTCTCTCTCTCTCTCTGTTTCAGTGATTGATGAGCTGTATGTGCTCTGTTTCAACAATTGTTTTTCACTGATGAGTTGTATATGCTTTGTTTCATTGTTTTTCACTGTTGAGTTGTATATGCTTTGCTTCATTGTCTTTTCTTTGTTTGGTTGCTGAGAAAACTAGGAAAAAAATATGCTCTGTTTCATCGCAGAGATTCTTTCTTTTCGTTGTCTTTTCTTTGTTTTTCACTGATGAGTTGTGAGTGAGTGAGGGCTGCTTCTTCTTCTTCTTCAGTGCTACCATCGTTGCCGCCGCCACCGGAGTATCCAGATTTGTATGGAAGGCGGAGGGAGCTTGCTAAGGTTCAGATATTTGAGAGAGAGAGATTACTTTTCTTGAGGTTAGCTTTTAATTCAAATGTATTTATTAATTAATTTTTTATTTTGAATTTTTGTTTTGTTTTGTTTTTTTTGGCTGTTTTGTTGTTAAATTCATGTAAATATTGTTTTTACTCTTGATTGGGGTTGGATGGTGAATTGGAAATATGAGAAATTTTACCCTGAAAAACTAAAAACAATTAAAAGAAGATGAAAATAATTGAATTAGTGAGAGGGAAAAAAATTATGGTGGAAAGTGGAAACCCAATTAGAATTACGATTTGGTTGTTATATTAAAATGAAGAAATTGTTTTTGAATTAATGATATCAATTTGGGGATATTCTTGCTTGATACAACAGTTTCAAAAACCTCATCTTCAACCTGCTTCCCAGTGCTGTAAAGAGTGTGTGATTGGTCTTGCAATTGCGTTGTATAGCATGCAATTGATCTTTCCTCCCCCCCTCCCCCCCTTCTTTTTATGCTAGACAAATTCATCCATGCAATTTAAATATCTTGATTTATTTTTTTTTTGAAAAGGTTATACTTTGTCTTAGGAATTATTGATGTTCGGTTACTAAACCTAAACTTGATTGGACTTCACAATTTGGTAGGGTTGTTGATTTCATGGTGGCAAATTCAGATCCTTTTAGAAGTCCAAAGAAATCTGAATTCTGAATCTTATGTATGATGTTGCATTGCTTATTGAAACTTTAGGAGACAAATTCATCCATGCAATTTAAATATCTTGATTTTTTTTTTTTTTTGAAAAGGTTATATTTTATCTTAGGAATTATTGATGTTCGGTTACTAAACCTAAACTTGATTGGACCTCACAATTTGGTAGGGTTACTGATTTCATGGTGGCAAATTCAGATCCTTTCAGAAGTCCAAAGAAATCTGAATTCTGAATCTTATGTATGATGTTGCATTGCTTATTGAAACTTTAGGAAAATAAAATTCATGGAAGCAAACTCAACTAGTTGTCTTTGTCTAATTACTCTTACCTCAACTTGAATTTTTATTCTTGAAACTGGCTTCTCTTCAGATAACACAACAGCACATCATGACTTTTAATTCCTGGTTTTAAATTTTTATCCTTGGGACATCACATCTTGCACCTGCAGTAGGCTTATCTGTTGGTTTGCCATTATGCTGATGATGTAAGTTTCTATTCTCTGTGTTATTTTATGTATTTATTTAATAGTTCATTCAACTCCAGAATATACACTTTTGAAACAAAAAACATTGACCAGCACTTCAATTTATTTTTCAGGTCACCTATCAAACTGAATTTTTTCTGGACAAAAACAAAGATTATGTTATTACTGAACATCAAGCACTCTTGAGTGCTTCCAAATGTTCCTTTGTGTTGGGTTTGTTTCCACTTTCATCTGAGGAGTCCTCTAACAATCAAAGTTCTCTTCAATAGGTTCACGGTTCAAGGTCTAATGTTCTCTCTCTCTCTCTCTCTCTTAAATTATCTACTTCTTTTGTACAATAGCTTGACTTACGAAATTCCTGTTGTACTTTTTGCAGCAACAATTGCAACAATTGCTTGAAACTCTTGAGTTCGACTGAGCCTCGTTATATTTGCTGTGTGAAGCCCAATAATCTTCTTAAGCCAGCTATTTTTGAGAATAGTAATGTTCTACAACAACTGCATTGTGGGTCAGTAAGGGTAACTTTTACATGGTGTTGGAAACGAAGTTGGCTGCCTTCTTTTTTCGTCCCCCTCATAACTCTTGCTGATAATGCTCGAGTTAGGGTATTATATAAATCTTTGTTATTATTTTTGTTCCTTGTCCTTTTTTTTTGGTTAATTAAAGTTTGGCAAATAATTTTCATATTTTTTGGGTTTATTTATTTATTTTTCCCCTCTCTGTTTGCTAGTGTATTTTGGCTGGGTTCTTTTAGTGTAACTTTATTTGATGATTTTTTATTGGTGGATGTGAACTTTGTTAAAAAAATTATGTATTCATTTCCAATCAAGAATTGTTTTTTACTACCCACCTCAATCAGCTGCCTTAGAATTATTTTTCATGGAACATTGGTTTTTGTTACCTTACTGGAACTGCATAAAGGACTATTTTTTTAAATTGTTTTATAGGACTTTCCTGCTAATTAAGTATAAGCACATGAAGCTTGTTAAAATTGTGTATTTTGCTGCTTGATTCCTGTTGGAACGCTAGCTTGTTGATAGTGGCCAAATTTTCTTAATTGAAATTGAAACCAAGTTGAAAATTTAGTAGTACAAAATTTTCATTTTGTAATGAAATGTTTCACAACTCTCTCTCTCTCTCTCTCTCTCTCTCTCTCTCTCTCTTGCAGATGATATTACCTGGTAATGGATTACTCTTAAGTCAGTAACTTCCTACTGTTATTGCCCAAATAGAAAAAGAAAAAATTGAAAAAAGAAAAACGTCATAAGGTGAACACAAATCCTGTAACATATTTTATAACATAATGTCAACAAAATGCTTTTGGCTAATGTGAACACAAATCTGTTACCTTAGTTTATAACATAATACCCATTGGTGGACACAAATCCTATAACATATTTTGTAACATAATACCCATTTTATCCCCATTGTATTTTGAGTGTTTATTAATGAAGTTGATATTTTGTCCCCTTCAAAATCTATGTAATTTTACTTTGGCCCCTCCAAAATATAAATAATTTTGCCTTGTTCCCCTCTTTGTATTTTGTACACTGTTTACATATTGTGAACATGCTCATACCGGACATTTTTTTTCTTAGTAGCTATGATTTGTTTTGCTAGTATGCAATGCACACTTTCGGTGAGAGGAGGTAAGCTATTAAGAACTGTTATACTATCTCTTTGCCATTGGATGCACCCTCTCTATATATAGTGTTGGTAAGAATAAGTAGTTTATTGTCCTTTAACCTTGCGGTGATATATGACTAGCCAGTCATGATATATGTTCATGCTAGCCTCTTTTTTTTACTATATTTTTTTCCCTCTATTTCTCCTTCTACAATGACCACCATATTTTTTCTATACATCATGCAGTGGCATTTCTTGTGAAGTGCAATTTGTAGATTCTAATATTTGTTTGGTTGGGGCTATAATTGAAAAAGATGATTTCTGATTTTGTTGATGCAGTTATGGATTATATTTCTATATTTTTACATATAGTGAACTTTGCTTGACATGGTGGCCAAAATATTTGGAATGGATCCCTTGGATATTGTTAACAGGATATCATTTTTACTATTATGTGCAGTTTTCTTTATGATACGGTTAATTTGTTAATGTAAATTGATTTTCACTTCCCTCAAATTGGCAGGAAAGACTGGAGGATATTGAAAGGGACGAACGTGAATATGCATTGGACGATGAGGACAAGAAGGTTCAAGACGTAATTCTTAAACCAGACCCTTCAAAAAATGACACTATGTGGTTGAAGAAAACTCTTTCTTGTTCCTACCCAAACTTGCCTTTTAATGAGGCACTTCAAAAAGAAAATGAAAAGCTTCAGTTAGAACTACAACGTTCACAAGCCAATTTGGATGTGGGTGAGTGTGAAGTAATTCAACACCTGCTTGATGTCACAGACGCTGTTGCCGTAAATTCTGTATCTGAGAAGAGTTCACCCCTGAGAATTTCCAAAAAGGTGGAGCAAAATTATTTGGATTTTAATAGTGAAAAGGAGCATTCATATGATGAAAGCTACACTAAGCAAAGTGAGACTCACTCAACTTCAAGGTTTGTTTTCTCTCATTTTTTTGTTTTTGTTTTTGTTTTTGTTTGTTTGTTGTTGTTGTTATTGTAGAAGAGAGTGAAATCAATGCAGTTTGTGTTGGTGTCAAATGGCCTATATTGCCTCATTAATTTGAAACCTGTGCTTATTAGAAAACAGTTAATGTATTTACTCTGTCATGTAATTCATTGAATCATCAACAAATTTTAACTAGTAGATTGCTTGAATTCTTAACTCAGTTGCCTAATATGAGAATTTTCTGTTTAAATTCTTTGCAGAAACACTTCCTCAGTATCATCCGGACGTGATCTGCTGTCTACTAGAGGTTCAAATTGGGATGATGAATGGCATTCAAATTTGCTCGGCTGTTGTTTTGAACTTATTTTGTGTATGTTATATGATTATATCACAGCACTTGTTATTCAACTACATGATGCCAGAACAACAACCTATTTTGTGTATATTCTAAATGAACACGTGTTGACTGGCTTATCAGATATAAATTTAAAGTCAGTTTCGTTTTCTATGTTCTACCTTTCTAGAGCAGAGAGGTAGTATTGTGGAGTAACTTCTATTTGCCTTCCTCTTTCCTCTACATAGACTGATAATTAGGACATAGGATGTAAAAGGGGATTTCTACTTATTTGTGTTTTCTTTTCCTTTTTGAGTCAATTCTTTATTGGTCTGGTACCCTTTGCAAATTACAAATTATAAGATGCAAAGATTCTTTAGTGGTCGGATTCAATATGTGTAGAGGTAGTTAATTGTGTTAGATGTGTCTTTTCAGCTGAACTCTTTTAATTAGCTCATTGCTGAGACTAGGGCTGGGCATAGGGTCATCCGACCCGTCCAAACCGCCCTACCCGACCTTACCCGCACAGTGATGGGCAGTTTCGCAAACACATTAGGGTCGGGTGCGGTTTGAAATATTACAAATTTTCGGGTTGCGGGCGGGTTGCGGGTTTGAACCGCACCCGCCACAACCCGTCCGCACAGAATAATTTTTTTTTTTTTTCCCTAAAAAATCTGGACCGTTCATTATTTTTGTTGCCTAACCAAACAAAACCCTAAACCTAATATCATCAAACACACTACAGAAGTAGCTCTCTCTATCTCATCTATCTCTCTCTCTCTCTCTCTCTCTCTCTCTCTCTCTCGTTCTTCTATCTCTCTCTCTCTGTAGCAATGGCGACGGCAACAACTGATTTCCACCGATTTCCACCGATCAACGTCTCGTTCTTCCATCTCTCTTTCTCTGTGGCGATGGCGATGGCGACGACGTCCACTGATTTCCATCGATCGACGTCTCGTTCTTCCATCTCTCTCTCTGTGGCGATAGCAACGGTGGCCACTGATTTCCACCGATCGACTCTCACTCTCTCTCTCCGGCAACTCTCAGGTATGCTTATGTCTGTCTCTCTCTCTCTCTCTCTCTTCCCGATCTCTAAATTCTCTTTTTTATGTCAGATCTGTTTGTGTCCTCAATTCTTTATCAAGATTTTATAAATCTGTTTTGATATTTGAATCTATTTTGATATTTGAATCTGTTATGAATTTGTTATGAATCTGTTTTGATATTTGAATATGTTTTGAATCAGTTATGAATAGGGGGGTAATGCTTCTGTTTTTCATAGTATCATGTTTTGTCTGATTTATGGGTTTTAGGTTTATTTGCTTATTTATTTATTAAGGATTTGTGGGTTTTTGGGCTTTTGAATGATTTGTCTGCTTTTGGATTTGTGAATTTTAGGTGTTTGTTTAAAGTACTCAAAGGATGTTGGTTGTGGTGGCCTTGCTGAAATGAATTATGAAAGCCTCCAATTGTGACTCAATGCTGTGATGCTTTCCATGGTTATATATCTATATTGCTGCCATTTTGTTATATATCTTACCTAAATTTTTCTATGTTATCCATGTAGAAAATGATAATTTACTTAGTGCCATGTTTTTTGGATTATCTAGGTTTAGAGCGATGTTAGCATTAGGGGATGATCTTATGAGTCTATTGATAAGTTTTTAAATACTTGACAGTTTGTGTAGCTTTGTTAGCATTAGGGGATGATCTTATGGCTGTTAGTTGGTATCATTGTTGCTAAAGCAAAGATGCATTGTTGCTAAAGCTAAAAAAAGTTCAATCCGCAAACCGCCCGCAACAGCCCGCACATCCGTGAATCCTATCCGCACAAACCGTAAACCGCATTGCGGGCGGTTGCGGGTTGACTTTTCCCCAAACCGCATAGATGCGGGCGGGTCCAAACCGAACCGCAAACCGTCCCAAACCGAACCGCGGACACCCCTAGCTGAGACCTTGAAAGTATATAACTCATTGATTTTTTCCTTGTGCTGATTACAGGACAACTTGCTCGGGAAGTTTACAAGAACATTAGGAGATAAGCTTCTTGTCTGAGAATTCAGAGAGATTTTCGCATGCATCCTGCTAGGAAAGCTTATAAAGAATTGTGCTCTTTTGCTGTTTCTATTCAGGCTGGCATGCGTGGAATAGTTGCACGTGATGAGCTTTGCTTCAGAAGGCAGATTGCTTTTTATGGAAAGCTTTCATTGCTGTATTCTCTTAGACTACTTGACTACATGAATTGTGCATTTGGATGTATTAGTAGGAACTCCAACAATTTCTTTTACTCTAGCTTCTGTTCAACTAAGTTCTTTAAAATAACCATATTATAACCTTTTATAATAATGTTTTTCTTTTGGAGAGCAGTTCGAAAACTGTCTCTTAGAATCTCCAAATACTTCTTCATGGGTTTAAAATTAGCACAATTTCAACAACAAAAAAAATGAAAAAGGATAACACGGTGTTTTTCAAAACGCCAGTTAAACCCTAAATCTAACAATCAGATTTTTTAAAAAGATATGACGGCGTTTTAAAAACGTCGCTAAATATCATAGTACTATTATGTAGGACATTTGGTGGCGTTTTAAAAACGCCGCCTACACTAATATAACGACGTTTTTTTAATGCTATAAAGCTATAGCGACGGCCGTTATTTTGGCGTTTGATACTAAACATCACAAAAAGAATTAGCGATGTTTTTCACCTATGGAAAACGCCGCTAAATACTATTTTCCAGCAGTGTATTGAAATAATATTTTTCCCATTAAATTAGACTGCAATGATTATTGATTTGTATCTCTAATTAGACCACATAAACAGAAATTAAAATTGTGGGAACTAATAGACGAGATAGAAACAATGATGATAGTTTAAAGTGAAATTAACCCACCAAAAAATCTATTGAGATTATAAGACTATAGTAGTATTGGAGCTCAAGATAATTTTAATCAGTGTATTTGGTTTTGATTTTTTGAATTTAATTTTTTTTAAATTAAATTTTTTTTTTTTTGTTTTTTTATTTTTAGTAAATATTTTTAAAATTTTAATTAATTTTTTACTTTTTTTAGATGCATCTTACATATATCTAAATAGTAAAATATTTAAAAAAATTAATAAATACACATAAATATAAAAAATGTACTGAATTTTTGTATTTTTGGTATTTTTTGTGAATTTTTTAAATATTTTTTTGGAAAAATTAGTTTAAGGTCCCTCTCCCATTTTTAGTAATGGAAGAAAACCACAATATTATTTTATGATGTCTAAGGTCTCTCAACCCCCACACCCCTATATTACAAAGAAATTTGACTCTCTCAAATAAAATTTCATTTCTCTCTCTCTACTTCAATACTGTTTAAACCTTAGCTCTCACCAATCTTCTTCTTCTCTTTCTACAAAAATGACAAACAACGGTCGATTACTCGCTGAGATTGTGATTTTGAAAGGTATGATTTAATATATTGCAAAAAATGGTCTGATCCACTCGCTGATATGAATGTTTTTTATGATTTCATCAAGAAATCGTTGCACATTGATGTTAGCAAGACCCAATTGTTTGAAAAAGTGAGGAGGTTGAAGAAGTATGAGAACAATGCTAGCAAAAGTAAAATGGGCGAGAATCGGACTTTTTTGAAGGCTCATGAGCAAAAAACATATGAGTTGTTGAAAAAGATATGGTTTGGTGGAGCTAATTTTGTAGGTGTTGATAGTGCAAAAGTTAATAGGAAAGCAAGGAAGAATCAAAGTCAAAGAGCTATTGTAGCTTCACCAAGGGATTGATAGTAGGAAAGAAGAAACAAATATGCAGGTTGAGCCAAGTGTAATGGTGTCTCTCTCATAATTTAACTTGGTTTTTAATTTCTTCGTCTGCGAATTGTGTATTTTTCTACAACTTGTGTTTAGCTCATATTCACTGTAATTTATGTAACTGAATTGGAATTGGTTCTTACTCTGTTTTGTTTCTGTGAAATTTTCCCCCTAGATTCGGTCATATTGAATCTGAATTAAGCTTGTTTATGTTTGAACTTTTGCTAAATTTGTTTTCTTGTCAGATTGTTCTTCTTTACTCTTTTGTGAATTGTTTATTCCAAGGCATATTTTGGGAAGTGATTTTGTTTTGGAATTTCTCTATATTCCCAGAATTTCTCTGGAGGAAGAACAAATGCTTTAGGAATTTCTCTGAACTTCTCAGAATTTTCTCTAGACAAAGAAGATGATGAAGGCTTTAGGAATTTTTCTAAGAAGTCCAGAATTTCTCTAGACAAAGAAGATGATAAAGGCTTTAGGAATTTCTTTGGGAAGTCCATAATTTCTCTGGACTTCTCAGAATTTCTCTGGACAAAGAAGATGATGAAGGCTTTAGGAATTTCTTTGGGAAGTCTATAATTTCTCTAGACTTCTCAGAATTTCTCTAGGCAAAGAAGATGATGAAGGCTTTAGGAATTTCTCTGGACAAAGATAAAGGCTTAAGTTAGAAATTTCTTTGGAAAGTTTAGAATTTCTCTGAAGAGTGAAGTCCAAAAAAAATTTCAGAATTTCTCTGAATCAAATTTTTTGTGGGTCGAATTTTCCCTGGATCGATGTTAAGGGACTTTAGACATTATGAAAATATTGAGTGTCCTTTATACTATAAAATCTTAATAGCAGGGATCTTAAAAAAAAATTTCCTATTTTTTTATAAATATTATACTTTTTAAGTGTATTTATGTTAAGTGTGTCTAAAACTTACAAAAATTGATGGAAATATTAAAAAAAAATGAGTAAAAATAAAAAAAAAATATGAAAAATGAAAAAGTAGAATTTTCTGAAAATGAAAACCGGTGAATGTTGTTTCAAAAATTAATTTGAAGAAAAAAAAAATCTAAAGACAAGTTTTTAAATTGGGAAAATTGTTTCACATAAAAGTAAGGAGTAATGAAGTTTTGAACTTTTATTTTGTTTCTAAAAATACAAAAAAACGAAATCAATACCAAATAAACATTTCTCTCTTACATTGAGATCAAATATGTTTTCAGATTGAACAAGGGAGTTATGTGCTAGGTAATTTTAGGGAATGCCGGTTGAAAAACAAAGCGAAAAAAAATAAAATTGAGTTGATTTGCTAATTAAATTTTAAAGTATGTCCACATTAAAAATATATATATTGTAATTAAACTTAAATTAAGATTTGTTAATTCCTCTAAGAGGATTCACACTATCCATCCTAGGGGTGGGCGTGGGTCGGTTGCGACCATGAAATCTCCAATCCGCCATTCGTCCGTCAGATTGACGGATTGGAGAAAATTAATCCGCATCCATCCGCCAATCCGGCGAATGTGGATTGAGCGGATTGACAGTTGGGCGGATGAATGCGAATCGGTTTAGCGGTTTAAAATTTTATAAATTTTCAACATAATTCAACTTGTGCACTTCCTAAAAAAAAAATCCTCAAAAAAAAAAAAAAAGTATTACAGTCAATGATTTCAAAAAAAATTACAATCACTGCATGCCTCATCCAAAGCAAGAAAGTTTGAAACTTTAGAATATCACAACCACTGCATGCCTCATCCACATACTACAATCACAGCATGCCTCATCCACATAAAGTATTACAATTTGTAATTCTTAAAATATAAAAACAATTCAAACCACCAAAACCCCAAAACCATGAACAGAGCAATAGTAGAGGTTGTATGTCTCTGTATCGTTACATCTATATCTGTTTTTGAAAACAAAAACCAACCAACATATATCTTATTTTCTATTTATTATTTTTAGAGATAGATTTAATAACCAAAAAACATAGATAAATAATACGTTTATTTTTTTCAATTCAAAAAAGATATTCAAGTTGAAAACTTTTTTTCAACAAAATATTTAATTGAAAACGCAAACAAAATATTTAAACAAACTGAAAACACAAAGTCTTATAAATTACTAAGGTTGCTCACGGTTTGGCAGTTCAGTTGCAGCCAAAGGAATCTCAAATCCGCCATCCGTTCGCCAGATTGGCGGATTGGAGAAAATCAATCCGCAACCGTCCGCTCGTTATCATGCATCCGTCCAAAATGCGACGGATCGGTTCGGTTCAGTCAGTTTTGGCGGATCGATATATCCGCTGCTCACCCCTAATCCATCCAAGTCTTGAAATGTTAATTTTTTAGGTTATATTTTGATCACAAACTCTTTTGCTAAACAAGGATTTGCAAAAAATTGATTTAATTAGAAAATTGAATTTCAAATAAAAATAGAATTAGAATAAAATAAAGATTCACTTAATTCCTCCAAGTGGGTTCAGGCTACCCAACAAAAAAAGCATCAAAATGTTACTTTTATGGGTAAATTTAAACCCCTCAAAAAAAGGATGAAGAAATCCGAGAGGTGGTTGTTTGATTTGAAACAATATTTTTGGCAGCTCCATCACTGGTAGAGAAACCATAGAAGCTTTATAGCCACCTCATTTTGCTTCACCCCAAAACAACATAAACAACTTTTTTTTCGATTCAAGCAAACAACCTGAAATTCAAGATGCCTCAAAGAAACCACAAGAGAAATAGTGAAATCTCATTTCTAAATTTAATAAATCAATATACAAACACAAGTATCTGAAAGCAAAAGCAGAATGAAAATTGTACTGAGAAAAATAGCAAACTAGTTCTTAACATTGCCAAAAGACAGGAAGAACAATAGAAACAAAAACAAAACTGAAATCTATAAGTAGTACTAATCGACTGTGGTCACCTGTTGCCACTCCCCGTCAACTGCTTCTTTCCACAACGTGACGTTGTTGTCCCCAGCAGCCACAGCCAACAAGTTTCCTGTCAAGGACCACGAGACCCTCCAAACAGGGGTCGTAAAGTCCTTCAAAACTTTACCTTCCCATTCATCGCCTTCTTTTGCCACAGTCCATATGACAACTGTACCATCCTGCGAAGAACTTGCAATAGTAGACTTTGGAAGGCCCAAGTTGGGTGCCCAAGCCACATCCCTCACCCAATCAGCGTGCATCTGCAACGCAGGGAAGCAGTCCATCTTCCAATTTCCATTATATAGCTTCCACACCTTTACAGTATTATCACAGCCACCAGAAGCCAGCTTCTGAACAGGATCGAGTATGCCACATCCAACTAGAGCACCAGGAGCCATAGAAGGGGCCCATGAAACTGAGGTCACTCCAAGAGGGTGGGCTTGGTCTATCCTGGTGGTATCCCAACCACCATCAGATCTGGCAGTGAAGACTGAGATATTCCCATCAGAAGATCCACAAGCTAAGCAGAGGCCAAGTTCATGCGGTGCCCAAGCAATTGAATTGACAGATGATTTATGGTCGGTGAAAACATGAGCCTGTGTCCACTCATTTCGATTACCTTCCTTCCAAATTATTACTCTACCATCATAAGAACAGGAGGCAAGGATTGATCCAAATTTGGGATGAGCCCAAGCAACCTGCCAAACTGGGCCTTGATGTCCAGTCAGTGTTGCAAGTTGCTGTGAAGTAGAGTTGTTGCTTACACCAATTATTTTGATAGTGGTATCGGATGAACCGGTTGCTACACGCTTTCCAAAGTAATCCATGGATACATCATGAACTGTGTCATTGTGACCTGTATCAATCTTCTGGGCCGGCATCTTTCCTTGATTTTTTATCACAGTGATTCCACTTACAACCTTCTTTTACTTACTAGTTTGCCGTTATATAGTACCTTCCAAGCTACAATTTGTGATCAGAGTCAAATTAGATCATTAAACAAATGGCCACTAATTGTTGAAACACAACAATAATTTGGTGAAATCATTCTTCAAAACACAAGCAACTCTAAATAATAAGCAAAATACACTCTTACAATGCAAGAAAATTATTTTTCAATAAATAAAAAAACAAATCCTAACAATATAGAAATATGGAATTTGGACATGTAAGAATCTTATATTGCATGTTGAGAATCAACATGATTCAACCAGTTATTTGTTCCCACAAAAGAAATCACTCGGTAAACAATTAATCCCTTGTCTGACAAACACCAGTCTCTTAAAAAAACACATCCTTCTGAAGGCATGTAACTAGCTTTTGCATTCACCTCCTAAGCTTATATTCCAGTAGTAATCATCTACTTTAATGCCAGAAGTTGGAAGACCTAACTGGTTTGAAGGTTGTGTTGAATCTACGCTATGTGATCGTGTGATTATTGAATCTAGGTCGTTCACCTCAAGTGATGCGTTGCGCTTGTCTCCGGGTGTTTCGAAAAGTGAGTAAGGGGCGCCGCATCGACACCTAGATGAGGTGAAAAATGGCAAAGGTTCCCACATTTTTCTAAACGAGCGCGTGTAAAGAACCTAGTTCAAGACTATAAGTCTAGGGTAGCTACTTGTAATATAGGAACCTTAAGACGATAGAATTGGTAGATGTTATGATTAGGAGGAGAGTTAGCATAGCATGCGTACAAGAAACTAAGTGGACGGGTGAAAAAACTAGGGAAATTGAGTATACCAGTTTTAAACTGTATTATAGTGGTAAGGATAGACGCAGGAATGGGGTAAGAATCATAGTTGCCAAGGATCTTATGAAAAATGTAGTGGCGGTCATTAGAGAAAGAAAATGTTGGTCTGACCTATTCTCTACAGATAGCACCAAAGGCTCGACCCTATACTATCACAATTTCCTGTTAATTAGTTCTTGATACGTAGATACATACACACCAAAATGGGGACCACTATTCTCAATTGGTACTTTATCGTATTTTTTGACCATGCTACTTTGATTCTGACCCTAATGGCCAACATTGGCCAATTCGATGAGGTGTGACAAAGGCGAACAGAGGAAGCAAAAGAGACCGCCCTTAATTCCTATGAATCAGATCCTTCAATAGTCACTGATAGCTTAAACAAAGAAGTTCACTGGTAGGTGTTTTATTTTGACATCAAGGCTAATATATATCATTGACATATTATAATCAATATATAGATAGTTGATATTTATGCATATATATATTTTGTGCTGGACTTTAAAGAGCATCAAATTGACAAGCAATGCCACTATGTCAAGCGACATCCATTTGTCAAGCAACAGCACTAGAAGGTACCTAAAGGGAAAACGATAGGGTGGTCCATGCTTGGCTACCAACCCAATTGATAGGTGTTGGAGATGCCAACCAAATTGGCATCTTAACCGAAAGAGACTAGCAGATTGTGTCCTTGGCTTTGGTTACAAGACAACCGGTGGTAAGGCTGGAGAATTTTATGTTGTGACAAATAATTCAGACGATTCTAGTAGACCAAAACCCGGAAGCCTCCGCCATTCTGTGCTCCAAAAGGAGCCATTGTGGATCATATTCGCACGCAACATGAATATTAGGCTAACTAAGGAGTTGATCATGCAGGGTGATAAGACTATTGATGGCCGTGGGGCTCATGTAAACATTATTGGTGGGGCTGGTATCACCATCCAGTTTATAAAGAATGTGATCGTTCATAATCTTCATATACGAAATATTGTTTCTGCCAATGGTGGCAATGTCACAGATGCCGTTGACCATATTGGCTTTAGGACGAGGAGTGATGGGGATGGCATTTTATTTTATGGATCTTCCAATGTTTGGATTGATCATGTCTCTATGTCTAACTGTGTGGAAGGCCTCATTGATGCCATTGAGGGATCCACTGCTATCACCATTTCAAATAGCCATTTCACAGATCATAATGAGGTAACAAAATTGATTTGTATTAGTTGGATGCGTTTTCATCTTCTAAGCTAAGTGATAAAAATTCAAATTATCGCAAATGTAATAATGTATAAGATGACAATGGATTTAACGATGATAAGGAAAATGCTTGGAATGGCGCAGATAATAATGTATAACATGACTGGGAGAGGCTTACCTAAGAGTTGCCGGAGACAGAGACAGAGACAGAGCGGCGCTGGTTCTGGTCGATTGGGGAGAGAGAGAGAGACAGACAGACAGACAAAGATGGAAGAACAAGAACAAGAACAAGAACGAGAAAGAAGATGAGAGCTGCGCACAAAACAAATTAGGATTAGGGTTTGGTTTGTTTAGGCAAAACAAAAATAGCTAAGAGAGAGAGAGACAGAGAGAGAGAGAGAGAGAGACAGAGACAGAGAAGGATGTAACCTGAGAGTTGCCGGAGACGGATCGGCGCTGGTTGTAGTTTGTGATTGTGAGAGATTAGGGTTTTTTTTTTAACAATTTGTTTTTTAAGCTAATTACACTAATACCCATCAATTATTAATAAATATCACTTTAATCCTTTATCTCTTACATATTGACTCTTCAACTATAAAAATGTATATCACTTTCACTTTCACCATGCTACTTTCAAAATGGGGATATTTGTACCATTTTTGAAATTGAGGTAGTCAAAATGTAGGCATTGATATTCATTAATAGAAAGAATTTTGGGGTAATAATTTTTTTTTAAATGAATAATTTGCCTAGTCATATAAAATGCGACATTCTTTGAATTATTTTGGAAAGTTGATTAAAAGTTAATTTTTTGATTTATTTTTTTAAAAAAAATGTGAAAGATAATGTGACTTAAAATGAGTTAAAAACTAGAAAATGATTTTTAACCATCTTAAAATATGCCTTTATCCAAATAACAGATTCACCATTGAAGCAAAAGCTGTTATTCCTTTTAATAAAAAAACATAACTCATATTAATTAAGTTATTCTTTATTTTCAAATTACTTAATAAAAGTGAATTAATATGTTTTATCAATAAATTTTTTTATTATATGATTGGTTTGAAACACAATGCAATCCTTTATTATTGAAGTTATAATTTAATTAGTTTGAATTAAATTGATGACCATCTAAAATAATTATAAAATGCATCTATAATTCTATGCATTTTGTGTTAATTTAATCCTTAATTTTTTAATTTTATTAATTTCATTCCTCAACAACACTGAAATGTTATATTCATCTTCATGTTTAAGGATTAAAGTGGCAAAATTTGAACTTCTAGGTACCAATGTGACATGAAGCTTATAGTTTAAGAATCATATGTGTATTATTCAATTAACAATTTAAATGGTCCATATAAATTGAAATTTTCGATTAAATAGTAATAAAATAATATGCATATTCATATCTATTATATATAATTATATATATTTGTAACAAGCCCGCGGGGGGCCTCGCTACAGCTCGGACTCGATTTGTAGTCACGGTTCTAAGTCTGAACCAAAGAGTCCAAATTCGGCAAATCGTTTTGAGAAAACAGATTTTTGAAAGAAGTGCCAAACATGGACTGCTTTGCCAGATACAGAGTCGCCACCTAAATATTTTATTTTGGGAAATTTAGGAAACCCTGACTCGGTGCCATTCTTGCGGATATCTAATATAACCAAAG